>CM019720.1:1517500-1590000 GCA_009760885.1 Achatina immaculata
TTGTCATTGTCTATAAAATGCTGAAGTCGGAGACACTGGACCAGGGCAGTCTGGATAGGCAACCACCTCTCACCCGGCGGGGACGTTTGCGTATCCTAATCACGCTGAGATTTTCCGGTGAGAAAGTCTAACCCTGGACTCAATGGGCAACCACCTCTCACCCGGCGGTGATAAACGGGTATCTCAAAACATATCGAGGTTTTCCGGTGAGAATGTACAACTCTGGCCCGGGTGGGCTACCACCTCTCACCCAGCGGGGATGCACTGATATCCAAAACGCGTCGAGGTCTTCCGGTGAGAACGTCCAACTCTAGACTAAACTGGTGCAAAGAAAACCACGGTGTCATGCAATCTGCTTCAGAGACCCACCAAGAATACATGGCTAAAGCCCTGCGATACTCTGAACCTCTTGTGGTCCCTCTCGGGGATCTCGTGTGGTCCTATTGGGGACCACACAGGAGACCACGGGACCTAACGAGGACCACAGGCGTAAATTCAGTAGGATCACAGTGCGGTCTTGGTGGTAGAAGCGAACGAAGAAGAAGAAGAAGATTGTCTATAAAAGATCTGTAAGTTTTCTACTGAGAATTATTATACCAAGATATGAACATAAAACAAATGTAATGTTCTCATTATATATATCAAACAGGTTCTCGTGTGCACTTCAACCAAAGGAGAAAGAAATAAAGGGCTAATGAAGGTACAACCAAAGGAGAAAGAAATAAAGGGCTAATGAAGGTAGACTCCAAAAACAGCACTAAGATGGACAACACAGGGGGAACAGAGGTAAGGGTAAAACAAAGGAGACATGGAGAAGAGCAACAGAGATGGTGTTGATCTATAGAGGGCTCACTTGTGCAAGAGTGGTAAAAAGGGTAAAGGACAGGCGTTTGTAGAAAACCCTTGCGGAAGCCCCATGTGCCCTGGACACTTACGGTTCAGAGAGAGAGAGAGAGAGACAGAGAGAAAGAGAGAGAGAGAGAAAGAAAGAGAGAAAGAGACAGAGAGAAAAAGAGAGGCAGAGACAGAGCGAAAGAGACAGAGAGAAAGAGACAGATTGAGAGACAGAGAGAGAAGGTACATTATATATATATATATGTAAACTTTTTTTATTAACTATCAGTGAAGAAAGAGCAGGAGGAAGGCTGTGGGAGAAGATAATTCACAAGTTGTCACGACCTATGATAGAAAAAAAAGGGGGGGGGAGGGAAGAGGCTGCCCCGATCATGCATTCAGCGGTCCATAAATGACATGCTGGGGTCAGGGATCGGCGAACCATATTTGATCAAGACTCTGTTGGTTACCCCCTGTAACAGGACTAGCCTGGCTAACGGGACAGGGATCGCCGTAATCCTCATGGTGGTGGAGTCCGCTAAAGAAGTACTGCATACTCTCATGCCTCAACATTTTCATTATAACAGCTGCCAAGAACACCAGCTACCAGTTCCAAAGAGAAAGAAGAAGGATAAGAAGAAGAAGGAGGATAAGAAGAAGAAGAAGAAGAAGGACAAGAAGAAGAAGATAAAGGATAAGAAGAAGAAGAAGAAGGATAAGAAGAAGAAGAAGAAGGACAAGAAGAAGAAGAAGAAGGATAAAAAGAAGAAGAAGAAGGACAAGAAGAAGAAGAAGAAGGATAAGAAGAAGAAGGATAAGAAGAAGAAGAAGGGCAAGAAGAAGAAGGATAAGAAGAAGAAGAAGGATAAGAAGAAGAAGGACAAGAAGAAGAAAAAGAAGGACAAGAAGAAGAAGAAGAAGGATAAGAAGAAGGACAAGAAGAAGAAGAAGAACAAGAAGAAGAAGAAGGATAAGAAGAAAAAGAAGGACAAGAAGAAGAAGAAAGACAAGAAGAAGAAGAATCTTCAAAAGAAGAAGGATAAAGATTCGAGATCAATGAAGATATATATCCACCCACAGCAATGATGAAAATGATGACGATGACGCTGTTGATAATGCATAAAGAAATCTTACAGGAAATACATCTCACTTTTCTTATATATAAACTGGTCCAGAACATGTCACCCCCAGCCCAGGTCGCAGACGGTCTGTCTAAATCTAGAAATAAACACATTAAAACTCTGTTCAAATGATGAAACGTCAGAAAAGAGAGGTCTGGCTAAACAAACGCGCGAAACCAAATATAACCCAAACTTGCTTGTTTTTTTTTGTTTTGTTTTTCCTACTCCACATTTACTGCTCGCTTTTTTCCATCTCCTTTATTCGCCTGGAGTGGTTTATTTTCGTAATTTAACTACCCCTAGAAAACGCGGCAGCTGTCCCGTGTTTGGCTTGCAAAGGCGTAGGTTGTTTCATGGTTTTAAAAAAAAACATACTTATATACACCGAGGGCAAAATTGTTATGTTTGAGTGGGTGGCAGGGTATTATTTCCGTTATAAACGAGGAACAGGTTGTCTGTAGCTGCTTAAAAGTGTAACTCAATAATAATAATAATAATAATAATAATAAAACAGCACTCTCCGATTAAAATTAGGGGCAACATTACTAGTTTATAAGAGCGGATCTTGGCGGCAGAAATCTCCACCACCCCCACCCCAACCCCACACTATCAAGAATAAGACGATCCCTGACTGCTGTTGTTAGGATGAAGTACTAAAGAAGAAGAGTCTATTTTATCCCTGTGGGGGTGAAAAGAGTCTTCATTATCTTTGACTTTATCAATCCCTAGCATTTCTGCCATTTTAAATTGTAAAATATCGTGACAGTTTTGTCATCTTAAATAGCAAAATATAATGACAACTGTTCACCGTCAACAGTAAAATACCATGACATCCGCGCGACTAAACAGCAAAAGAAATCATGACATCTGTCGTCTTAAACTGTGAAATGCAACAAGAACTGTCGTCATAAAAAGTGAAATGCCACGAGAACTGTCATCTTAAACAGTAAAATGCCGCGACAAATCTGTCATCTGAAGGAAACAAAATGTCATGACAGCTGTGTCTTCTTGAAAGAATCAACTTCCTTGGCGACCAGGTCGTCAGGAAGTGTGCACACTTACACACAGATGCAAGGAAACACACGAGAACCAGTTATTCTCTCCGTGCTGGAGGAAGAAACACGGACGTGTCTTGGGATGCGGGAGTAAAAACGCGGGTCTTGTCTGTAAGGGGGTCTAGTTGTAAAACGGAATGGAAAACAGTAGTTCCATGTACTTCCGTATACTTAATATGTTTCAAAGTATAGCTAAATGAATGAAAATTTCATAAATGCAGAGTTTTTTTTTAGGAAAAAAGAAGTAATGTGATGTTTTTAGTCACTGATTGTGGCCAGCTCACCATCGGCTAGGTCTAGATCCGCGCTACTTACCATCTGAGATGTGTAGATCTACTTGTCGATCTCGTATTGTGACTCCGTATTGCATTCTCGCTGAATGAATGTCTGAACTAACCTCCTAACTACTCCTAACTACTTCTCCAGTCGTCTAAATATGTCTAGATCTACTTAGAAAACATTCAAGAGCAGCGGGGTGGCCATAGGTTATGTCCAAACCCCTATCTACATCGTCAAAAACTGAAAAATTTCCATGCTTCGCGTCCTTGTTCTCGCTCGGCATCGCTCGTAACTAGGCACGCATTCTCCATTTTGAAAGTGTCACCGGAATCGCGGACGAAATATGTACAATCTAAATGTTATACCGCTTGTTTTAATGAAACAAACAATTGTCACTATATCGACCATACGGTAGCTTAGGGACACTTCCGTTGTCGATATATCGACCATACGCAGGAAAGAGGATGATCAAAAATCGGTCATAATGAAAACGAGAATATTAAAGACTCTACAAAGCTAGGTTCTCATTCATCGTGTGTTAGTTCTACGCTCATGTTATATTAAATATTCGCCTGGCGTGCTCTGAGTACCATTAGGGGCTTTTTGTTTTAGTTGTGGGCTTTGCAACTTTGTTGTCACTAGAATAAAGCTTGCATGTGGTTTCATTCCAGAAAACGAGAAACATACTATCAGTAGGATCTCTCATCTTTATTAATGAATGTTAGAAAACGGGTCTTAAAATGCTATATTGAGCCTATCTTATTATATGGAAATGAATCATGGACTATAGGCAGGTCCGCATAAAGATCACTGGAAGCAGTAGAAATGTGGTTTATCAAAAAGAATGTTGAGAATTCACTTGACAGCAAAGTTTAGTGATGAAGAGTGTATAAAAAAGAGCGAGAGGAACATAAAAATCTTGTCAAAACAAATATTAGAGAGACAATGTACTTTCATACGACACGCAATGAGAGGAGGTGGGTTTGAAAATATTGCAAGAACAGGGAAAAAATAGAGGGAAAAAACAGCCAGGGAAGGTCGAGAGAAATGATACTGGACAGTCGGATGAGACTGGGTGAGATGAGATCACCGCGTGAGCTGACCACTTGCGTGAAGGATCGGGTAATTTGGAGAAACATAATACTCAACGCCAGTCGCGCGGCACCTGATGATGATGGTTACATCTCTCTCTTTCTCTCTCTCTCTCTCTCTCTCTCTCTCTCTCAGTGCCCAAAACACATAGGGCTGTAGTTAGGAGAGATTTCTGTTTCTGCCAGTCCTTCGCTTTCTTGTTGGCTGTGTCCTATGTCAGTTCTTTGTTTGCCAGTATTTTCTCTGCTGTACGCCTCCATGTTTCTTACGTCGTTTTATTAACCTTGATATTTAGCTTTCTAGGCCTGGAAATCGTTCACATGGCGTGGCCAGCTCGTTTCAATTGTACGTAAGCGGCCTGCGGAATGTACGTGCAAACCGTCCTACGTTGTGGAAATACCCGTAATATGGGAACACCTGTGACGAAATAAAAAACACCAGTATAGAACCAAACACCGCATTCAGCACGAAAATACCTACAATTTACTACAAATTTATCGACCATCGGCTTTAAAAAAAAAGTATTAAATGCGTCTTGTATCGAAGATATTTAGTATTCTCCTCATGCTACGAAATAGCGCATCGTACGCGCGCACACGAAACATTATTTCTGTCGAGCTGCGCTACGCTCAAGATTATTAAGATTAATTTTGAAATAATTGCTAGCGTTTAAATGTCACCCAGGGGCGTGGTGAGCCTGCCTGCATCACCTGGGACAGGAATAGTTCCAGCATTCGATGACCTATTTTGAGAAATAAGAAGGAAAAGAAATTTTTTTAAAAAATCTCATGACCTTGAGCCAGTGGCACAGTAAGCGCGTGTGCAAACTTCTGACATGTACACAACTCACCATCTTTCTCCTTGTGCAAGAAAGACTCCCGTGATTACAATTAAAAGTGAACAAAGCTGACCAGTATCTTGTAGCAACTTCCAGCGACCTGATGAAAATGCTTAACGTCAGCCCGGGCCAAAGTGGTGGAGCCTTAATAAAATCCTGCTTTCTTAGAGCCACTTCTGGAACTAAAGAAAACCGCCATAACTGTCCCCCACGCTGGTCTCAGTCTCTGTCTTATAAAATCTTCACATTCCTTACTACGTCATTTTTGATTGGTTACAGATTTCAGTGACAGTTTAGGATTTTTAGTTGTACTTGTTAGTTTGTTTTTTTTCCGCCTTCCGTGAAGTAATTCCCAGTATAACCGGTGTTACCAATACACAATTCGGTGCTTTATAACTTTTTATTTTTTTTCCTAAGGACTGTTATAGCCGGAGGTGGGGCTGGGAGATACACTCTCCGCTCCAATTAAATGTCTCCAAGGCGTGCGTCTCAAATAGCCTGTGACAGTCAAGTCCAGCTCCCGGCCTTCTTATCGCGGAACTGTTCAAACTGACAGGAGAAGTGGCGAAGACGAATATCTGGGGCTTGAAAACCAGACTCTTCGGATAGATGAGAGTCTTGTTTGGTAGCTCATCTAAGAGAAGGAAAACTCTGATTTAAAACCCGCTGCTGGCGAGATTCTTCAGCTGCCGTGTGTGGGGTGAAACTCCTCCCGGCCAATGAAGAAAAATGCGATTAGGGTTACCGCGCAGCACCGTCGTGGAAAAGGTGAAGGAAAGGATTAAGTGAAGTAACCAGTAGTATCGAGGTCAGGACTACTCAAATCACGGCACCTCTGTTCTAGAGGTCGGCCACGTCCTATGATACACCCGTACTGGGGCAGATTGCCTAAACCGGCTTAACCCAGGGGTTAAACTAAGACACTGCTGGCGAGATTCTTCGGATGCTGCGCGTGGAGTGAAACTCCTCCCACACAATGAAGAAAATGCGAAGAAGAAATTAGGGTTGCCGTGTGGCGCCGATATGAAAAGGTGATGGAAAGGATAAAGTGAAGTTTAACCGGTATGTCCAGTAGTCTCGCGGCGAGACCTACTCATACCACGGCACCTCTGCTCTAGAGGTCTGCCACGTCCGATATACACCCATACTGATGAAATATGCCTAAACCGGCTTAACCCAAGGGTGAAACTTGATGACTACACATGTCATGGTACCTTCGCTCTAGAGGTAGGTCACGTCCTAAACACGCCTATACTGGGATAATACACTTAACCGGCTCAACCCAGAGGTGAAACTTACTAGTGGCGAGGATTCGTCGTCCTAGACAAAAGCTCCGTCCTGATCACGACTAGGACTGGTAGCTGCCACGACCACAAAATGCTGAAGTCGGAGACACTGGTCCAGTGCAGTCTAGATAGGCAACCACCTCATACCCGACGAAGATGTATGCATATCCTAATCACGTCGAGGATATCCCAAAAACACGCCGAGGTTTTCCTGTGAGAAAGTCCAACTCTAAACTGATGCAACGAAAACCACGGTGTCACGCAATCCCGCTTGTGCGACCCACCAAGAATACAGGCCCAACCCCCGCGATACTCTGAACCTCTTGTAATCCTCTCGGGGGGGGGGGGGGACCACAGGAGGACCACGGGACCTATCAAGGACCACAGCAGTAAATTCAGTATGATCGCGGGGCGATCTTGGTGGTAGAAGCGAACGAAGAAGAAGATAACTTTTTTTTCTTCTTCTAAATGTAAAATTAAATACGCTTTACAGTTATCGGCGGAAGGTAAATAACTTATCTTATTTGTTACAAGATTTCATCTTTACACAGTGCTCACATGCCGAACCAAAGTCTAAACCGACTGAATCTCTACCACGCAAATCAACCTACTAGACCAGATTATCCTCCACTCGATTTCGCGGGCACCTTTTTTTATACTAATTTTTTTTTTCTTTTCTAGTTAAGTAACATAAATCGCTCATGGTGACTGACCACTTGCAAAACTTTCGGTTTTTCTCGTCTTTTTTTATCGGTAATTTACTGGTAATTGCAGAGTAACGCGACCGCTGTTTAAACAGTTCTTAAAAAGATCACAAAAGGAAATCGTTCTTCTCCCCGTGCTTTTAATTCGGGGGCCTCATCCCGTATGTACACTTGTCTTGGCTGTGTATGCAGGTTATTGTACGTATTCCGAAGAGTGCACGGGAACCAACAAAAGCCGGACCAACGGGTGGTCGGGAAAGGCGAAACTATTGGATAATACATGGGGGGTGAGGGGAAACAGGGATTAATTGCAAGCAGCAGACAAGTAACACAAGACCAGAATTTAGCTTTGATGTGCAGTCCAATGGGGTAAAAGAAGCATGGGACGACACAAAGAGACATGGAGACGGACAGTAAAGAAAACGCCGGTAAAACAAAGAACTGACATGGGAAGACAGCCAAGAAGACAGCGATGGCCGACAGAAGTGAGGACTTCTCTTGCTATCAGCTGCCCAGTGTGTCTTGGGCACTGATGAGACACGAAAGAGAGAGAGAGAGGAGAGAGAGAGATGGAGAGAGAGATATTTAAGAAGTAAAGTTTTTTACTACATTAAGCTATTAAAATATCGTGTAAACAAATAATTGCAACGAACATTTGCAAAGAACAACTTCAAGAACACTTTAACAAACACACATCGTAAAACAAACAACAATCATGCGTCAAACGCGCATGAGAAAACTGAAGTGTTTGTTTAAAGAAGCTTCCAGTTCTTCAGAATCCGTATTAACTGAAATCTTGTCAGTTGCAGTGCCTTCCCTTCCTTGCAGCAAAGTCTCGCCAGTCTAACTAACCAGCAATCTCCTTCGGGTAGCCTCAGGCTGCTGCCCTGCAGATGCTACTGTCTCCTCAAGAGATTATTTTAACCCTTTCAGAGCGGCTTATTTATTTTTCAAGTTTGTCTACCCCCCTCTATGGAAGCTCGTGGGTCTCCATCCTCGTAAGTATTGATGCTGAATGACTGCGTCAGAATTCTTTCCAGACTAAGTGTTTACGAAGAATTAGACGAATAGTTTGGCCAAACACCGTAAGAAATAACATCTTGTTGCCAGAAATGCAGATGAAGCCACTGACAGCAATTATTGAGAAAAGGCGCTGGCGATGATTGGGACATGTCCCTCTGATGACTGACGAATCACTACCAAAAGCAGCACTAAGATGGACACCACAGGGGAACAGAAGTAAGGGTAGACCAAAAGAGACATGGAGAAGAACAACAGAGAGGATGTTGAGCAACAGAGGGCTCACTTGGGTAAGAGCGGGGGAAAAAAAGGCAAAGGACAGGCCTTTGTGGAAAACCCTTGCGGAAGCTCCATGTGCCTTTGACACCTAAAGTTCAGAGAGAGAGAGAGAGAGAGATTCCTCAGAGTGGAGGTTCTTAACAGGAGGTGTCCAGATCCCTATGGGAGTCAAATGATGCAGGTATAGGACAACAACAACAGGAGGTGTCCAGATCCCTATGGGAGTCAAATGATGGAGGTATAGGACAACAACCACAGGAGGTGTCCAGATCCCTATGGGAGTCAAATGATGGAGGTATAGGACAACAACAACAAAAAGTGGGGGGGGGGGGGGGGATAAAAATACGATCAGGAATTCCTCTTCCCCTGCGTTCGAGGTTGTTGCTCGCATCAGATCCTGACCCCAGTCCACAGGACAAAGATCGCAGTCCTCTCCAGATCCTGACCCTCGTCCACAGGACAAAGATCGCAGTTCTCTCCAGATCCTGACCCCCGTCCACAGGACAAAGATCGCAGTTCTCTCCAGATCCTGACCCCCATCCACAGGACAAAGATCGCAGATCTCTCCAGATCCTGACCCCCGTCCACAGGACAAAGATCGCAGTCCTCTCCAGATCCTGACCCCCGTCCACAGGACAAAGATCGCAGTCCTCTCCAGATCCTGACCCCCGTCCATAGGACAAAGATCGCAGTTCTCTACAGTATAGCAGTATTCGTGTAACAATGAGAGTAAGGGCATTATTATAGGTTTTTCCTTTTCAATTTTCTCCTGTTGAGATCCTTCGAGAAGGTCACGTGGGCTGCAAAACCCGTGACAGGAAACTGTATGGGCAATGCAGAGTCCGTGGAGTTTTAGTCTTGGTTTGAATGTGTAACTGTGTGGACGTGTTTTGTCGAGCTGTGTGATGTCTTCGTGGAACAGATGAACGTTTTAGTTGTACGTATGAATGGACTGGCCACATGGCAGGGATAACCCGTCGGCAGTCGAATTTAATGTTATTTTCGTCAGCATTATCATCATCCCATCAATAAATGTTCCAAGTCACCGTTACCCAGGATTTACTTGAGTATCTGTACCAGTTGTCGTCAACGTGAGGTTTTGAAGAGCCTGGATGAGAAGTATGTCTGGAATAGTGTGTATCTAATCCAGCAGGTGAGAGTGAGAGCTGGAATTATGTGTGTAACTAGTCCAGTAACCTCAACTCTCGAAGAGCAAGATGGAAGTCGACCCTGATATTCACGTGCGTAACGTGAATCAGCACAACTTATGTCGACACGGCCCAGCTAACGAGTGTCATATACACAGCAAAGTCTGTGTCACCCAAAGATTACCCTATTATTTCAAGATGCACCACGGCAAAATCCTGACCCCCGTCCACAGGACAAAGATCGCAGTTCTCTCTAGATACTGACCCCCTGTTCACAGGACAAAGATCGCAGTCCTCTCCAGATCCTGACCCCCTGTTCACAGGACAAAGATCGCAGTCCTCTCCAGATCCTGACCCCCTGTTCACAGAACAAAGATCGCAGTTCTCTCCAGATCCTGACCCCCTGTTCACAGGACAAAGATCGCAGTTCTCTCCAGATCCTGACCCCCTGTTCACAGGACAAAGATCGCAGTTCTCTCCAGATCCTGATAGGAGACTCAAACGCTTGTTTCGCAAGGCCGTGTCCACGGGCTGTGTCTCACGAACCTCGATTGTACGCTTTGGGCACTCTTCAAGGTTATGTCTCTGAGCTTGGACTCCACTATCGCATGGACACTCTTCTGCATGAGACATCTTGAGACTATGAAGGGAATCACTAATTAGATTTGGATTTTCTGTCAGCTGCTCTGTTCATAATTATCCGTGTATAAAGTAAACGCAAGCTAATAGCATCTTTCCAACTGATTCTTCAGGTGGTTTGCAATGATGATGATGATGATGATGATAATGATTTTCACACAGTGTAGCAAAGCTGATATAGGGAGATGTCGGGCAATCCAATGAGTGTCTGCAAACGCAAAAGATCGACAACTCCTGCATTGGAGAGTAAACTGAGAGATGAAGGGTAGAACATCATGTGAATTCGGTGCATAGTTTTTCAGCTTTTGAAAATAAGTTCGTCCACTATATCACTTCTTCCACGATGGACCACATCATTTCTTCCAAGACAGGTCACATCACTTCTTCCATGATGTAACACATCATTTCTTCCATGATGGACCACATCATATCTTCCACGATGAACTACTTCTTCCTCGTCAGTTTTCATCCACTCCTAAACATTGTTGTCCTTTTGCTTCATCACAGCCTGGAATTTTTGAGGGTCCAGGAGACAAATCATTGGCAATTTCCTCAAGACTGCGCCTTCTGGATTTCCTTTATGAGAAATTAAAACTGATGTGAAACTGTGCTTTCGCTATTTTATCCAGGGTCAAGTCAGATGGTCCAGACAATCCAAGGCCGGATAATCGAGATCCTGCTGTTTGTAAGACAAAATTGTTGTTATCAGTCCACCACGTGTCTTAAGCTAGTCCTTATCAGTCGATCTCTAGTCTGAAGAAAGTCGTTATCAGTCGACTAACAGTCTTTCGAAAGTCGTTGATATAAGTCGACTGCCGGTCTTAAGAAAGTCGTTACAGTCGACTATCAGTCTTAAGAAAGTCGTTGTTGTCAGTTGACCATCAGTCTTAAGAAAGTCGTTGTTGTCAGTTGACCATCAGTCTTAAGAAAGTCGTTATTGTCAGTCGACCACCAATGTTAGCCAAATCCAATCTCTTAACTGCTCTTTCAAACACACTCTCTACTCCACCATAGCCTGACGCCAGCGGCAGGAACCGACTTGTTTCCCGACAGTGGTGGAAGTTATTAAGAAGTCTGGCGCTGCAGGATGATGATGGAAGGCCCATTTTCTTCAGGCTGTCTTCAAAACACCGACATCCTTGGACAACCCTCTCGGACTGAGTGTTAAAAAATCAAAGCAAGAAGAAGATGAAGACAACCAGTATGTGAAGGTGAAGAACCTGTCCGATTAGGCAACCAGCCATCCATAGCTGTCATGCTAGCGTCAGGGTTAGCGAACCGTAGCTGACCAAGACCCTGTCCTACCTCTCAGTAACAGGCCTAGCCTGGGTAACGGGGGAAAGGGATCGCTATAGTCTCCGTGGGGGTGGAATCTGCTTCTTTTTCTTTTCTTCTTCTTCTTCGTTCGCATTGTCTGTCTATATCTGCAGTCCTGTCTCTTGGATAAATTTCACTGTTTTTTGTAATTCATGTATGGAACCGTAGAGCTTATCTTCTTTAGTGGTTTCACTGGGCCAGTAATTATTTCTCAGTGTCTCATAGTTGGTGCAGTTCTGGAGGATATGTTCCACAGTTTGGGGCACCTGGGCACATGTACATAGATTAGTAGTACCAACCTTAAACTTTGTATACATATGACTTCGGAGTCGGCTGTGTCCTGTTCGGAGACGGAAGATGGTGACTTGTTCTTTTCTGTTTAGCATGTGATAGTCATCATGTGGTGGTGTTTGTGGCTTCCTGTAGGTTTTTATCATGCTTTTCTTCTGATTATAGGTGATTGGTATGTCTGGTTGCTCCATTTCAGTGCCCTCTTTGGCCAGATGGTCAGCTTTCTCATTGCCTGGTATCCCACAGTGGGAGGGAATCCAATGCAAAGTGATTCTGTGTTGTAAGCCAATTTTTGACAAGCCATCCTTAAGGTTTGGTAGTTTGTTGCACTGAAGAGCTTCCAGTACTGATCTTGCATCTGTGAGAATTACTACGGGACATGTATCAATTCTGGAGGTGGAGTCTGCTAAAGAAGTACTGCACAGCCCTTGCTTGTTAGCTGCGCTCTGGGACTGAAAACAGACAGCTGTTACAACCCGCTGCCGCCAGTTCGATACGATGCCGCGCCTCGATGCACTCACAGCATCGGCTCGGCTGCAAAGAACACTAGCTCGCAGGTCTAAGAAGAAGAAGAAGAAGAACTCTGACATGTTGATGGCCTGTCTGCTTTGAGGATTAAAAGTAACACCTGTTTGCAACAATGAGGACTGACAGCACTAAGATGGGAAAATCTCTCTCTCTCTCTCTCTTTCTGTCTCTCCCTTTCTCTTTCTGTCTATCTGGTCTCTCGCTTTTTCTCTCTCTCTCTCTCATGTTTCTGTCTGTCTCTCTTGTCTCTTTCTGTCTCTGTTTCTCTTTCCCTCTGCCACTCTGGTTTCTCTCTGTCTCTCTCGTCCCTCTGTATCTCTACTCTCTGGCCGTCTCTTTATCACTCTTATCTCTCTCCCTGTCTCTCTCGTCCCTCTGTATCTCTACTCTCAGGCCGTCTCTTTATCATTCTTATCTCTCTCCTTCTCCCTCTGTCTCTTCTGTCCCTCTGTATCTCTACTCTCTGGCCGTTTCTTTATCACTCTTATCTCTCTCCTTCTTTCCCTATCTCTCTTGCCACTCTCTCTGTCAGTCTCTATGTCCCTTTCTTTGAATCTCTATATCATTCTCTCTCTCGTTCTCTCCCTTTCCCCACACATACATGCACATCCACAAGCACACCCACACACCAAATATATCGATCTTTTAACAGAGGTCCACAACAGCCAGCACGCACTTTCTGCCGCTGACGTGTATTAAAAGCAACGTCTGGCCGTCTGACGCACTTCTAGCACTCAGGTTCTGGTCTGGCCGCCCCGTCCCAGACATAATCTTCACAGAGAAGGGCATTATTCACCATGAAAATCAAACTATATTACTGACTTAAGCACAAAATATCGATCTGTAAGTAAAATAAAAATGAAAATCTATACTATAATAAATATGTCAGACTAGTTCTTCTGCTCCAGTTTTTCGTGATCTCTTGTGTAAAAATTAGGTCACTGGAATTTTAGTTTTCTAAATAGAAAAAAAAAAAAGAAAGAAAAACAAGAATTCAAAGAGTTAATTTACTGCTCGAAAAGGGGAAATAACTCCATGTCTGAAAACATGATATCAGCGATTTCATGTTATTCTAAAATATAACTCTATATTTTAGGGGGGGGGGGGGTTTTTTTTTTCTTCTAGTTTATTTCTTGTTTGGGGATCCTCTATATAGCAGCAAACTAAACGTTCTTTGCAGATGATGTCGTGGTGAGATTCTCTGATAATGGTATGATATGAGATATGAGGTGTGCTGCGCTGAAGGTAAGTAACAGATGGACCTTGTTTCGTGTCACGGAGACAGATCTCGGGGCATCACGTTATACTGGCCTGCACTTCTGCTCATATTCTTTTCATGATGTGTCTTATTTCACCGAGGAAATTGGGAGCTGTTGTGTTAGTTCTTCTTCTTCATCTTCTTCTTCTTCTTCCTCCTCCTCATTCTTCTTCTTCTTCTTCCTCCTCCTCTTCTTTTTCTTCCTCCTCCTCTCCTTCTTCTTCTTCCTCCTCATCCTCCTCTTCTTCTTCTTCTTCCTCCTCCTCCTCTTCTTCTTCTTACTCTTCTTCTTCTTCTTTCTACTCCTCCGCCTCTCCTTCTTTTTTCCTTCTCCTCTTCTTCTTCTTCTTCTTCTTCCTCCTCCTCCTCCTCTTCTTCTTTTTCTTCCTCCTCCTCCTTCTTCTTCCTACTCTTCTTCTTCTTCTCCTCCTCCTTCCTCCTCCTTCTCTTCTTCTCCTTCTTCTTCCTCCTCCTCCTCTTCTTCTTCTTCCTCCTCCTCCTCTTCTTTTTCTTCTTTCTCCTCCTCCTCCTCTTCTTTTTCCTTCTCCTCTTCTTCTCCTCCTCCTCCTTCTTCTTCTTCCTCCTCCTCCTCTTCCTCTTCTTCTTCGTTTTCCTACTCCTCTGCCTCTCCTTCTTCTTTCTCCTCCTCCTCTTCTTCTTCTTATTCTTCCTCCTCCTCTTCTTCTTCTTCTTCTTCCTCCTCCTTCTTCGTCTTCTTCCTCCTCTTCTTCTTCTTCTTCTCCTCCTCCTTCTTCCTTCTCTTCTTCTTCTTCCTCCTCTTCTTCGTCCTCTTCCTCCTTTTCTTCTTCCTCCTCCTCCTCTTCTTCTTCTTCTTCTCCTCCTTCTTCTTCTTCCTCCTCCTCTTCTTCTTCTTCCTCTTCTTCTTCTTCCTCCTCCTCCTCTTCTTCTTCTTCCTCCTCTTCTTCTTCTTCCTACTCCTCTTCTTCTTCTTCCTCCTCCTCCTCTTCTTCTTCTTCCTCCTCTTCTTCCTCCTCCTCCTCCTCTTCTTCTTCTTCCTCCTCCTCCTCTTCTTCTTCTTCCTCCTCCTTTTCTTCTTCCTCCTCCTCCTCTTCTTTCTCCTCCTCCTCTTCTTCTTCTTCTTCCTCCTCCTCCTCTTTTTCTTCTTCGTCTGTCATGCTAAATCAGAAACCTGGTCGCTAGGACAAAGTCCACAGTCTTCTCCAGGTCCTCCCGACATTCCCACAACTTCCTCCCCATGTCTGAGATTTGTGGTCACGTGTGCTTGCGTAAATCTGTAAAAGTTGGGCAACTCTTGAAGCACATCTTCTGGTGTCTGCACACCGTTTCTGCAGGAGCATTCGTTTCTATGTGAGCTCTTGAGTCGGTTGAGATGGCTCAGCGGTGTTAGCTCTCGTATTTTCCACGTATGAAATTAGTGGGCCGTGATGTTGGTTGTCATATTTTCCACATATGAAATTAGGGGGCCGTGATACTGGTTGTCATATTTTCCACATATAAAATTAGGGGCCCGTAATGTTGGTTGTCATATTTTCCACATAGGAAGTTAGAGGCCATAATGTTAGTACTCATATTTTCCACATAGGAAGTTAGGGGCCATAATGTTGGTTATCATATTTTCCACATAGGAAGTTAGGGGCCATAATGTTGGTTATCATATTTTCCACATAGGAAGTTAGGGGCCATAATGTTGGTTATCATATTTTCCACATAGGAAGTTAGGGGCCATAATGTTGGTTATCATATTTTCCACATAGGAAGTTAGGGGCCATAATGTTGGTTATCATATTTTCCACATAGGAAGTTAGGGGCCATAATGTTGGTTATCATATTTTCCACATAGGAAGTTAGGGGCCATAATGAGTAACTAAGAGCTGGGATGTCAGTACTCATATTTTCCGCATAGGAAATTAGGTGGCTGCAGTATTATGTCAGTATTTTCACTGAACCAGCGTGTGATGTGATCTGTGCGTCGCGTCGACTGCCCTTTCTTTCTTAGGTCCGGAGAGGGAGTCAGGTACTCATTTTTACAGCTGACTTAAAGATTCCTTAAATATCACGGGCCCGAACTAACACTCAAGCGTTTCAAGTAGTTATGCCAGCCTGGGAATAAGTCAGTGCCCCAACAAGGTTCAGCCAGGCGTGTGGGATCTCGGCAGATTCTAATGAGAACATCACATGGCTGCTCGATATGGTCTTCGGTAACTTTAGATGGACGGGCTCTGTGATTTAGTACCATCTTGAAGTATACTCGACTCCCGTCTTGTGGGGTTGATGCCCCCCCCCCCTGCAGAACATGGGATACATTTCCAGGCATTTCAGGACGACCTCGACCCCCCCCCCTCCCCCTCAACACATTTAAAGTACGCCTCCTTAAAATAACAAAGCAACACACATTCTGCTCTTCACAGCATCATCATCATTATCGTCATCATCATCATCATCATTACCATTTGGTCTCGTCGTTAACCTTTTCTTAGCACAATCAGACAGGGGGAGAGAGAAAAAAGAGCGACAGAGGAAATTATAACAAAGCGAGCAATGTTAATGAAGTAAAATGTGAACAACAGAAATGTACTCAGAGTAGATAGCAAGTTAGTGGATGTCAACGAATTTGTATACCTTGGCAGTAGAGTAGTAGAAAATAGAGACAGCACAGAGGACATTAACAGCAGACTTACTAGAGCAAACCAGGCTTTTGCAGTGCTGCAGACCATATGGAAATAAAAAAAAACTAAGCATAAATACGAAAATCAGGATATTTAAGAGTAATGTTCTAAGTGTACTACTCTATGGAAGTGAATGCTGGAAAATCACCAAAACCATAGAAAACAAGTTGAATTCTTTCCAGACTAAATGTTTACGAAGAATTAGAAAAAATATTTTGGCCAAACACCATAAGAAATAACATCTTATTGGCAGAAATGCAGATAACAACAATTATTGAGGAAAGACGCTGGCGATAGTTGGGACATGTGCTCCGAATGACTGACAATTCACTACCAAAAATAGCACTAAGATGGACACCACAGGGTAACAGAAGTAAGGGTTGACAAAAAGGAGGCATGGAAAAGAACAGAAAGGATGTTGGACAATAGAGGGCTCACTTGGCCAGGGGAAGAAAAAAAGGCGAAGGACAGGCATTTGTGGAAAACCCTTGCTGAAGTCCCATGTGCCCTGGGCACTTAAGGTTCAGATATATATATATATATTGAGGTGTACTTCGAATGTGCAATAGGAGGCAGGAGACACAGTAACCCTAAAAGGTTTGGAAACCACTGGTTATTTACAACAACAACAACAAATAGGAGAAAAAATGGCCAAGAAAAGGGTCCTTGATATACATTCACCTCCTCATAGCAACTTCACCTCCAGGAATAACTTGACATATAGAGATGCACTTATTATTTACTTCAGAGTACAGCAGTGAACTCCTAGACCTAACTCCCCTTCCTAGTGACATCATGCTCGCAAACATGTCCACGAATGTCATCAATAAGTGGACGTAAACACTTGAAAGCACAGATGAGATCTTGCGCGTTAAAAATGGAATGTTAACAATCTCTAAAACTGAACTCATTAACCCTCTCGACATGTCCGTGCCGGCGTGCCTGCGAAGTACCAGCTATCAACATGTAGTGGAGGGATGGAAGGTAGGGTGGTGTTGAACTCAGACCGCTTGCTTATACTCGTGCTGTCTCTATGTAACTGCAAGCTGGTGTTCTTTGCAGCCGTTGCTGTGAAGATGTTGGTATACAGCATCGTATCGGCGTGGGAGCGGGTTATGGCAGCTATTTTTTAAGTCCTGGAGAACAGCTGAAAAAGCTGGGGGTGGATGGGTGTGCAGTACTTCTTTAGCAGGCTCCACTACCTTGGGGACTAAAGCTGTCCCTGCCCCGTTAGCCAGGCTAGGCCTGTTACTGGGGGGGGGGGGGTACCAACGGAGAGATAGGACAGGGTCTTGGTCAGGTGTGGTACGCTAACCCTGACGCTAGCATATCAGTTATGGGTCTCTGATTGTCTATACGGACAATGCCTTCACATCACCCTCCCCCCCCAACCAACAGAAACCACAGTCTGACAGATTCAGATTGCTGGGCTCATCTTTGATATATTATTTGTGATATATTACAGAATAGACTTCCAGCAGACTGGAACACCTACTGACAACAGGAAAACTGAAGAGAAAGCGAAGACAAAGAAGGGCAGATGAAGACAAAGAAACAAGATGCCTTGACGGACTAAAAAAAGATCGGCATGTAGCACAGTCGAACACACATCTTACAGAAAGAGCAGGTGGGTATGGAAACTGCCTCGTTGATATGGACCAGAGAGAGAGAGAGAGAGAGATTATTTGGAATGCACTTTAGACAGCCAGACTGCTGCTTCTTCTTCGATCATTCTCAGGAGCCGACTTGTACATTTCTAAAGTACTCAGCTGAAGTTGGTGTACAATCTCATGAAGCTTCTCTTGAACTGGTGCAGTCGTGGGCCACGTTCTCTCTTCTCTGCAACTTGTATTTTGGACACTCCTGCAGAATGTGGCCTCCCGTCATCTTACCAGTTCCACACGTCGGTTGGGTCTATCTTGAGCTTGAAAAAAAAGTGGTGCCTCAGTCTGTTGTGACTGGTGCCTCAGTCTGTTGTGACTGGTGCCTCAGTCTGTTGTGACTGGTGGGGAGCCGAAAACTGATCATTTGCTCTTCTCAGCTGAGTAAAGCCTAATTTTTCTGTTGGCCATGGTGTTCCTTTAGGGAAGTGGTTAGAGCACTCATCTAACAACCGAATGGTGGAGACTTCGAATCCTAAGCTGAACGGGACTCCCCCACCCTTACCAATACAGCCCTCCAGATCGACCTAGCCCCGTAAAATGGGCCAGTCAGTCAGTCTCTGCATGTCCATTGCGGAATTTTGCCTCCCTAACAGCTCTCCTGTAGGCCTCTACGCTGTAAGCAAGAAGCCCTGCTGCTGATGCGTCCATTCGCAGATATCAAAGATGTCTTGCAGCCATCTTAGCCTTAGTCTTCCTCTCTTTCTTTTTCCCATTATGTACCCTTCCAAGACGGTCTTCTCTAAATTCTCATAGTGTTTAATACTTGTATATCCAAAATATTTAAGTTTTCTCTGTTTAATCCTCTTTACTAGCCAACCTTCTTGAATATCAAGTTCTTGTAGTATAGATATATTTGTTCTTTTTGTGCCCATGATATTTTAAGAACTGTTCCGTAGCATTTACATTGAAAGGCATTTATGTGTTTCCCAGCTGTTTTGCTACGTGTCCAGGTCTCACAGGCATATGTTGCGATGGGAAAGATGCATGACCTTAAAAATCTTATTTTTGTAGTTCGGTCTGTTCCTCTCCACAGATTTTTTGGTTGTTTTATTTTTCGAAGTTTGATAGATGTCTTCCCTTTAATTTCCCTCCTTGTATCTCCATTATTAGTTAGTAGTGATCCAACATGTTCAAAACTCTCCACCAATTTTTCCTCATTGGTTCATATTTCAGCTGCTTTATTTGTTCTGTCACTTGTCTCCACAGTTTTGCTGTTCGCTATTCTTACAGACTGATATAATTAGTTTTTCAATTCTTTTCGTGTTGTGCACAGTAATACTGTGTCATCAGCATATCTAATCTCTGGTATTTAATAACCTCCAATTGTTATGGCAATCGTACTATTCTTCGACTACATAACAAACAAACAAAAATAAGTACCAGAGAAAAACCTGGGAAGGAAAGGCAGCGAGGAAAGGAACTGGCCCACCCTACCTCATACACTGATGGCCCAGCATAATGAGGTCTCTAACGCTTCATCCTCTACGACATTTGCTATGGGACTACCTTTAGCATTATCTATGGTGTTCTTTTGCCCATCTGTTCTTGAATGTTATTTTTTAAATAAACGGTTTAGCTTGCTCATATGTCACGCTTGTATCTGTATGTGGGAATCTGCCACCTTTTTTTTTTTTTTGGCTAAAATTTCAGCTGTTTCATTAGCTGGTACACTGCAGTGGGATGGAATCCACTGTATTACCACTCTTTAGAGAAGCTTACACGTATGGTATATTGCTGTTTGCAGATCACTGAGGGTTTCATCTGCAATAATTACTGGCACTGCGTTAGAAACATTACATTATTCTTTTACTCTTTTTGAGTCTGACATTCTTGGGAAAAAAAGGGGGGGGGGGCAGGTAGTGACATTCTGACTTACAGTGAAAAGAGTGAATGGGGCATGAAAGTTTGAGACTTACTGTTGTAAAGTATATACATGGTTCTGTAGAAACTTCATCATCATCATCATCATCATCGTCGTCATCCTCAGCGTCATCGTAACCGTTAACTTTATTGTGTTTTCTGATCTCTCTCTCTCTCTCTCTCTCTCTCTCTCTCTCTGAATCTTTAGGTGCCCAAGGCACATGGGGCTTGCTCAAGGTTTTCCACAAACGCCTATCCTTCGCCAGCTCTTGTCCAGGTGAACTCTTTATTGTTCACCATCCTCTCTTCTGTTCCTCTCTATGTCTCCTTTGGTCTACGCTTACTATGTTTACTGCGGTGTCCATATTAGTGCTATTTTTGGTAATGAGTCACCAGTCACCTGTGCTATCTGATATAATAGGGGTGAATTTGACTAAATGAAGATGATACTATCAATAAAAATGATACTGTCACCAAAGATGATATTGTCACCAAATATGATACTGTTACCAAAGATGATACTGTCACCAAAGATGATACTCTTTCACTAAAGATGATACTGTCTCTACAGATGATACCATCACCAAAAATGATACTATTTCAGTAAAGATGACACTCTGTGATTATAAAGACATTATGTCACCAATTTTCTATTAAACCATGGATACATTCTGTTACCCAGTATTATACTATCACTGAAGATAATCACAGATAGAGAATGTTACCCAATATGATACTATCACTGAAGATAATCACAGATAGATAATGTTACCCAAGATTATACTATCACTGAAGATAATCACAGATAGAGAATGTTATCCAAGATTATACTATCACTGAAGATAATCACAGATAGAGAATGTTACCCAAGATGATACTATCGCTGAAGATAATCACAGATAGAGAATGTTACCCAAGATTATACTATCGCTGAAGATAATCACAGATAGAGAATGTTACCCAAGATTATACTATCACCGAAGATAATCACAGATAGAGAATATTATCCAAAATTATACTATCACTGAAGATAATCTCATATAGAGAATGTTACCCAAGATATACTATCACTGAAGATAATCACAGGTAGAGAATGTTACTCAAGATTATACTATCGCTGAAGATAACCACAGATACAATCTGTTACCCAAGATGACACTATCGCTGAAGATGAAATTCTACTGTTAAATAAAGTATTGTTACAAAAAGATGATAATGTTACAAATGATGGTTGTGTTGACAAAGATGATACTGTTGCCAAAGCCAGCAAACAAATTGGTGAAAATTCAACAGGTTGCTCTGGCAGTAGAATCTGTTCCTCCCGGGTAGTGAAGCCAGCTTAGAAGCTGAAACAAGAAATAAAGAAAAATCATTATAGTTAGTTCACTGTTCGGATTGGTCTGGGCATGTCACGCGATAATATAAAGTAAAGAATCAACTGGGAAACTTTCAGTAAGGAGAGAGAGAGGGAGAGACAGAGAGAGAAGAGACAGAGAGAGGGGCTGAGAGACTGAGAGAGAAGAGACAAACGGAGAGAGAATAGACAGAGAGAGACATAGAGAGACTGGGAGACTGAGAGAGAAGAGACAGAGAGAAGAGACAGAGACAGATTGAGAGAGAAGAGATAGAGAGACAGAGAGAAGAGACAGAATGAGAGAGAATAGACAGAGAGAGAAAATAAGAGAGAAGAGACAAAGAGAGAAAGAGACTGAGACAGAAAGAAAGAGAGAGACTGAGAGAGAGAAAGAGACAAAGACAGAAAGAAAGAGAGAAACTGAGAGAGAGAGAGAAAGAGACAGAGAGAGACTGAGAGAGAAAGAGACAGAGAGAGACTGAGAGAGAAAGAGACAGAGAGAAAGAAAAAGACAGAGAGAGACAGAAAGAAAGAGAGAGGCTGAGAGAGAGAAAGAGACAGAGAGAGAAAAAGAGACAGAGAGAGAGACAGAAAGAAAGAGAGAGACCGAGAAAGAAACAGAGAAAGACAGATAGATAGAGAGACAAAGACTGACTGATTGAGACAGCCAGAGAGAGAAAGAGAGAGAAATAGTAAAGAAATGGGAAATTATAAATTCAAATAATATGCTACGAGTTTCTTTGATTTTGTTTTCATTTTCCAAATCGTCACGCACCGCAATGGAAGTTTGCTGCCACAATTTTGATACTAATTACACTGAATGTTCCAAGAGTTTGGTTTATACTTTCCATAGACCACCATCTATTCTATTCGGAGACCAGAGACGTCAGTATTCGCATTTGGCCGAATATTTAAAATACACCTGAATTTGTATCAATGGAGAATGTGGAAGAGGCCCTGCTACCACCTTCTAAAGGCAACATTTGAAAGAGCCGGTTGACCTGAGGGTCAGTAACAGTAACGATAAAGGTAAAATCCCCTTTTCCATGTTATTAAGACATACTGAGGATACGATGTTAGGCCCATATTTCCAAGATCATCGGCACATGAAAGTCTGATGTGGTCAGTATCACGCCTGGCCGTATTTACTTTCCCAGATTTCTCTGGTGCCCATTTTTAGAGGCTGGGTAGAATCCAAATGCAATGTTCTTCGATGTAAGAAAAAACAGGTACTCTGTCTTCACTGGCTAAAAAAATAGGACTTGAAATTAAAAAGGAAAAAAACAAACAAAAATAATGAAACTTCTCATTAATCAAGAATGGAAAATATATGCACATGGAACAACTGTTGAAGAAGTACGCCAATATGCATACCTCGGCAGCTACATAGACCAGGATGGTGTCACCAGAAAGGAAGTTGTAAAAGCAGCATTGTCCTTCAAGAATCTTGAGAACATCTCTCTCTCTCTCTCTGAACCTTAAGTGCCCAGGGCACATGGGGCTTCCGCAAGGGTTTTCCACAAATGCCTGTCCTTCGCCTTTTTTTCTGCTCTTGCCCAGGTGAGCCCTCTATTGCTCAACATCCTTTCTGTTGTTCTTCCCCATGTCTCTTTTGGTCTACCCTTACTTCTGTTCCCCTGTGGTGTCCATCTTAGTGCTATTTTTGGTAGTGAGTTGTCAGTCATTCGGAGCACATGTCTCAACCATCGCCAGCGTCTTTCCTCAATAATTGCTGTCAGTGGCTTCATCTGCATTTCTGCCAACAATATGTTATTTCTTATGGTATTTGGCCAAAATATTTTTCTAATTCTTCGTAAACATTTAGTCTGGAAAGAATTCAACTTGTTTTCTATGGTTTTGGTGATTTTTGAGAACATATGGCATTCAAAAGTTTTAAGCACATGAACCAAGCTAAGATTATTCAACTCAAATGTGATATCCACCCTCATTTATGCATGCGAAAGCTGGAAAACAACTAAAGAAATAGTCAACAAATTAGGCTCTTTTGAAAAGAAATAAAAGATAAGGTAAAGTTCCCGTTTCCGTGCCTGTAAGGCATATTGGGCAATACGGTGTTAGACCCGTATTATCCAGGACCTTCGGCACATGAAAGTCTGATGTGGTCAGCATCACGCCTTCCCAGATTTCTCTGGTACCCATTTTTAGAGGCTGGGTGAACCCCGGGGCATTTTTGGTGGGTACCAGGAAAAATCCCCTAGGCTGGGACTTGAACCTGGTACCACCGGATTAGCAAACCCAGCGCCTAACCACTCAGCTAACCAGTTTGAAAGCAAACGCCTGAGAAAAATACTGGGTATAAAGTGGAACGATTTCAAGAACAACGCAGAGATAAGGCAGATGAGCGAACAACAACCTGTTTCATAGCTGATCCACAAGATGGGCATATGTCGGTCATGTGATGAGAAGAAACATTCAGAGAATCCCAAAACAAGCTATCAAGTGGAACACAACCAGGCCGAAGAAAAAGAGGTCGACCACTTGAAAACTTAAGAGAGGACATTGTTAAGAGAGGCCAAATTAGTAGGCATAAAATCCCTTGATGAGGTTGAAAAGCTGGATGAAAACAGGAAAACTTGGCGAACTACTTTGCGAGCCCTATGCGACGTTTAACTGCACGGGAAGGATATAAGATGTAAGACGAATCCCAAGGATTTTTGGTGTGGCACTAGAAAAAAATCCCAGCCGGATTAGTAGACTGAGCGACTAACCACTCAGCCAATCAGGCCACTGAGACAGAGTGGGTGCACAGGAAATAAACTCATATACTGATTATATGCTGACGGTGAAGCGAGGCTAATTACTTGGACGAGTCTCTGAAGAGAATCACTGGTACGCGCGAAGTGAATAAGAAGTGAAGTGAAGTGAGGATTGTAGTTCAGTGGCTGTCTGGAAAACAGAAATTGGAAGTGGGCCTGCGTGAGGTGGGGGGGGGGTGAGGGAGGAGGAGGAGAAGGAGAGAGAAAGGAAAAAAAAGAAGTCTTTATGACATCTGATATGAAGTTTATAAAATATTTAAAGTATAATCTGATAATTAAGGATAGTTAATGATTAATGAGTTTCATCTATCTATCTATCTGTCTATCTATCTATCTATCTATCTTGCCACCCCTCTCTGTTGAGAATGAGCCCCTCTACCGGTGCGTGCCATGTAGTGTGCTAGTAGGAGTGGGCGTGGCCGTGTTTTTGAGTGCATCTGTCTCGTGCAGGCGGTTGCACACCTGCCTCCTCAGTGTGAGGCGTTGCCGTGTGTGACGCACTCTCCACATGATGACCTCCCACGTGTAACAAACAAACAAAAAAAAAAAAACACCAAAAGGTCACAACACCCACATAAACTACATATATTATTACAGTGCTTTTCAAATCTTT
Organism: Achatina immaculata; assembly: GCA_009760885.1. Taxonomy (NCBI): domain Eukaryota; kingdom Metazoa; phylum Mollusca; class Gastropoda; order Stylommatophora; family Achatinidae; genus Lissachatina; species Lissachatina immaculata. The sequence continues at coordinate 1,542,106 of CM019720.1, forward strand.
CTTATGAGGCCGCACAATTTGATATATAAGAATGTCTCTATATACAGTATTTGAAAAGTTTTAAAACTGAGTGACACTTACAAAAAGCGTAAAATCATTGTTAGTAAACTCAGTGAGGAGGCAACGTTTCAAAAGAAACGGATGTGCAACTTCTGACCGTATTGATAGGGCGTTGGTCTCGCGTAATTAAGCGGTTGTTCATCCTACAGGTCTCCAAGATTAAACCCTAAAGAACTCCAAGATTAAACCCTAAATGACTCCCAAGATTAAACCATAAAGGACTCCAAGATTAAACCATAAAGGATTCCAAGACTACACCCTAAAGGACTGCAAAATCAAACCCTAAAGGACTCCGAGATTAAACTACCCTTCGTGTGACGTGTCCTTTTCAGAACGCTGTCCATTAGACTGCCTCCCTGGATGCAATACGGTCTTCAGCAAAATGACCAGCGTATCGCAATGACATCTTCAGACTTTCCGTGATGTCATCTGTAGCGAGGTCGTCTCTTGTCTCTTTTGCCAGGCATTATGCCCTCTGCTATCAATCTCTCCATACCACTGTGTCTCTTGATGTGGCCAAAAGGTTAAACCCACAAACACAAATAATAATTTTCTTTCGCTAATGTCAAGGGTTCTTCGTATGCCACTTTTCTGTGATCATCATCATATCATTATTATCAGCATCATCATCATCATCATCAACAACAGAAATATAATCATCGTCATCATTACCATCATCATCTCCTCCCTCTATCCCTTCAGTACCCAAGACACACAAAGCTAATGACAGCAAGAGAGTTTCATTTGTGTTGGTTGACCATATCAAATTTTTCTTTTCTGTTGGTTGACCATATCAAATTTTTCATTTCTGTTGGTTGATCATATCAAGTTTTCATTTCTGTTGGTTGATCATATCAAGTTTTTCTTTTCTGTTGGTTGATCATATCAAGTTTGTCATTTCTGTTGGTTGATCATATAAAGTTTTTCATTTCTGTTGGTTGATCATTTCAAGTTTTTCATTTCTGTTGGTTGATCATATCAAATTTTTCTTTTCTGTTGGTTGATTATATCAAGTTTTTCTTTTCTGTTGGTTGATCATATAAAGTTTTTCATTTCTGGTGGTTGATCATATCAAGTTTTTCTTTTCTGTTGGTTGATCATATCAAGTTTTTCTTTTCTGTTGGTTGATCATATCAAGTTTTTCTTTTCTGTTGGTTGATCATATCAAGTTTTTCTTTTCTGTTGGTTGATCATATCAAGTTTTTCTTTTCTGTTGGTTGATCATATCAAGTTTTTCTTTTCTGTTGGTTGATCATATCAAGTTTTTCTTTTCTGTTGGTTGATCATATGACCGTTGTGAAGATCCTGAAACAAAGTCATTGCGTCAAAGGAAAGTGAACCATCATGGTGTTCTTCAATTTCTAGGGCGACTTCTTCTTCTTCTTCTTCTTCTTCTGCGTTCGAGGGTATTGCTGGTCACGTCAGACCCTGATCCCTGTCGACAAGGCAAATCCCGCGGTAATCTCCAGGTCCTGATTCATTCATTCATTCATTTGCATGTCCCTTGCGGAACTTTGCCTCCCAAACAGCACTCCTGTAGGCCTCTCGGTTGTGAGCAAGATGGCCTGCTGCTGTTGCATCCATTTCCAGATCGTCAACGATGTCTTGCAGCCATCTTCGTCTTGGTCTTCCTCTTTTTCTTTTTCCCATTATGTATCCTTCCAATACGGTCTTCTCTAAATTATCATGACGTTTAATGTGTCCAAAATATTTCAGTTTTCTCTCTTTAATCCTCTTTACTAGCCAGCCTTCTTCAATATTAAGCTCTTGTAGTATAGATATATTTGTTCTTTTTTGTGTCCACGATATTTGGAGAACTCTTCTGTAGCATTTACATTCAAAGGCATTTATGTGTTTCTCAGCTGTTTTGTTAAGTGTCCAGGTCTCACAGGCATATGTTGCTATGGGAAAGATGCATGCCCTTAAAAATCTTATTTTTGTGGTTCTGTCTGCTCCTCTCCACAGATTCTGATAGGAGCCTCAAAACATTTTGCCCCAAGCTCGTGCCCTCTGGCCATGTCCAACGTCTCAGGTTCAGATGATTTAGGGTGACTCCGTAAGTTTGAGATGCACGTCCTTACATAACCTGCTGGCAGAATTAGAACAAAGCGCAGAAGGTATCACTGGATGTTATCCAGCAAGAAGTCTCCAAACTCGAGAACACGCCCTGCAAACCTGTAGTCTCAGTAGAGACTTAAGAACCGAAAACTCCGCCCCCCCGCCCCCCCGGGGCATAATGGGGGGGGGGGCATAATTTAAAAAAAAACTTTGATATCGCATTAAAATCTGCTTCCAGCTGGATTCATGACAGGGAATCTACTTCTTTGTCTTGATAGCCGTACATATGAGAAGAAGAAGAAGAAGAAGAAGAACCCCCCCCCCCCCCCGTCTTTTCACCAACTTAACAAAGAGAGCTGGCTCAATCGTTACACCCTTCACCGTGTGCAGTACTTTGTCTTCATTGCCGAAGATCTGTAGTCCATTTATCTCAGCTTCTAGTAGGACCATCTGTGGCCTCTAACGTATTTCATTGCCGTCTTTAACATCCTGAAGCCAAGAAATAAGATACCTCCCAAGAGAATAATCACTTCTACTTTTCTTCCATCTGGATTACCTTAATCTTTTGAATACACTACCAGTTATTCCTTTCTTATTTTATTTTTGATATCTCCTTTTCTCCCTGGCTCTTCGCTCCTCTTTCGTTAACCCTTTACTCAGGTCACATTATTTTCTGTTACTGGGCATCAAATGTTGAACAGAATGGCTAAATTAGGTGTAAATCTGAGATTGGATAGATCAAATCCCAGTTTCCATGCCGTCAAGGCATAATGGGGATACGGTGTTAGGCCGGACTTTCCTGGACCTTCGGCACGTGACAGTCTGATGTGGTCAGTATCACGCCTGGCCGTATTTACCTTCCCAGGTTTCTCTGGTGCCCGTTTTTAGAGGCTGGGTGGACCCCGGGGCCTTTCTGGTGTGGTGGTACCAGGAAAAAAAAATCCCCACTGTTGGAGCTTGAACCCGGTACCACTGGATTAGTAGACGGAGAGCCTAACCACTCAGCCAACCAGACCGTCGAAATTTGAGATTAGTGATGTCAGTTTTTGACATGATTAAGACGGCAGTATTTTTTTGCCACTGCCCTCTCAGGTACGTCAGTGTTCGTGCATCTATATTTACTCTTCAACTAACATCATCATCATCATCTTCTTCTTCTTCTTCTTCGTCTTCACCTTCGTCTTCTTCTTCTAACTGTGATTCATCAGAAACGTCAAAGATATTCAGCAGAGACACGACTTTTCTCTTTCCTCAACTCATCGCCACCTGTTAAACAGATGAAAGACAATACAGTAACGCCAAAGTGTATACAAAGTTTAAGTTTGTTACTACTACTCTTTGTACATGTGCCCAGGAGCCCCGAACTGTGGAACATATCCTCCAAAACTGCACCAACTATGAGACACTGATAAGAAATTACTGGCCCAGTGAAAGCGCCAAAGAAGATAAACTATACGGTTCCACACATGAATTACAAAAACAAAAAAAAACAAAAAAAAACAAACAAAAACACCCAGTGAAATTTATTAAAGAGACAGGACTGCAGATATGGACAGAAAATGCATACGAAGAAGAAGAAGAAGAGTAATGACAAAGAGCAGGGCAGATATACTTTTCCCACCAAACAATACCAGAAAGAGGCAGCGGTAGATCTATGGCGCCATACTGCGGGCATGCCACAGCTTATAAAGGGCTCACTGCTTTAGTTTACTGAAGAGAGATCCTGGAGCTTTATGTTCCTGTTGTTGTTTTTTTTTTAAACGAAATAATGCAATGCAGCATAATTCTGATAACATGGAGAGGTTGACAGTGCAACAGATGGTGCACAGCTTTCTATGGGTGGCCCATGCAGTTTATATCATAGAGGGCAGGGCCTCTGAGAGGAATTTTGTTACGGAAACGTAAGATTACTCTCCCCTTCCACATACCCCAGTTGATTAAGCCCAGCCTTTCTCAACCTTCTCTGCACCCACAGAACCTTTGGAATTCTTCTTCTTCTTCTTCCACCCCTGCCCCAACCATAAAATACACCAGTTCTAGTAAAGTTACTAGTGTAGGGAGGAAACAAAAAATTTATTTCCTCTTACCTTATCCATTATAAGCTGCCGTTGCTGAAAAAGAAAAATACTAAATGTGTGGTCTAGAAAATGTTAATTAGGGATGTCTTGTGGCATATGCAATGTGCACGAATGGGTTGTTTTTCCTTGTGTAGAACTAAAAATGACTGTTTAACCAAGTTGCTTTTGGGCACAGAAAAAGAAAAAAAAACAAAAGCCCTAGGGTTCCGCGCGAAGAGCCAAGGATTGGATTTTTCAGTCTCAATCTCCGGCTGAACTTCACAGATCCGTCCCGAAAACCTAGGCTTCAGCAGGACCTAGGTTGAGAAGCGCTGGCCATTCTGTTTACAACCATCATAGGCCCCTTGAGGCCCTCCCCGAAAACATGAGAAGCTCCAGTCCTAGGAGTGATGCACGGGTTGGAACCCTCTCCCACTGGACCTGATGGAAGGTGATGTACACAGATTCTCCACCTTCAACACATTGTTTTGGCAAAACAAACAAAATACAGCAGTTGGAAAACACCTTCCGGAACTATAACTAGCACTGGGTCCTTTTGGCGGGTTCCTGGGTCTTTTGGCAGGTATCTGGGTCTTTTGGTAGGTACCTGGATCTTTTGGCAGGTACCTGGGTCTTTTGGAAGGTACCTGGGTCTTTTGGTAGGTACCTGGGTCTTTTGGAAGGTACCTGGGTCTTTTGGTAGGTACCTGGGTCTTTTGGTAGGTACCTGGGTCTTTTGGAAGGTACCTGGGTCTTTTGGTAGGTACCTGGATCTTTTGGAAGGTTGGTAGGTACCTGGGTCTTTTGGTAGGTACCTGGGTCTTTTGGTAGGTACCTGGGTCTTTTGGCAGGTACCTGAGTCTTTTGGCAGGTACCTGAGTCTTTTGGCAGGTACCTGAGTCTTTTGACAGGTACCTGGGTCTTTTGGTAGGTACCTGGATTCACAGCAGCAAGAACAAACAAAATAGTTGGAAAACACCTACCGGAACTAAACCTAGCACTAGGTCTTTACCTGAGTCCACAACAACAACAACAACAACAACAGAAAAAACAACAACAGAAAAAACAACACTGTGATAAGGAATCCTATGCAGGTAGCCAGTCACTTCTCACTGCCTCCTCAACCTCGGTTTGGACCTTGTCTTTACAGACCTCGTTGTAACTGACTGCATTGTCGCTACTTACTGCATTGCACGCTGTCTTTACTGGCTGCATAAAAGACAACGCCTCTAATTTCCAAGAGATATCTAGAAAATAAATTAACCGTCTTGGAACTTTCCATAAACAACACAGAAAAACAAAGACACTCTGAAATAACAAGCAGAAAAAAAAAAACTACATGTTTGGGGCCGACGAATGAGCTCCTCGGAGTTGGCATCCCTGATGCTCGGTTGGTTTCTCTGCGAGTTTCCATAACGATATCATAACTCAAAAGTTATAAGCACAAAAACCAAGTTAAGACTATTCAATTCAAATGTAATATCCACCCTCATTTATGCATGCAAAAGCTAGAAAACAACTAAAGAAATAGAAAAGAAATTAGACTCTTTTGAAAACAAATGCCTAAGGAAAATACTCGGCATCAAGTGGAATGAATTCAAGAACAATGCAGAGATAAGACAGATGACTGAACAACAACCAGTCTCATGGGCGATCAAGAAAAGGAGATGGACATATGTTGGTCACTTGATGAGAATAAATGATCAGAGAATCCCAAAACAAGCTATCAAGTGGAACACAACAGGCCAAAGAAAAAGAGGCAGACCACGTGAATCTCTGAAGAGGACATTGTTAAGAGAGGCCAAATTAACAGACATAAAATCCTTTGATGAGGTTGAAAGACTCGCCGAAGACAGGAAAAATTGGCGAACTACTTTGCGAGCCCAGTGTGATGTTTAACGGCACGGGAAGGATATAAGATATAAGATAAGAAAGATAAACAATTATAAAGCTGAATGCATGAGAATAGCAAGATCAAAAAATAAACATAAAAGATCATATTCAAATAGCAAGTATAAAGATTAAAAGAACAGATTCATATTAAAAAAACCTAGGAACTATATTCAGTAGCTCAGACATGATAAGAAATACGATAAGAGCTAGAAAACAGTCTGAAAACAAGACATAGTATACTTTTAGACAGTCGGCACAGTCAAAAAGTTCTATCCCACAAAAAGGTAACAGTGAAGGTGTAAGATATGAACCAAAATCATTTCACACGGTCAAGCCATAAGAACTCTGCTGCCTAGTCAGCACTTGACCAGAAACTGCCGTCAGCACTAACTCCGTAGCTAACGGCGTCACTCTTCTACCCTCCCAGAGCGTTAAATCCAAAATATCAAACTAAACATATATATATATATATATAACACACATATTATACCAGTTGTACTTTACGGCTCAGAAACATAGAGTATAACTTAACAAGATGAAAACCAAATACAAACATTTGAGAACAGAATCCTGAGAAGAATTTATGGACCCTATAAGAGACTCTATAACACAGCAATGGAAGATAAGAAGTGGCAAAGACACCTACACAGTGTTTAACTCTCCGCTTATAACAGCCATTATAAAAAAAAAAACAGAGATTCTTCATTCTGTGGAGAGAATGAAGGAGGATAGACAAACAAAGTAGGCCTATACTGACGTAATGAAGGGGACAAACCAAGAGCTAGACCTAGACGACGATCACGAGACAAACTAGAAGAAGATATATGAGCTCCTGGAGTAGGCAAGAAAAGAACAGAGAGGAGTGGGCTTCAGTATTTCGGAAAGCTGCTGAATTTAGCAGATGCTCGAAGAAGAAGAAGAAGAAGAAGAAGAGAAGAAGAAGCAGAAAGAAGAAGAAGAAGAAAGAAGAAGAAGAAGAAGCAGAAAGAAGAAGAAGAAGCAGAAAGAAGAAGAAGAAGAAGAAGCAGAAGAAGAAGAAGAAGAAGCAGAAAGAAGAAGAAGAAGAAGAAGAAAGAAGAAGAAGAGGAGGAGGAAGCAGCAGCAGAAAAAAAGAAGAAGAAGGAGAAGGAAGAAGAAGAAGGAAGAAGAAGAAGAAGAAGAAGAATGTGATAGGACTTAGGCATCATTTAACAAACTTATATTCTTTTTTTTTTTTGGTTCTTTAAATCAGAACCAGCAACGATCACGTATTTCGAGACGTATATCTCACAGGATCAACGTAGGAAAGACAAAGTTAATGAAGCAAAATGTGAACAACAGAAATGTACTCAGAGTAGATAGCAAGTTAGTGGAGGAGGTCAACGAATTTGTATACCTTGGCAGTAGAGTAGCAGAAAATGGAGACAGCACAGAGAGCATCAACAGCAGACTTACTAGAGCAAACCAGGCTTTTGCAATGCTGCAGACTATATGGGAATCTAAAAAACTAAGCATGAACACGAAAATCAGGATATTTAAGGGTAATGTTCTAAGTGTACTACTCTATGGAAGTGAATACTAGAAAATCACCAAAATCATAGAAAACAAGTTGAATTCTTTCCAGACGAAATGTTTACTAAGAATTAGAAAAATATTTTGCCCAAACACCATAAGAAATAACATCTTCTTGGCAGAAATTCAGATGAAGTCACTGACAGCAATTATTGAGGAAAGACGCTGGCGATAGTTGGGACATGTGCTTCGAATGACTGACAACTCACTACCAAAAATAGCACTAAGATGGACACCACAGGGGAACAGAAGTAAGGGTAGACCAAAAGAGACATGGAGAAGAACAACAGAGAGGATTTTGAGCAATAGAAGGCTCACCAGAGCAAGAGCAGAAAAAAAGGCAAAGGAGCGGCATTTGTGGAAAACCCTTGCGGAAGCCCCATGTGCCCTGGGCACGTAAGGTTCAGAGAGAGAGAGAGAGAGAGAGAGAGAGAGATCACGCTCTTTTATACAAAGAATTCAGGTCTGGATGAATACTGGACACCAGTTAGGTATTGGGAGTGAGGCAAGGTAATGTAAGAACAAGATCTCTCTATGAACGGAAACAAAGGATCCATAGTGAAAGTATGGCAGGGACAATTAGCATACATAAATTACGTTGGTTTCTGGAACAGGAGGCGGAGCAGACACCGGAATGTTCTAACTAGTGGCGCTCTCTTCTGGGATCAACCAACCATTCAATCAGTCAAGTAATCTCAAGCTGACATTGTATGTTCTGCCCCGGCCCACCGGCTATTGCTCTTGCTATTGATGAGTTCCTCCCTCACAGGCGAAGATCTGTCCAAGTGAAATGATGATAATCCTTAAACCCTTTGACTCCAAAAAAACATCGGCAATGTTGCTAGACCTTGGATACCTATGAGAACCACTGCTCGGAGCTATATTAAGCAAAATCTAAATAAAATGAAGATTGGCACGTCTAACCCAACCCATTTTTAAAAAAATAAATATAGTATAGTTTCCATCCTGTTTCTTTCTGTCAAAATTTCTCATCAAAATTTATTTCGGCTGAGTAGGGAAATTAACTTAGGAGCGAAAACTCTCTCTCTCTCCCTCTCTCTTTCTCTCCCCCTCCCTCTCCCTCCCTATTCCTCTCTCTTTCTCTCTCCCTCCCTCTCTCCCTCTCTCTCTCTCCCTCTCTCTTTCTTTCTCTCCCCCTCCCTCTCCCTCCCTATCCCTCTCTCTTTCTCTCTCCCTCCCTCTCTCTCTCCCTCTCTCTCTCTCTCTCTCTCTCCCTCCTCCTCTCACCCTTTTTTTCTCCTTGTTTGTTGATGTAGATCTGCATGGGTGTTCTTGCGAATTACGACCGTCGTTTCCTGTTAGCGTGAAGACAAATGTGAAGAGAGGCAGAGGAAGGGCAGGGAAAAAAAAAAGAGAGAATCACGGGCAGTCTAACGCGATGGCTGAACATAAAGTCATCAGTCTAACGCGATGGCTGAACATAAAGTCATCAGTCTAACGCGATGGCTGAACATAAAGTCATCAGTCTAACACAATGGCTGAACATAAAGTCATCAGTCTAACACAATGGCTGAACATAAAGTCATCAGTCTAACGCGATGGCTGAACATAAAGTCATCAGTCTAACGCGATGGCTGAACATAAAGTCATCAGTCTAACACGATGGCTGAACATAAAGTCATCAGTCTAACACAATGGCTGAACATAAAGTCATCAGTCTAACGCGATGGCTGAACATAAAGTCATCAGTCTAACTCGATGGCACAACAAAGTCATCAGTCTAACGCGAGGGCTGAACATAAAGTCATCAGTCTAACGCGATGGCACAACATGAAGTCATCAGTCTAACGGGATAGCACAACATAAAGTCATCAGTCTAACGCGATGGCACAACATAAAGTCATCAGTCTAACGCGATGGCAGAATATAAAGTCATCAGTCTAACGCGATGGCACAACATTAAGTCATTAATCGACCCGATGGTAGATCGAGATTTGTGAAGAAGCATGACGGCAAAGAACTATTGGCAGGGCACATGATGATGATGATGATATTTTAGGTATTCTTCAGAATAGTCTAACCGTCTACACTAGTGGTTCTCAACTTTTTAACATCCAAGAACCACTTTTCTAGTTGGATGTAACTTACAGAAACCAATGACCTACAGTACAAACAGAAATGTACCGGCTAAACGCAGTGTTTAAAAGTGTGGTGATGCACTGGATCCCATCTCAGTGTGGTACACCTGGAAACGAAACAGTAGACACCCTAAAAGGAGGTAATGTACCTACCTTAGACAGACACCAGCATGTCACGTGGGAAGGCCAAAACGGTGATAAATCTCAGCTACAAGAACAAATGGGAGAAAGAGCACCCAGACCACCAAAAGAAACGATGCCTACTATCTGCTAAACAAAGAAGAGCAAGTCATCATCCTAAAGCAAAGTACCTGGCACAGCAGGATACTATACCATCTGTACAACAACTTCACGACAAGATCAACTGACGAATGTGCATGTGGGACCAATACGATGACAGCAGACCACATGCTGCAGGAGTGCCAAATATGAACAACAGAGACGCCAAATATGACCAGCTACCACACCAGTCCAAAACAAACTGTATGGGGATGTCTACGCCCTCCAGATGACCACCGGTTGCTTCAAAAGTATACAACTCCACGTCTGAAAGTGCTCGAAGTATAGACCCAGCGGCTTCCATCTCATACCGTAATGTGATGAAGCATCCAGCAGACGCGGTAGACGCTGTCCGACGAGGCAATCAACGACCCATAGCTGATATGCTAGCGTCAGGGTTAGCGAACCACAGCTGACCAAGACCCTGCCCCACGTCTCCTTTGGTACCCCTAGTAATAAGCCTAGCCTGGCTAACGGGCCAGGGATCGCCTTAGTCCCCACGGTGGTGGAGTCTGTTAAGAAAGCATTGCACATCCTCTGCATTGTACCTGTACTCCGGTACTGAAAAAATGGCTGCCATAACCCGCTCCCACGCCGATACGATGCTGTGTCACCATCTTCACAGCATCGGCTGCACGGAGCAGCAGCTCGCAGTTACAGGGACATAGCACAAAACAAGACAAGACACGACAGACGGTTGACCACAATGATAACGTAGCGACGAACCACCTGATAAAGCCCCACCGATTATACGTTGAGACCCACTGGTCTACTGCCGAGCCAGATGCGAGAAGTGAGAAGGCGGAAGCAGCTGTTCATGTTTTTAAAGACACATTTATTTATAGCTGCACACAGACGCAAAAGGAAACACGTCTCTCAACACAAGCCGTTGCTGGTTGTTAATGTGACCAGTTATGCACAATGCAACATTTTATTTGAGTCATTCATAAGAGAAGTATTTGGCGAGATATTGCTCGGCAATTTCCACGAAAAGGTAAATTCTCCCGAAGAAGAGAGAGAGAGAGAGAGAGAGGGAGGGAGGGAGAGATTGACTGATTGATTGATCTTTATTTCAAAAGTGTTAAGAATTGGGCACGCAGGCCCGTCTGACATTCTGCCCGCTATCATACATCTTTCACTCTATTCCAGACAGTCAACAAATATGCTGTTCATGTAACAAACATAACTAACAATGAAGCTGAGAGACATAAAATATAACGTTTACATTTCGCTCTTATCTATTCACTCAGTACACAAGTAACTACATACATAGATAAATTACAACAGAAAGTAACTAAATACATATATAAATGACTACAGAAAGTACTTATATACATATATAAATTACTACAGAAAGTAACTATATACATGTATAAATAACTACAGAAAGTAACTACATACATATATAAATGGCTACAGAAAGTAACTACATATGTAAATGACTGCAGAAAGTAACTACATACATATATAAATGACTACAGAAAGTACCTACATACATATATAAATGACTACAGAAAGTAACTACATACATATATAAATGACTACAGAAAGTACCTACATACATATATAAATGACTACAGAAAGTAACTACATACATATATAAATGACTACAGAAAGTAATTACATACATATATAAATGACTACAGAAAGTAACTACATACATATATAAATGACTACAGAAAGTACCTACATACATATATAAATGACTACAGAAAGTAACTACATACATATATAAATGACTACAGAAAGTAACTACTTACATATATAAATGACTACAGAAAGTAACTACATACATATATAAATGACTACAGAAAGTAATTACATACATATATAAATGACTACAGAAAGTAACTACATACATATATAAATGACTACAGAAAGTAATTACATACATATATAAATGACTACAGAAAGTAACTACATACATATATAAATGACTACAGAAAGTAATTACATACATATATAAATGACTACAGAAAGTAACTACATACATATATAAATGACTACAGAAAGTACCTACATACATATATAAATTACTACAGAAAGTAACTACATACATATATAAATGACTATCTAACAAACAGAATTTAGTACTTTTCATAATAAATAATTGCACGAGTTCGGTGCCTGTAAGAGCAGTCTAACGTTTGTGAGGGGGAGAGAGAGAGAGAGACGTGGTCTGAAATGAAAACTGTCATTTTATAAGGCGTTAACAGGCAACGCTTGTCACCCTCTGTCGTTAAACAAACACCAGTAACATAACAGTCCTATCCCGGATAGGCTATCCCTCAGTTAATCTTACTAACGTCAGCAAAGTAGTTAACGCCTGTGGTACCATGATCACTCTCCTCTTTGTTCTAGTTTAATCGACAAAGCAGATCTCACAAGAAAAAAAAAACAAGCAAAATGCCCTCTCCAAGGTCTCGAACGCTGGCTGACATTATGGTTCTAATTTTAGCAAAGTTCAAGCTAATCGAGACAGCAGTTTCGTTTCCACGTCTGGTAGGTTTGGCCGCACCTTTTGGGGTTTCCCCCACCCCACCCCTTTTTTTTTTAAAGAGTCCGAACCCATACCCCTCCCCTCAAATTAAAACCTCTATTTCCTTTTTGTGCGTGCGTGTGTGTGTGTGTCATTCTTTCGCTTCATCTACAAACTTCTGAATCATCATCTTACGTCGACAAAGCCGTTAAACGTCACATAGGGCTCGCAAAGTAGTTCGCCAGTTTTTCCTGTAATCGGCGAGTCTTTCAACCTCATCAAGGGATTTTATGGCTCTCTTAATTTGGCCTCTCTTAACAATGTCCTCTTCAGAGTTTCACGCGGTTGCCTCTTTTTCTTTGGCCTGTTGTATAATAACAAAATGGATGTCTGGAAATCTCACAGTGTTCTAGCAGGGAATATCCAAAAGTACTTGTACGAACTCCCTGTAACTGCGAGCTGTTGGTCTTTCCAGCCGATGCTGTGGACGTGTTGAGGCACAGCATCGTATCGGCGTGGGTGCGGGTTATGGCAGCTATTTTTTTTCAGTTCAGGAGTACAGCTAAAAAGCAGAGCTGTGTGCAATGCTTCTTTAGCAGACTCCACCACCATGGCGATCCCTGCCCCGTTAGCTAGGCTAGGCCTGTTACTGCGGGCACCAGAGAGAGGTGGGGCAAGGTCTTGGTCAGCTATGGTTCGCTGATTTGCCTCATCGGACAAGCGTCTTCACCCCCTCCACAATTAAGTAAAATCTCAAACCTAATATGTGCAAAACGAGGTTTGTGTACGGAGAGTATGGAGTTTGACAGGTTGAGAGAGCATTGTTTAATAGATGTGCTACGTGATATCATGTGCTGCACTGCTTGCTCCAGCTAATTTTAGTCCAAGGTTCCATTCCCAGTCATATTTCTAGCGACTTTTCTGTAACGTCTGCGTGGGTTACATATTTTCGATGCTGATCCCTACATTCTTTATTTTCACACATTTCAGCTTTTTTTTTTTTCCCCTGTGTGCGTTGTTAGAACAACGTCATTTACGTCTTTCTGCCCATTTACGTCATTAATAAAATCTAGCCCACGTGTGGATTCGAACATTCCCACGCGACGTCTTCAACAGCTTTTAGCCTCGCTCCGCCGTGTTTGGCACGAGGTGGCGTGTGTGTCGCAGGTATTGCGTCAGGTAGAGCGATTAAAGCACGGACGTGTAAAGCTAACCACAGGTGCAATGGTTTTTTTTAAACAGAGAGCGGGTGGTGGTAGAGGGACGGTTATGGTTTTAGAAGATTTTGGAGCTTTCGCCCCACGAAATCGCCCCGGGGATGTACAAAGATGGCTGAACGTGGCGTTGTTCCTGAACTGGGTACAGCGTTACAACACGTTACAGTTTGTACCTGGTCAAGGTGAAAGTGATCGATCTGCGGGTGAAGGAGAGGGCCGGGATAACTTTGAGAACTTAAAGGGCGTTTGGGACTATCCTGGATACCTGGACTTTGAGAGGCGGGCGACGAGTTTAAGGTCGAGTGTAAGTTATTTAAGTTATGAAAATAGACGGGTGTATGGTACAGTTTTACAAAAGTATAGAAAGAGTAAGGGAAATGGGCAGAAACAAGAATGGCAGAAAGCAAGATGAGTACCTATAAATGAAGGGCATACAGCAATCCAATATTTCGGCAAAAGCATATATATATATATAAGTCATTTACATGTACGTTGCGTAACTTTGCCTCCCTAACTGCTCTCCTGTAGGCCTCTAGGTTGTAAAGCAATGTGCCCTGCTGCTGATGCGTCGATTCGCAGATCATCAACAATGTCTTGTTGCCATCTTCGCCTTGGTCGTCCTCTCTGTCTTTTCCTCATTATATACCATTACAAGACTGAATTATTTAAATTATCGTGACGTTTAATATGTCCAAAACAGTTCTGATTTCTCTGTTTAATCATCCTTACCAGATATATCATATATTTATACCTATAGATATATCAATGAGGAGAAATTGAAAGTGGTGGAGGGTTTTGTCTGTCTTGGGGCATTAACTACTAATAATGGAGATACACTGAAGGAGATTGAAAGGAGACATCTATCCGTTCCTCAGAAGCTAAAACATCTAAAGAAGCAGCGGAGATTGACAGACAGAACTACAGAAATTAGATTTTTTAAACGACATGCAACTTATACCGCTGGAACCTGGACACTTAACAAAACAGCTTTTTAATGTAAATGCTATTTGAAGAGTTCTTCAGATATTATGGACACACAAAAAAGAACAAATATATCCATACTACAAGAACATGTTGAAGAAAGCTGGTTTATAAAGAAGATTAAACGGGGGGACAAACTTAAGTATTTCTGGCATATTAAACATCATAACAGTTTGGAGAAGACAGTCTTGGAAAGGCACAATATGGGGGAAAGAAGAGAGGAAGACCAAGGCGAAGATGGCAGCAGGACATTCATGGATTGCGAATGGATGCATCAGCAGTAGGGCATCTTGCGTACAACGAGAGGCCTTCAAGAGCTCTGTTAGAGAGGCAAAGTTCCGCAGGGGACATGCAAATGAATAAATGAATGAATTGCCCGGCTGTAAACTGATCATAGTAAGAGACTCTTTTTACCAAACTGATGATGATGTGAACCCTCAGATAAGATACCCTATCTTAAATGTTTTCCAAGGTCAGAGATATCATTATTATTTCCTATACATTATACCTTCCAGGAAATGACATGGTTGATTCACAGCCAAAACCTGCCAGTCAACGTAGTTTACGGAATATAAGCTCTGTAATACAAAGAGCTGAAGTCTCTGGTCGGAAGAATTTAGGTCAACTGTTGGAAAATTAGTCACAAGGATCATCGCCTCAGGACAGAAAATATGCACCTACCTGCTAAGAGAGACAAGACGACATTATTCTGTCTCAGAACAAAGCCTTGCTAAATGAAAGTCAGATCTGTAGAGAGATCTACACAGAATTTGTGGAAGCCCCGGTTGTCCCATAGTAACTGGTCCTGAGGCGGGTCACTGAGTAGCTTTTCATGCAAGGAAATGGGACCATAAGAGTACAGGGAAAAAAATATATATTGAGAAACTTTGGTTTACATTTGACTGCCAGCACTCCGTAGCTGCATTGTTTCAAGTAATCAGAGGTTTTCAAAGACAGATGACCTGACCGAAACCCCTACTGGAAAAATACACCAGGCCGAGGGTCTATTGAGGCGGAATGTGGGATTTCTGAAACAAGAAGTCTTGCAGAAGGAACAAAAGATCGCAAAACAAGGGAAGAAACTCGAGACAAATTTTATGGGAAAATGTTGAAGTGTTTCCATTCTCTTGGGTTATGGGACGTAATTTCATATTTGACTGTGACTCATCTTTCCAAATTTATAATCCCTTTAGGGATGTTGTTGTGTTGTGTATTATCAGAAAGAGGATACAGTCACCTTCTGTGGCGGGAGGTCAGACTGACAAATCAATAGTCGCGAGGTTACGTCAATCTGAAGACGGTGGGTAGGTCATGTTTTAGTTTCTGTCCTCCCATTATATCTTCTTCTTTCTTTCCTTATCTATTCTTCTTCTTTCTTTATCTTTTCTTCTTTCTTTGTCTCTTCTTCTTCTTTCTTTGTCTCTTCACCTGCTTCTTCTTTCTTTGTCTTTTCTTTCTTTTTCTCTTCTTCATCTTTCTTTCTCTCTTCTTCTTTCTTTGTATCTTCTTCTTCTTTCTTTGTCTCTTCTTCTTTCTTTGTCTATTTTTCTTCTTTCTTTGTCTCTTCTCCTTCTTCTTTCTTTGTCTCTTCTCCTTCTTCTTTCTTTGTCTCTTCTTCTTTTGTCTTATCTCTTCTTCTTTCTTTGTCTCTTCTTCTTCTTTTCTTTGTCTCTTCTTCTTTCGTTGTCTCTTCTTCTTTTGTCTTATCTCTTCTTCTTTCTTTGTCTCTTCTTCTTCTGTCTTTGCCTCTTCTCCTTCTTCTTCTTTCTTTGTCTTTTCTTCTTCTTTTTTGCCTCTTCTTTCTTTCTTTGTCTCTTCTTCTTCTTTCTTTGTCTCTTCTTCTTCTTCTTTATTTGGCTCTTCTTCTTATTTCTTTGTCTCTTCTCCTTCTTCTTTCTTTTTCTCTTCTTCTTTTCTTTGCCTCTTCTCTCTTTGTCTCTTCTTTTTCTGCTTTTGTCTTTTCTTCTTCTTCTTTATTTGGCTCTTCTTCTTATTTCTTTGTCTCTTCTCCTTCTTTCTTTGTTTCTTCTCCTTCTTTTTCTTTCTCTGTCTCTTCCTCTTTCTTTGTTTCTTCTCCTTCTTCTTTCTTTGTCTCTTTTTATTTCTTTGTCTCTTCTTCTTCTTTCTTTGTCTCTTCTCCTTCTTCTTTCTTTGTCTCTTCTTATTCTTTCTTCTTCTTCTTCTTCTTCTACTACTACTACTACTACTACTACTACTACTACTACTACTACTACTACTACTACTTCTTCTTCTTCCTTCGTTTTTTCTTTCCTTCTTCTTTTCTTATTCAGCGCTCTTTATTTTCCTTGACGTATACCCAGCTCTTTTAGACTGTGGCTCAGTTTCACAGTGCAACCTCAGCCAACTTCACCATCTTTTCTAAGTTAAAATACGGGACACAAAGTCTAGCTGTGTTGGGTGGTGGGGGGAAGGAGGGCAGAAAAGTTAAATTTTAATTTTAACCCACAAGTTTAACCAGTACATTTACAACTTACAAATATGACAATCAAGCTTCCATACTGTACTTCTCTTCGGGGTGAACTTTCTTCACAATCGCTGCATGTCTACTAAAAGGTGAAGGTAAAATTCCTGTTTCCATGACATCAGGGAATACTGGGGAATACTGGGGAATACTAGGAAATACTGTGTTAGGTCCATATTTCCACGACCTTCGGCACATGAAAGTATGATGTGTCAGTGTCACGCCTGGTCGCGTTTACCTTCCCAGATTTCTCTGGTACCCGTTTTTAGAGGCTGGGTGGACCCTGGGGGCTTTTTTGGTGTGTACCAGAAAAAAAATCCCATTGCTGGGACTTGAACTCGGTACCACAGGATTAGTAAACCGAGCGCCTAATCACTCAGCTAGTCAAAAAAATAATTAAAATATTCTGGGTATTTCCAAACATGCGGGTATCAAAGATAAGAATACGGGACAAGTGTTTTAAAATATGGGGACATTTAGCCTCTCCCCCCCCCCTCCTCCCCGCCAGAAGCAATACGATTCTCGGGACAAACCCTTAAAATGTGGTCCTGTCTCGTATAATACGAGAAACATCGCTTACTTTACCAGAGAACAGACAGCGCCGTAACACCTTTGCCATCGCTACCCGTGCCTAACATACCGGCGTCAAGGCTGGTGAACTATAGCTAAGACCCTGTCCCATATCTCCGTTGATACCATCAATAACAGACCTAGCCTGGCTAACGGGACAAGGATCTTCACAGTCCCCGTGGTGGTGGAGTCTTCTAAAGAAGTATTGCATCCCTTCCCCCACCCCCACACCCCTTCCTCCAGCTTTTTTTAGCTGCATTCGGGGACTGAAAAAAAAAAAAGCTGCCATGACCCGCTCCTAAACCGACATCATGCTAGGCCTGAACATCTCAGACTCAGCGGCTGCAAAGAACAGAAGAAGAAGAAGAAGAAGAAGAAGAAGAAGAGACATGTTCTTCCTTGTTGTAGAGGGTTTAGAGAATTCTAAAATTGTTGCCCGCCCGAAGGATATCGAGTCTTCTACTTTCCTACTCCCGGGATGTCGAGAAACCCTTAGCCCGGCGCTGCCATCATCGCTGTTACTTGTACTGTCTCCCTGTAACTGCGAGCTGATGTTCTTTGCACCCGGTGCTGTAGAGGTGCTGAAGCACAGCATCGTATCAGCGTGGGAGCGGATTATGGTAGCTACCTTTTCAGTCCCGGAGTACAGCTAAAAAGCAGGGAGTGTGCATTGGTTCTTTAGCAGACTCCACCACCATGAGGACTGTGGCGATCCCTGCCCCGTTAGCCAGGCTAAGCCTGTTACTGGGGGCACCACGGAGAGGTAGGACAGGGTCTTGGTCAGCTATGGGTCTCTAACCCTGACCCTAGCATATCAGTTATGGGTCGCTAACCCTGACCCTAGCATATCAGTTATGGGTCGCTAACCCTGACGCTAGCATATCAGTTATGGGTCGCTAACCCTGACGCCAGCATATCAGCTATGGGTCGCTAACCCTGACGCCAGCATATCAGCTATGGGTCGCTAACCCTGACGCTAGCATATCAGTTATGGGTCGCTAACTCTGACGCCAGCATATCAGTTATGGGTCGGTGATTGCCTCATTGGACAGCATCTTCACTCCATCGCCGTTAAAATGTGGTCCTGCCACACCATAAAGAGTCTCCATCAGACAGAGCAGTGCCACACCATAAAGAGTCTCCATCAGACAGAGCAGTACCACACCATAAAGAGTCTCCATCAGACAGAGCAGTGCCACACCATAAAGAGTCTCCATCAGACAGAGCAGTACCACACCATAAAGAGTCTCCATCAGACAGAGCAGTCACGATAGAACAGTGTACTAACGAACTGCGCTATCTCGTACCTCCTACGCTCGCCCTACCGGAGTCCGTGGTTTGAATCCCAGGTAATTCTCTTGTCATTTTTCTTTCTCTCACGTATCACTAAAGTGCTTTGTCTACGATTTTTTCATGGTCTAATCTTACACAACTGTGTTCTCTTACATTACAGTGAGAAAGCCTCGTAGTTTCCTATTTATAAAAAAAATTCTTCCTGAAACTAACAACCATCACAAAGACCCCCGCCACTGTCACACACGGAGCACCATCATTATCACATAGAGCCCCACCATTGTCACTTACGGAGCACCATCACTTTCACACAGAGCCCCGTCATTGTCACCTACGGAGCACCATCACCATCACAAAGAGCCCCCCACTGAGAAACACGGAGCACCATCACTTTCACAAAGAGCCCCGCCACCGTCACCTACGGAGCACCATTAATATCACAAAGAGCCCCGCCACTGTCACACATGGAGCACCATCACAAAGAGCCCCTTCACTGTCACACACGGAGCACCATCATTATCACATAGAGCCACACCATTGTCACTTACGGAGCACCATCACTTTCACACAGAGCCCCGTCATTGTCACCTACGGAGCACCATCACCATCACAAAGAGCCTCCCCCCCCCACACTGAGACACACGGAGGACCATTACTATCACAAAGAGCCCCGCCACTGTCACCTACGGAGCACCATTACTATCACAAAGAGCCCCGCCACTGTCACACACGGAGCACCATCACAAAGAGCCCCCCACTGTCACACACGGAGCACTATTACTATTACAGAGAGCCCGGCCACTGTCATACACGGAGCACCATTACTATCACAAAGAGCCCCGCCACTGTCACACACGGAGCACCATCACAAAGAGCCCCCCACTGTCACACACGGAGCACTATTACTATTACAGAGAGCCTGGCCACTGTCATACACGGAGCACCATTACTATCACAAAGAGCCCAGCCACTGTCATACACGGAGCACCATCACCATCACAAAGAGCCCCCCACTGAGGCACACGGAGCACCATCACAAAGAGCCCCCACTGTCACACATGGAGCACCATTACTATTACAAAGAGCCCCGCCACTGTCATACACGGAGCACCATTACTATCACAAAGAGCCCCGCCACTGTCACACACGGAGCACCATCACAAAGAGCCCCCACTGTCACACAGAGAGCACCATTACTATTAC
This sequence comes from Achatina immaculata, assembly GCA_009760885.1. Taxonomy (NCBI): domain Eukaryota; kingdom Metazoa; phylum Mollusca; class Gastropoda; order Stylommatophora; family Achatinidae; genus Lissachatina; species Lissachatina immaculata. The sequence goes on from CM019720.1 coordinate 1,562,328, forward strand.
AAAGAGCACCGCCACTATCACACACGGAGCACCATTACTATTACAAAGAGCACCGCCACTATCACACACGGAGCACCATCACAAAGAGCCCCCACTGTCACACACGGAGCTCCATTATTATCACAAAGAGCCTCGCCACTGTCACACATGGAGCAACATCACCATCACAAAGAGCCCCGCCACTGTCACACACGGAGCACCATTACTATCACAAAGAGCCCCGCCACTGTCACCTACGAGCACCATCTGTAGCATGGCCTTGTAAGTAATGATTATAGTTTTTATTATTATGAATGAATATGATTATGAAAATATACTGTAAAGAAAATAGTAACATCGAATAGCGACGTAGAAAAGTTGGCATAAAAAGGAAGAGAAAGGTATAGAACTTCCATGACACTAGAACAAGATGCGGGCAAAAGTAAACAGTGGAAACAGTGAATAGAAAAATACGAGACTCAGTGACGCTGACATATAGGGATACAAAGGAAGGACGCCAGAAAGTAGGATGGTCCAGTGATAACAAAGCAGTGACTGGACGTTGACGCAGACACAATGAAAAGCGAGGACACAATAAAATCTCCGACAGGAAAGAGCACGATAATGACTTAGGTAAATAACAATTGTATAGACGAAACTGACACAGACTGACACGTGTTGTGACGTGATTGCACATGGTTTTTAAATAAAGGAATGACCAACTCGGCCAGCTGACCAATTAAATATTTAGAGGCGTGGCCTACTGGACTACAATTGACTTACAACATACAAATCACGGGGCAGTTTGAATGACGGACAATCAGAATGCTCATGGGTACCAGTGGACATCTGAAGGGTGGAGCCAAAATACTTATTAGTTAATCCATCAAGCTCCACTTGAAGATAAAAAGGAGAGAGGAGAGACAGGAAGGGAGAACGAGGAAGAAGAAGAGACAGAGAAGGGAGCCCGAAGACGGAAGAACAGACAATCAGAGAACGAAGAAGGAAGAAGAAGCAGAGGAGAGGAGACAGAGGACGGAGCCCTGAAGAAGAAGAAGAACGGAAGTACAGGAGAGAGGAGACAGGGGAGGGGGCCCGAAGAAGAAGAAGAACGGAAGTACAGGAGAGAGGAGACAGAGGAGGGAGCCCGAAGACAAAAGAACAAGGACAGTCAGTGAACTGAGACCAGTCCAGACAAAAGAAGAAGAGGAGGACAGACAATCAGAGAAGAACAGCAGAAGGATAACACACACCAGAGAAGACACGAGAGAGAAAGAAGACATAGGTAACGACAGCTGAAATAAATGGACAATTAGAGCAATAGATACTCAGGAAAAACGGTCTTGCAGAAGTAGTTCTAGGCCAGATTGATGATGTGTTTCAAGTGATTATGAATATTTGTCACTTTTGAGACTTCGAGTACAGTGATTTTAGACGAGAAACTAGTTGACCACGTATTTCAGATGGAATATAGTAAGAGTTTAGAATTGTTCTCGTATCAAGTGTAGAATATTGTGAAATAAGAGAACATTTAGAAAACTGGCATCATGTAGAATATGATAGTTTGATATTGATGTGCTTCAACGACGAAACTAACGAAGATTATGTCATATTGCTTCTTAGTACAAGTGAGGTTGTCAACAATAAATCTGTTACCTTAAATAGTCAGAATTAAATGAATTCTTTAGAGAACATTTCGTTGGACTTGCTCTCCTCTGATTAGTGAAGTGGAAATGTTTTGCGAAACCTAATCTAAACACCAGAAATCTGGATGGCTGTGAAAGATGAAGTCGGTATTAATCAAGAACATCTTCTTTTGTCAGAAATAAATATGATTCACAACCTTGCAATATTATACTGGTGCCGTCAATAATATGATAGTGCACACATTGACTTTGTTACACATCACTATCACAAAGGGCCCCGCCACCGCCACACGCGGAACACCATCACTATCACAAAGAGCCCCGCCACCGCCACACGCGGAGCACCATCACTATCACAGAGAGCCCCGCCACCGCCACACCTGGAGCACCATCACAATCACAGAGAACCCCGCCACACGCGGAACACCATCACTATCACAGAGAACCCCGCCACAAGCGGAGCACCATCACTATCACAGAGAGCCCCGCCACAAGCGGAACACCATCACTATCACAGAAAGCCCCGCCACAAGCGGAGCACCATCACTATCACAGAGAGCCCCGCCACCGCCACACCCGGAGCACCATCACAATCACAGCTAATCGGAAGAGACCCTACAATTCCACAGCATGGGTGCCCAACTACAGCCAGTTATAACTCTTCCCGTTTCTCTTTGCTCGTTTTGTACAAACACGTTAATTATAACAATTATGAAGACCCAAGTATCACTTATGGTGAAACCTTATAATTTCTTGATTCAGATTATATTTTTGTCCTTCCCGTCAACCTTGACACTTGACCTACAGAAATGTTACCTTTGTTCCAGTTGCCAGTTTGGCCGATCCTATAATTTTGCAGCCAAATTATATTTGACCTTCCTCGCAAAATTTATCGGTTATCTGCGAGAGATGAATACAGTTTTATTTTTATAAAACAAAGGTCATATCTTATCATCCCGGGTGCAGGAAGGTCTATTAAACTCTTAAACGCACATCACATGTCTGGCCTTGGACCTTGGTAATGATAACAACTTGTATACTTTCAGGGCACTTCTGTTTTTGTTCCTCTGCTTGGCTGTGCGTGGCAATGGGTTGACTTCCCATGTGCGTGTATTTAAGTGTGTGTGCGTATGTGTGTCTGGGCGCGCGCGCGCGCTGGCGTGCGCTTTTTATAAAAACTTCAACAATCTAGTCCTAATCTTTTCTTGACCACTTTTTTTTTTCATTCCAGCATTAAAACACCGACACTCATGCTTTGCAAAGTACTCTGGTGTTCCCTGCCTTGCAGGTGGATATATTACTTTTCTTCTAGACTAACTTTCAGGAAAGAGCAGAACATAACGGAAGAGATCAAGCATTACGGACGAATCCCGGTTTACGTATCTCCGATATACGATAGACGTGAGCAAAAAATCTACAGAATTTTCTGAAACAAACTGGAATTATAATAAAACAGCCAGTTGGTATATAACAAAACATGGCTCAGGGTTACATAAAAATCGACTTAAAGCATTTTGGTCCGGAACAAACCACATACTTTAGTCGAGAATTTTCTGTAGTTAAATAAACAAAAGTACAGTACTAGAATCATGATGATATTTGAAGCCGGACCTTCCACTTACAGCATATTTACATATCGAAGACTCGTTATTAAAAAAAAAAAAACCAACATATTGTTGCGATTGATAGTTTCATATAAAATTTGTAGAAAATTTATATTGCGAAATAAAGTAAGAATGCTTCAGAAGAGACATCGCGACCACCATGAAACTACCCAGTAGGAGAAGTGGCTTATGGGACGTACGTGAAAACTGATGACGTCATTATTAGGAATACAAAACACAAGTGAAGACAATAAATATATACACAGAAGCCATAGGACGGCAGTAGGAATAGAAAACAGCATCGAAAGATAGGGGAGACCAAAAACTCATTGTTTTCTGTCAAAATTCGAAACATTCACCAAATACTGAATGAAGATCGTGTTGAAGAAGAAGAAGAAGAATACACTGAAATACTGATATCACTGTGAATATTTTATGAAAAAATGAGTTAACCCCTCGTTTTGCGCTGTCTCGTTCATTCCCGGAAGAAGTAATGAAATACCGAAAGCAGGTGAACTTTTTTTTTTAGCCTGCCACGAAGTGTTCCCTGTAGACGTGGCCAAGTGATCCTACAGCACAATACGGTTCATGCTGAATCTTGAAATGGAACCATGAAACAAGCATCTAACAAGGCTCCACTAATATGAAAATCAAGCCAAATTACATTCTCTTACTTAGATTGCAAAAAGAGAAACAGCCAGTTACTCCCCCGGGGGAGGGGGGAGCCGAAGATGCTGCCCACCACGGGGCATACGTCGATCCCTGCCACGTTAGCCAGGCTAGGCCTGTTACTGGGGGTACCAATGGAGAGGTGAGACAGGGTCTTGGTCAGCTATGGTTCGCTAAACCTGACGCTAGCATATCAGCTATGGGTTTGCTGATTGCCTCGCCGGACCCCCATGAGGTGGTGGTATAGATGTTCCGTTAGTTTGAACTGTCAGTACCAGACACACTCCCCTTCTTGTTTCCTGTTTTTAACTCTTGCACTTCTCAGAAACAACACACTCGCGCATACAACAGTTCTGTTGCAGCACATGACAACGTTTCACGCTGAAAAAAACGATTAACTCTTAAAAGACGCAAATCCGCCCACTCAAGACCTTCGGTCGAGTGTACAGACTTTACAAAGGAAGACATAAAAATTGACCTGGATATGAACGAACGCTAAGCAGACAAAAAGTCGTGCCAAAGTTTGGGGGTTTTTTTCTCCTCCACTTGAACTCTAGCCATCGGGCTTTGTTGGCATTCTTTTATGTTTACACGTAGGTCCAGATTAAGAACACAAATGGCAAGGAAGGCAGGGTCAAATTTTCTGATTAACGTCCAAACAATCCAAGGTCAGCAAGGAGTGCACGACAGGAGCACGAGGTCATCCAATCAGGCGAGGAATTGTTTTCACTTTCAATTTAATGAACGACATTTCGTAAATGGGCTGGAGCGTTATCTAAATATAACTTTAGAATCACCCAATCGCCGTCTCCGCGAGGAAGCATTACAACGGAGTTTTCTATGCTGGCTTGTTTTGTTCACTCCAACGGTAGTAGCAACAGCAAGGGCGATTGTGTTCGAAAACAAGAGCGGTTATCTTGGGGATCTGGACCAAGACTGAGTCTCGTTTATCTCAGGACCCTTCCATTTTCAGTTGTCCCTATAAACTTATGCCGTTGTTTTCTGGTCTGTGACTTTCCCGTCGCTAAGGCTGTCGAATGTCACAAACGCTTTCCTCGACTTCTACTGTGCTTTATGATTCACCGAATGGGGCATATTGGACTGTTTCCTGTTTGTTTTTTTTTTAAAATTTATTCTATATGGGACTTTTCGTTTTGTTTTATCCTGTTCCTAGTCTAAAGGTTATTTGGTTGGGTTTTTTTTTCTGTATTATTCTTCGTCACTTACTAAACCAAACCAGGCTTTTGCAATGCTGTAGACTATAAGGAAATCTAAAAAAAAAAAAAAACTAAGCATGAAGACGGATATTTAAGAGTAATGTTCTAAGTGTACTACTCTATGGCAGTGAATGCTGGAAAATCACCAAAACCATAGAAAACAAGTTGAATTCTTTCCAGGCGAAATGTTTACAAAGGATTAGAAAAATATTTTGGCCAAACACCATAAGAAATAACATCTTATTGGCAGAAATGCAGATGAAGCCATTGATAACAATTATTGAGGAAAGACGCTGGCAATGGTTGGGACATGTGCTCCGGATGACTGACAACTCACTACCAAAAAATAGCCTTAAGATGGACACCACAGGGGAACAGAAGTAAGGGTAGACCAAAAGAGACATGGAGAAGAACAACAGAGAGGATGTTGAGCAATAGAGGGCTCACCTGGGCAAGAGCAGAAAAAAAGGCAAAGGACAGGCATTTGTGGAAAACCCTTGCGGAAGCTCCATGTGCCCTGGGCACTTAAGGTTCAGAGAGAGAGAGAGAGAAAGATAGAGAGAGATATTATTCTTCGTCGTTCACCCAGACATCGAAGCCAGTCTCTCTCACAAAATGCGTCTGCTCATCTCAGGTTGTCAGCATCACCGTAAACCTTCTCTTGTCAGGGGTCTGTAAGTCTGGCCAGGTTCTTTGCCTGAGTGGGCTGTGTAGCTGGCAACTCTCGAGAATGTGATGTGATGTGGTGTGATGTGATGTGATGTGGTGTGGTGTGATGTCTTACTCTTTGCTGCAGGCACATAAGTCTTTGGGCCTAATTTTCAGCTTCTGGTATAGATGGTGTCTCAGCCTGGAATGTCCTGTTCTCAGTCAGAAGATTATCACTGGGTCATTTCTTGATAGTCTGTAGTATTCACCGTCCATTTTTTGCTGTGGAGCGTTGTTTTCTCCGCGTGTCTTTATGTATGGTATATATGTCTTTGAGTCTGTTTTCTGTTTGTTCATATGTTGTGCTTCAATCAGTTTGTCGCATTCTTCCTCCCTCTTTTGGCAGTCTGGTCTGCCTCTTTATTTCCTTGGACGTTGCTGTGGGGGCGAGCATCCAATGTATGACCGCTTTACTGAATGCTGTGCTTGCTCGTGATATGGATTCTGTCCCGTTGTCCAGATCTTTAACATTCTGGCGTTTCAGCGCAGATATTACAGAATGTAGATCTCTTATCTGTAGTAAAGTGGCAATCTTTTCTGCGTCCAGGTACAGAACACTCAATGAGTCGGGGGGGGGGGGGGAAGGGGGGGAGGGAATATAAGTAAGGTTACATTTAAATTTAAGCTCCAGAATTTTGATATGGAGATTAGTTTTAGAACTTTACTTACAAAGTATGTCAATTACGTATACTTTTTTTTTTTACAAGTCCCCACAGAGTGAAATGTTCTCAAAATAACATCTCCAGGAGGATAGTTTTGTGTATAAATTCTGACTACTTCAGAACAAGTGGCGATAGCAGATGAGAGTAAAGGACAAAGTGGGATACTTGCCAGAAGTGGGGGGGGGGGGGATGGGAGAGGATGGGATTTGGGTGTCCAGACGGAATACTTTATCCCGAGACACACCCTTAACGTACTTGGCGGTCCCCGTGTAATACAGGACGGTTGGTCGTCGCTTTTACTTGCAGATGTTGTCGGGTGTCATGTTCTGTACGGTGTTGACGTTCAGCGTCCCGGATTAAAAGTTTTCTTCACACCTTCATTCAGGTCAGGGAGTTAAGTTTCCAGGTTGGCTCTGGCTGGTACGATCCGCTGTGGAAGCCAGCCTTGCTAACGGCCACTGATGAACTTGACCGAGCTAGTACACTTCTCTCTCTCTCTCTCTGAATCTTAAGTGCCCAGGGCACATGGGGCTTCCGCAAGGGTTTTCCACAAATGCCTGTCCTTTGCCTTTTTTTCTGCTCTTGCCCAGGTGAGCCCTCTGTTGCTCAACATCCTTTCTTTTGTTCTTCTCCATGTCTCTTTTGGTCTACCCTTACTTCTTGTTCCCTTGTTGTGTCCATCTTAGTGCTATTTTTGGTAGTGAGTTGTCAGTCATTCGGAGCACATGTCCCAACCATCGCCAGCGTCTTTCCTCAATAATTGCTGTCAGTGGCTTCATCTACACTTTCCTCATCTGACCCATATTCCATTTTATATTTCAAGATCCGCACAACGGCACCAGCTGCGAAAAGGGACCTCAGATTCCCAGGTGCCGAAAGGTCACCAAAGTAGAATAAATGGTACTTTCAGGGTACAATAACCCAAAACCATATTCTTTTTATCTTTTATTTGCACTTCAAAGTACAATGGTGCCAGCTTGTGAATGGGAACTTAACACGATCTGGGTTAAGTGTTATTAGAAGGGGGGGGGGGGCCCTCGCATGGTAATGATCAACAACAGAAACCCTACATCCAGGTGACCCAGAAAACCAAATAAGACAAGTACCCAAGACATGAAAGTCAGATTGCTTTGGGTCGCAGATGACGAATTAGTTTATCTGGGTCAGACTATATAACATATATTTTTAAACAAATGCCGTGCTTACCTAAAAATAGTGCATCAAAATGATATTGATTAGAACTTAAGATGGGTAATCAGCTGGGGTGGAGGGTAGTTGATCTCAAGTGTTTCTTAATCTTTCTTTCTTGACCGTGGACCCAATTTCTGGCGTAAGGATGACTGCGGACCATTCTTCTTCTTCTTCTTCTTCCTCCTACTCTTCTTCTTCTTCCTCTCCTTCATCTTCTTCCTCTCCTCTTTCTACTCTCCTTCTTCTTCTTCTTCTTCCTCTCCTTCTTGTTCTGTTTCTTCTTCTTCCTCCTCCTCTTTCTACTCTCCTTCTTGTTCTTATTCTTCTTCCTCCTCCTCCTCCTGTTTTTCTTCTTCCTCTCCTTCTTGTTCTTCTGTTCTTCCTTCTTCCTTCTTGCTCTTCCTCCTCCTCCTGTTCTTCTTCTTCTTCTTCCTCTCCTCTCCTCCTTGTTCTTCCTCCTCCTCCTCCTCTCCTTCTTCCTCTCCTTCTTCTGCGTCTTCTTCCTCTCCTCCTTGTTCTTCCTCCTCCTCATAGTCTCCTTCTTCTTCCTCTCCTTCTTCCTTCTTTCCTATCCTTCTCTCTTCCTCCTCCTCTACTCTCCTTCTTCTTCTTCTTCCTCTCCTTCTTCTTCCTCCCCCTCCTACTCTCCTTCTTCTTCTTCCTCTCTCTCCTTCTTCCTCTCCTTCTTCTGCTTCTTCTTCCTCTCCTCCTTGTTTCTCCTCCTCCTAGTTTCCTTCCTCTCCTTCTTCTACTTCTTCTTCCTATCCTTCTTCTTCTTCCTCCTCCTCCTACTCTCCTTCTTCTTCTTCTTCCTCTCCTTCTTCTTCTTCCTCCCCCTCCTACTCTCCTTCTTCTTCTTCCTCCTCCTCCTCCTCCTCCTCTCCTTCTTCCTCTCCTTCTTCTGCTTCTTCCTCCTCTCCTCCTTGTTCTTCCTCCTCCTCCTACTCTCCTTCTTCTACTTCTTCTTCCTCTCCTTCTTGTTCTCCTCCTCCTCCTACTCTCCTTCTTCTTCTTCTTCCTCTCCTTCTTCGTCTTCCTCCCCTTCCTACTCTCCTTCTTCTTCTCCTCCTCCTCCTCTCCTTCTTCATCTCCTTCTTCTGCTTCTTCTTCTCTCCTCCTTGTTCTTCCTCCTCCTCCTACTCTCCTTCTTCTACTTCTTCTTCCTCTCCTTCTTGTTCTTCCTCTTCCTCTTACTCTCCTTCTTCTTCTTCTTCTTCCTCTCCTTCTTCTTCTTCCTCCCCCTCCTACTCTCCTTCTTCTTCTTCCTCCTCCTCCTACTCTCCTTCTTCTTCTTCTCTTCCTCCTCCTTCTACTCTCCTTCTTCTTCCTCTCCTTCTTGTTTTTCCTCCTCCTCCTACTCTCCTTCTTCTTCTCTTCCTCTCCTTCTTCTTCTTCTTCCTCTCCTTCTTCTTCTTCCTCCTTCTTCTTCTTCCTTCTCTTCCTACCCTCTTTCTTCTTCTTCCTCCTCATCTTCTTCCTACTCCTCCTCATCTTCTTCCTCCTCCTCCTCCTCTTCTTCTTCTTCCTTCTCTCCTTCTTCTTCTTCCTCCTCCTCCTACTCTCCTTCTTCATCTTCCTCTCCTCCTCTTCCTACTCTCCTTCTTCTTCCTCTCCTTCTTGTTTTTCCTCCTCCTCCTACTCTCCTTCTTCTTCTTCTTCCTCTCCTTCTTCTTCTTCTTCCTCTCCTTCTTCTTCTTCCTCCTTCTTCTTCTTCCTTCTCCTCCTACCCTCTTTCTTCCTCCTCCTCCTCCTCTCCTTCTTCTTCTTCCTCTCCTTCTTCTGCGTTTTCTTCCTCTCCTCCTTGTTCTTCCTCCTCCTCCTAGTCTCCTTCTTCTTCCTCTCCTTCTTCTACTTCTTCTTCCTCTCCTTCTTCTTCTTCCTCCTCCTCTTACTCTCCTTCTCTTCTTCCTCTCCTTCTTCTTCTTCTCCCCCTCCTACTCTCCTTCTTCTTCTTCCTCTCCTCCTCTCCTTCTTCCTCTCCTTCTTCTGCGTCTTCTTCCTGTCCTCCTTGTTCTTCCTCCTCCTCCTAGTTTCCTTCTTCTTCCTCTCCTTCTTCTACTTCTTCTTCCTATCCTTCTTCTTCTTCCTCCTCCTCCTACTCTCCTTCTTCTTCTTCTTCCTCTCCTTCTTCGTCTTCCTCCCCTTCCTACTCTCCTTCTTCTTCTTCCTCCTCCTCCTCCTCTCCTTCTTCATCTCCTTCTTCTGCTTCTTCTTCCTCTCCTCCTTGTTCTTCCTCCTCCTCCTACTCTCCTTCTTCTACTTCTTCTTCCTCTCCTTCTTGTTCTTCCTCTTCCTCTTACTCTCTTCTTCTTCTTCTCTTCCTCTCCTCTTCTTCTTCTCTTCTTCTTCCTCCCCCTCCTACTCTCCTTCTTCTTCTTCCTCCTCCTCCTCTCCTTCTTCATCTTCCTCTCCTCCTCTTCCTACTCTCCTTCTTCTTCCTCTCCTTCTTGTTTTTCCTCCTCCTCCTACTCTCCTTCTTCTTCTTCTTCCTCTCCTTCTTCTTCTTCTTCTTCCTCTCCTTCTTCTTCTTCCTTCTCTCCTTCTTCTTCTTCCATCTCCTCCTACCCTCTTTCTTCTTCTTCCTCCTCATCCTCTCCCTCATGTTTCTTTTTCTTCTTCTTCTTTTTCCTACTCCTCCTCATCTTCTTCCTACTCCTCCTCATCTTCTTCCTCCTCCTCCTCCTCTTCTTCTTCTTCTCCTTCTTCTTCTGCTGCTTCTTCTTCTTTTTCTTCAACCTCCCTGGAATTAACTGGAGGTGGTGTTCCTTATAGCCGATGCAGTGGAAATGTTGAGACACAGCATCGTTTCAGTTTGTGGGGGGAGGGGGGGGGCGGGTCGTAGCTGATATTTTTTTTTCAATCCCTGAGAGGAACTGTACAAAGCAGATGGCGTGCAATACTTCTTTAGCAGACTCCACCACCATGGGGACTATGGCGATCCCTGCCCCGTTATCCAGGGTAGGCCTGTTATTGGGTGGTACCAACGGAGAGGTGGGGCATGGTCTTGCTCAGCTATTTTTCACCAACCCTGATGGCAGCTGTGGGTCCCTGATTTGCAAACTGGACCTGGTCTCCCTCCCTTGTGGACCCTTCATCAACAGTAAAGCGATGAATAAAGCCCAGATGAATGTACGATTTTTAAAAAATCGAATCAATCCATTTTGCTGGTCGGTGGACTCCCCAAAATCCTTCCATGGACACCCCCCCCCCCCCATGGCTGGATGGATAGATGACTGGATGGATGGATGGGTGGACGGATGGATGGACGGATGAATGGATAGATGGCTGGATGGATGGATGGACGGATGAATGGATAGATGACTGGATGGATGGATGGGTGGACGGATGGATGGACGGATGAATGGATAGATGGCTGGATGGACGGATAAGTGGCTGGATGGACGGATAAGTGGCTGGACAGATGGATGGCTGGGTGGATGGATACATGGATGGATGGATGGATGGATAGGTGGCTGAATGGATGGATAGATGGCTGGATAGATGAATGGATAGATGGTTGGATGAATGAATGGATCGATGAATGGATAGATGAATGGATAGATGGTTGGATGAATGAATGGATCGATGGATGGATGGATGTTTTGGTGGATGGCTGTATGGATTGGTGGATGGATGAATCGCTGGGTGGATGGATAGGTGGCTGAATGGATGGATAGATGGCTGGATAGATGAATGGATAGATGGTTGGATGAATGAATGGATGGATGGATGGATGGATGGATGGATGGATGGATGGATGGATGGATGAACTGTTGGAAGGTAGGACAGATCAAAGGATAGATAGATTAATGTGCAGATAAATGGCCTGACCGAACACATGGACGAATAGACGGCCGACGGGCTGATTGATGTATCAACGAATGGAAGAATAAATGGACGGATGGATGGATGGGTGGATAAATGACTGAGTAACTGATTTAAGTCTGCTTTCTCCATCTGTCAGTCAAATCCCTCTTTCCCCGTCTTGCAAACATATTTCCCACAATTCAGTGGGCACGTATAAGGAACACAGTTCCCAGCACTCTTTCGGAAATGTGGAATAGAACACAGTTCCCAGCACTCTTTCGGAAATGTGGAATAGAACACAGTTCCCAGCACTCTTTCGGAAATGTGGAATAGAACACAGTTCCCAGCATTCTTTCGGAAATGTGGAATAGAACACAGTTCCCAGCATTCTTTCGGAAATGAGGAATAGAACACAGTTCCCAGCATTCTTTCGGAAATGTGGAATAGAACACAGTTTCCAGCACTCTTTCGGAAATGTGGAATAGAACACAGTTCCCAGCATTCTTTCGGAAATGTGGAATAGAACACAGTTCCCAACATTCTTTCGGAAATGTGGAATAGAACACAGTTCCCAGCATTCTTTCGGAAATGTGGAATAGAACACAGTTCCCAGCACTCTTTCGGAAATGTGGAATAGAACACAGTTCCCAGCATTCTTTCGGAAATGTGGAATAGAACACAGTTCCCAGCATTCTTTCGGAAATGTGGAATAGAACAAAGTTCCCAGCATTCTTTCGGAAATGTGGAATAAAACACATTTCCCAGCCTCCTCTCAGATCTGTGGAACAGGACACATTTCCCAGCCTTCTCTCAGAACTAAGGAACAAAATACAGTTCCCAGTATCCTCTTAAGAACAATGGAACAGAACATAGTTCCCAGCATCCTCTCGGAACCATAGAACAGAACAATGCCTCTTTCCTGATATTAAGCAGAACTTTAAGCTCACTACAAAAACTATCACTAAGATGGACACCACAGGGGAACAGAAGTAACGGTAGACCAAAAGAGACATGGAGAAGAACAACGGAGAAGACGTTGAGCAATAGAGGGCTCATCTGGGCAAGAGCAGAAAAAAGTCAAAGGACAGGCATTTGTGGAAAACCCTTGCATGCAAAAGCCCCATGTGCCCTGGGCACTTAAGGTTCAGAGAGAAGCAGAACCCGCTAGATGACGCTATTTTCAATGTGACCGCCCGGACAAAATATCAATAACTCGTTACGTAAGCGGAAAACTCGGTCAGTCCGGTCTTTCCTGTCTCCCAGTAAACTGACCTTTATCTAGTGACAGATTTTAAACCTCGCCTCTCTCTCTCTCTCTCTCTCTCTCTCTCTCTCTCCTCTCTACTTATTTCATCTGCAGCGATTAGTCCATTGACAACCAACCTCCGTTCAGACTTCTCTTTGGCCAACAACCGGTAACGGAGAGGTAGCCCAGCCGTACCATGGAGGCATCTAGGAGATACGATGTTAGTGTCCACATGTTCTTGGAGCTGTCAGCGCCAACATTATGCCTGGCCGCCTTTTCTTCCCCAGGCCTAGAAGAATCCAGGTGATCATTTCAACAGCTGGCGGACCGGAGGGAGAGGAGCGCTTCCACCCGGATTCGAACCCCCCAGCCTTCGCCATGAAAGACTACTGCGCTATCTGTTCAGCCATTCAGCCCTCAACCAGACTTTAACTATCTCTCTCTTTCTATAGCTCCTTACGAGATCTCTATAGTACCCTACTTTTAAAAAAATCTGGCACAGGGGTTCTTACCCATGTGGGGGGTGTAGGGGGTTGGGTGGGGGATATCCAGATGATGGTAGTTAGGACTCCATGACAGAACAACAGCAAACAAACAAACAAAAAACCAATTGTTCCATGACAATTATCTTCCAGCTATTATGTTCCTAGCTATCAGTACGTACAACAGAACCAAGCTGTTGATATCCTTTGAAGTCACACAAGTTAAAAAAAAACAAAACAGGGCTAGTAATAATGATGATGATATCCAGTTAGTCTGGTGAAGGGGTCGTGGGAAGATATTAGGTAATCCATAGAGGGTATGGAGATGTATTAGGCAATGCATGCCGAGTATGGAGACATACTGGGCAGTCCAACACCAGTATTGAGACATATTTTCTAAGTGTACTACTCTATGGAAGTGAATGCTGGAAAATCACCAAAACTATAGAAAACAAGTTGAATTCTTTCCAGACAAAATGTTTACAAAGAATTAAGGTAACCCTGTCATGCCTTAGAGGCACATAGGGATATGGTGTTAATGCCCATATTTTCCTTGACCTGTCAGCACACTAGAGGGTGATATGGTCAGTATCATGCCTGGCTGCCTTTTCCTTCCCCAACTCCAGAAGAAGTCGGGTACCCATTTCTACAGCTGGGTGACTGGGGTGCCGCAGGCCGGATTCGAACCCCCGACCTTCGCCATGAGAGACCAGTGCACTAACCGCAATCGCCACTCAGACACCCTTACAAAGAATTAGAAGAATATTTTGGCCAAACACCATAAGAAATAACATCTTATTGGCAGAAATGCAGATGAAACCACTGACAACAATTATTGAGGAAAGACGCTGGCGATGGCTGGGGACATGTGCTCCGAATGACTGACAACTCACTACCAAAAATAGCAATAAGATGGACACCACAGGGGAGCAGAAGTAAGGGTAGACCAAAAGAGACAAGGAGAAGAACAACAGAAAGGATGTTGAGCAATAGAGGGCTCACCTGGGCAAGAGCAGAAAAAAAGGCAAAGGACAGGCGTTTGTGGAAAACCCTTGCGGAAGCCCCATGTGCCCTGGGCACTCAAGGTTCAGAGAGAGAGAGAGAGAGAGAGAGAGAGAGAGACTGAGACATAATAGGCAATCCATAGCGAGTATGGGGACATACTGGATAATAAATAGCGAGTATGGGGACATACTGGACAATCCATGGCGAGTTTGGGGACATACTTGACAATCCAAAGCGAGTATGGGGACATACTGGAAGTCCATAGCGAGTCTTGGAACATGCTGGACAATCCATAGCGTCTAGGGTCATACTGGACAATCCATAGCGGGTCTGAGGACATACTGAACAATCCATAGCGGCTCTGGGGACATAATGGACAATCCATAGCAGAAGAAAGGAGGGGAGAAGGGTGTCTGTAATCTAAAAGGCTCCATGCTGACTGTTGCTGTTCTACCTCATCTACCTTGTTGCTCGGAGATCTTACAATCACAAACTCGTATTCATTTACAGCGGATGCCGCACACGTATCAGAGTCGGAGCAGGGGTGGGTTACAGTGACTTGCTCGATTTCACTTCACAGGCTGCTGTAGGTTAGCCTCATCCTGAAGCCAGTGGTTTATCAAGGTCTTTGCCTTGCTGAGTCTTCTGCCTGTACTCCAAATCAGCAACAACCCACTCTGTGTCCAAAATTAGACGCCGGGTGTTTCAAAATCTTCACGGCGTTCTCATCTAAGGAATAAAAGCTCGTAGACACAATCAGACACACGTAGACACAAGCAGACACACGTAGACACAAGCAGACACACGTAGACACACGCAGACACACACTAATAAAATACGATGACAACATGTGCACAGTCAATCTTCCATAATTACCACGGCACATCAGAAATGCCAATAGTCTCTCTGAAGCCAAGATGGCTTCCCATCTCTAAAATGGAAAATAAACCGCCCTTTCAAGTTCTCGTTTATATTCTGCTTATCAAGGTCAGAGGAAATATGCCTCAGATAAGAAAATTAAACACGCTCATCTGTGTAGACCGTGGAGATTGACTTAACGAACATGCCAAGGTCGTATCACTTACCTCTCCGCAGAGCAAAAGGTCAGGGTTATTTAGGCCGATGTATATACGGCTACGTACGTGTGTGTGAGAGATTACGAGCTTGCAGATTTCTTTCTAACGCTGGGCGGTTATTTCTTATTTCTGTATGCGAGTTTTGTTTTTTTCTTCGTTACAAGTTTTTTTTTCTTCCTGTCAATATTTATATTCAGAAAATATGGGGCGGAATGTTTGTTTATGTGTTGTTATTTTTATGTAATTCTGTCGCCGCCGTCGTCGTCATCATCATCATCTTCTTCTTCTTCTTCTTCTTTCTTCTCATCCTCCTCCTCTTTCTTTGTTTCTTTGTTTCTTTCTTTCTTTCTTTCTTTCTTTCTTCCTTCCTTCTTTTTTATTAATCCGAGCCTTCTTCTTCTTGTGCTCCTACTATCTTCTTCTTCTTCTTCATCATCATCATCTTCTTCTTCTTCTTTTGATGTATCAACGGAAGAAGAGTACAGTATGTGATAACATCACGGTTTTCATCAAAAGAAAACAAAATTAAACTTTCGTTATTTTAATCTCATTTTTGTTGTTGTTGTTGTTGTTGTTGTTGCTCGTCTGTTTCTGTTACTTTGTCCAACTGTGGATGAAATAACCGTCATATACCATCTAACAGATTTTCGAAATACCGTAAGTTCCTTTCACCAACGGGTGACCAAGCCGTATGTGGGTACAGAACCAGAAGTCTTATTTTCCACTGCTCTTCTTCGTTCTATTTTAAGTGATGTAATTTTTTTTCTTCTTAAAAAGTTTTCCTGGACCTCCCTTCTATAAATTAAGAGCGCTGTGAAAGTTTTACTCAGAAAGCAAACTGCCTGGGCTGGCTCAGATATTCAATCCTAGAAAGTAGCACTTTTTAAAACACATATTAATCCGCCATCATCTGGATCTGTTGGTTGCCGCATGTGATTTTGCCGGATTATTGATGGCTGCGTTAGATTATACTTAACCTAAGAGCTAACCACTTCATCCTATCATTGAAATACCCTATAAGTCAGCTCATGTAGGTTAATAAAATAATAAATGGGAAGAAAATGGTCAGCGTATGTTATCACTGATGAATGATAATGTGAAATCAATATAAGAAAAAAAAACAGATACCTTGTCTTCAATGGCTAGAAAAATAGGAGTTGAAATTAAAAAGGAAAAAAAAAATAATGAAACTTCTCATTAACCATGAAGGGAAAATATACGTAGATGGTACAGCTGTTGAAGAAGTAAACCAATTTGCATACCTTGGCAGCTACATAGACCAGGACGGTGACACCAGAAAGGAAGTTAGAATTCGAATTGCAAAAGCAGCATTGACCTTCAAGAATACTGCTAACATATGGCATTTAAAAGTTATATGCACAAAAACCAAGTTAAGACTATTCATTTGGAATGTAATATCCACCCTCATTTATGCATGTGAAAGCTGGAAAACAACTAAAGAAATAGGCAATAAATTAGACTCGTTTGAAAACAAATGCCTCAGGAAAATATTCGGTATAAAGTGGAACGAAATCAAGAACAAGGCAGAGATAAGACAGATGAGCAAACAACAACCAGCCTCATGGGTGATCAGAAAAAGAAGGACATATGTCGGCCATGTTATGAGAAGAAACAGTCAGAGAATCCCAAAACAAGCTATCAAATGGAACACAAAAGGCCGAAAAAGAGAGGTCGACCACGTGAAACTCTAAAGAGGACATTGTTAGGAAAGGTCAATTTAGTGGGAATAATATCCCTTGATGAGGTTGAAAAGCTCAGCGAAAACAGAAAAACTTGGCGAACTACCATGCGAGCCCTGTGTGACGTTTAACGGCAGGGGAAGGATGTAAGATGTTTGCCCCTCATACCAAGAGAAGCACTGTTTGTATTCAATGCAGCCAAAACCAGGGAGGCTAAATGTCGGCGGGTTATAATAAAAATGCACAAAAGACAATTAGAAATGTCTTACCGGTGTTTGAAAACAATCAAAACCAGCGGATGCAACAGGCAGCGCCACCAAGCTGGTAGTGGCAGGTCAGTGCGCCCACACGGGAAACCTGGAATATCTCTCGTTGAAATTAATGCATGGTGACTGAATGCACCGGATAAACGATTGCCGGATTTGTGATGGTGAAGTGTGTCTGTGTATTAGAGAGAGAGAGAGAGAGAGAGAGAGAGAGAGTTAATTAAACACTATTTTGGCCGTAAAACTACATGCAAACGATTTAACTGTTCAAATAAGGATAATTACGGGAGGAAATAGACAGGATAATGACCATAAGCTGATTCAGATACTGTCAAACGGTTGGCTGTGATACCACGTGGACAACGGAGCAGATATCGATCAATTTCTCCTCATGTCGCAGTGGCTCAGAAGCCTGATTCTCGAGTAAGCAACAAACACAATCTCCATCGTGGGTGCTTTCTCTCATCCATCCCCTGCGATGTCTTTAAGTACAAGCACTTCAGAACAGCTCAACTGTCAGCATGTTCTGACTCATCATTACAAGGACGCACTACAAACAAACAAACATACAAAACAAACAAACAAACAAACAATCTTAAAGTTCAGCAGTTCCTATCTGGGGTGACATTAGACCCGAAGCAGACTAGTCTTGTTTTCTTCTCGTGTTTTCTTCTTTTATTTTCTTGTCTTGTTTTCTTTTTTTTTTTGTTTTTTGTTTTCTTGTCTTGTTTTCTTTTTTTTTTTTTTTTTTTTTTTTTTTCTTGTCTTGCTTTCTTCTCATGTTTTCTTCTTTTATTTTCTTGTCTTGCTTTCTTCTCGTGTTTTCTTCTTTTGTTTTCTTGTCTTGTTTTCTTCTCGTGTTTTCTTCTTTTGTTTTCTTGTCTTGCTTTCTTCTCGTGTTTTCTTCTTTTGTTTTCTGTCTCCCTGGAGCTGCAAGCTAGAGATCTTTGCCGCCGACAGAGTGAAGATGTTGCGGTACAGCATCTTGCCGGCCTGGTGAACGGGTTGTGGCAGCTATTTGTTTTTTTTTTTTCCCGTGCACGAGTGCAGCTAGAAATCAGGAGGTGTACAGTACTTCTTTAGCAGACTCCACCTCCATGGGGACTATGGCTATCCGTGCCCCGTTACTCAGGCTGGACCTGTTGCTACAGGTACCAACGGAGAGGTGGGGTATGGTTTTGGTCAATTATGATTCGCTAGCCGTGTGAAATGACTTGACTTCCCGGCATACACGGTCTGTACCAGGGGTTCTCAGACCCTTTTGCCGCACGGCCCACATTTAAAAGTCAAACATTTTTGTGGTCCACTAATAAAGTGCTTTATATTTGCAAGGTATAAATCTAATTTTATAAAGTATTATGTAATATTTTCTCTACATGTTTAACTGCGTATTCATTGCTAGACAAACATTCTTTTCATTTATTAATAAAGCGACCTACAGTTCTTGCGGCTTGCATCCTTGCAGTCTGCTCTCTCTCTCTCTCTTTTTTTTTTTTTTTGCTGCTATGAGACTTCAGTGCGGGCCCACAGTGCTCCCTGTCACGGCCCACCTTTGGACCGTGGCCCATGGGTTGAGAACCACTGGTCTGTACCACTGCTGACGCTGTTTCTTTATCTAGGTTTAGCAAGTGCTATTTGCCCGTTCAGATTTCTTTGAAGGAAAAGAGAAAAAAAAAACAAACAGCTTTATTCATTAACCAAGGAGACATCTGTAGCGTCCATGCCTTAATCATACAAAGCCATACAGGACGAAAACAGGAAATGAAAAAGAAAAGCCTTAATTCACGTGTACGATATGCAACAGAACAAATATGAAGAAAAGGGGCTGCTATTTATCTTGTGTTTTATACGAGGCCGTGTCCGGAGAGTTGCTCATGAGAAAGTATGTGAATTCTATATGAAGACCTTCCTTGTGGTGGAAAAGGGGTTGGGGGGTTGGGAAGAGGCTGTCCGACTTGGCAGTCAACAACCCGTAGTTGACATGCTAGCGTCAGGTTTGACACGAAACAGCCGACAAAGACCCTGTCTCATTTTTCCATAGTAAACCCCCCCCCCCCACCCAAATCAATAACAGGCCTAGCCTGGTTGAATGGGGCAGGGATCACAAGAGACCCCCCCAACCCCCAACCCCCACGGTGGTGGAGTCTGTTAAAAGACCCCTGCAATTTTTAGCTCCAGCTTGAGGAAGAAGAAGAAGAAGAAGACGAAGAAGAAGAAGAAGAAGAAGCATGATACTAGTTCCGATTGGCTGACATTGAAGAAGGGACAGGAAAAAGGAAAGGCTATGACTGTAAAGCCGAGACTGATATACTGGCAAAGTAGACTGAAGGAATGTACAGGGAGTGAATGACTGACTGCATGTTGCACGTGAGGTAAGAAGTCAACAGTGCTTTGCAGGGAGGTAATGTATTGAGACTACGATTGTGTACGTTCTTCTTCTTCTTCTTCTTCTTCTTCTTCTATCTCACTGCGAGCTGGTGTTCTTTGCTGCAGATGCCGAGAAGATTTTGTGTGGTTCAGCACTGTCTCTGACTGGGACCGGATTATAGAGAGTGGTTTTTTTTCCCAGCTCAGAGTGGAGCTAAAGGGAAAAAAAAACAGGGATGTGCAATACTTCTTTAACAGACTCCACCACCATGTGGATTTTGCCGATCCATGCCCCGTTAAGCAAGACTAGGCCTGTTACTAGCGGTGGGGTGGGGGAAGGGTGCCAATAGAGAGGCGGGACAGGGTCTTGGTCTGCTATGGTCTGACATTCCTGACGTCATTATGTCAGCTCTGGGGTCTTGGCTGTTAAATAAGACAACATCTTGAATGTACATACAAGTAAGTTTCACTTATTTACTATCAGAAACTGTTTATATGTGCATACAAGTAAGTTTCACTTCTTTACTAACAAAAACTGTTTGTATGTACATACAAGTAAGTATCACTTATTTACTAACATAAACTATTTGTATGTACATGCAAGCAAGATTCTCTTACTTACTAACAGAAATTGTATGTATGTACACGCAAGCAAGGTTCTCTTATTTACTAACAGAAACTGTATGTATGTACATGCAAGTAAGGTTCTCTTATTTACTAACAGAAACTGTTTGTATGTACATACAAGTAAGGTTCTCTTATTTACTAACAGAAACTGTATGTATGTACATGCAAGTAAGGTTATCTTATTTACTAACAGAAACTGTTTCTATGTACATGCAAGTAAGGTTCTCTTATTTACTAACAGAAACTATGTACTCGTTTCCCTAGCTAGGCCGATCGTCAGCGGAAATTGAATCACTGACCGTAAGAGATAAGAGAAGCATGCACATAATAATAAGAGAGAGGGAGAGAAAGATAGAGAGAGGGGGAGAGATATAGAGACAGAGAGAGTGAGAGAGATAGAGAGAGAGAACGAACGAACATAGGTTATTTTCAAAGGGTTAAGAATTGGGCACGCAGTCCTGTCTAACATTCTGCCATTCGTCATACAGCTTTCACTCAGTCACAGCCATTCAGCATCTGTTAATGAGATAGTGTGAGAGGGATAGACAGACAGACAGACAGACAGGCAGGCAGACAGACAGACAGATAGATAGATAGATAGATAGATGGAGAGAGCGAGAGATAGAGAGACAGACAGACAGACAGATAGAGATAGAGAGACAGACAGACAGAGATAGAGACAGAAAGACAGACAGACGGACGGAGATAGAAATAGACAGACGGAGAGAGATATAGAGATAGAGAGGGATAGAAAGAGAGAGAGAGAGAGAGAGTGAAACGTTGGTCTATATAACGTAGAATCCTACACAGTGAAGCAGCAAACAACGGACTACAGAAATGTCTTCTTCTTCTTCTTCTTCCTGAAACTGCTAACCGGTGTTCTTTGCCCATGCGATGAATATTATTGTGGCTTTAGATAATGTTGAATTTGGAGCGGATTATGGCGACTTCATAGGAGAATGTAAAGTAATTAGAGCTGCAAAGATCAAGTCAGAAACGAAAAAAAAAAGCTAGCTGATAGTTTATAATAGAATAGCTACTTGATACGTTATAACAGAATAACTAGTTAATAGTTTATAATAGAACAGCTACCTGATACGTTATAATAGAATAACTGCGAAGGGCGTTCAGAAAGTAACGCACCACATCGTTTTTATCAGGAGCTATTTATTTTAAAAGCATGAAATTTATACACAGTGTACATGGATATGTCATGTAAACATTGATATTATTCAACATAATCCCCATCAACTTATACGGCTTTACACCAGATCGAAATAAGTGCATGTACGTATTCCTAGCCCATACCAAATTTTCTCTAAATTATGTAGCCATTTCTTCGCTGCATGAATCGCTCTTTCGTAATCTTCAAATCTTACCTCTCGGAGAGTGCATCTTTAAGTGGACCAAATAGATGGAAATCAGAGGGTGCCAAATCGGGACTATAGGGTGGATGGAGTAATACAGTCCAACTCAATTTGGCGAATGCTTCCTGTGTTGCCAGACTTGTGTGAGAGCGCGCATTGTCGTGGTCTGCTGGATTCTTGTGCGGCCAAACTCTGCGAAAACAATGATTGAGTTGTTTCAGTGTCTTAATGTAAGCTTGCGAATTGATTGTCTCTCCTCTCGGCATAACATCTACGAGAATCACACCTTCATTGTCCCAAAAGATAGTGATCATGACCTTTCCAGCTGAAGGAGTTGTCTTGAATTTCTTACTTCGTGGTGATTGCGGATGATGCCACTTCATTGACTGACTTTTTGTCTCAGGTTCAAAATGATGTGCCAAGGTTTCGTCACCTGTTACGATCTTAGCCAAAAAGTTCTCTCCCTCAACACTGAAACGCTCCAACAATTGAGAAGAAATTGTTTTCCTTTGCAATAGATGGTCATTTGTGAGATTTCGAGGAACCCATCTTGCACACTCCTTAGAAAATATGAGAGCTTTTATAACTGCATTTTGCCGTTCTAAGGACTGTTATTGCCGGAGGTGGGGAGGAGGATACGCTCTCCACTCCAATGGCGTGCGTCTCAAATAGCCTTTGACAGTCCAAGTCCAGCTCCCGACCTTCTAGTGTCAGAACTGGTTAAACTGACAGGAGAAGGGGCGAATGTGAATATCTGGCGCCTGAAAACCAGACGCTTCGGGTAGATGAGAGTCATGTTTGGTAGCTCATCTACCGCTGCTGGCGAGATTCTTCAGCTGCCGTGCGTGGAGTGGGGGTCCTCCCGCCAGTGAAGAAAGTGCGAATGGGGCTGCCACGCGGCACCATTGTGGAAAAGGTGAAAGAAAAGATTAAACGAAGTAAACAGTAGTCAAATCACGGCACCTCTGTAATGGAGGTCGGCCACGTCCTAAGTGCAGTCATATCGGGCGAAATGCCTTAACTGGCTTAACTCAGAGGTTAAGACATTGCTGGCGAGATTCTTCTGATGCCGCGCTTAGAGTGAAACTCCTTCCGGCCAATGAAGAAAATACGGAAAATCAATCAGGGTTGCTGTGAGGCATCGATGTATACAGGTGATGGAAAGGATAAAGTGAAGCTTAATCGGTATGTCCAGTAGTATCACGGCGAGAGCTACTCATACCACGGCACCTCTGCTCCAGAGGATGGCCACGTCCGAAATACACCCATACTGGTAAAATATGCCTAAACCGGCTTACACCAGGGGTAAAACTTGATGATTACGCATGTCACGGTACCTCAGCTCTAGAGGTCGGCCACGTCCCAAACACTCCCATACTGGGATAATATGCCTAAAACGGCTCAACACAGGAGTGGAAGTCACTAGTGGCGAGGATTCGTCCTCCTGGACAAAAGCTCCGTCCTGGTCACAACTAGAAAGGGTAGCGGCCACGACCACAAAATGCTGAAGTCGGAGACACTGGACCAGGGCAGTCTAGACAAGCAACCACCTCTCAGCCGGCGGGGATGTATGCGTATACTAATCACGCTGAGGTTTTCTGGTGAGAAAGTCCAACGCTGGACTGGATGGGCAACCACCTCTCACCCGTCAGTGATACAGGGGTATCTCAAAACACGTCGAGGATTTTCCGATGAGAATGTCCAACTCTAGATTAAACAGGTGCAACGAAAACCCCGGTGTCACACAATCCCGCTTCTGAGACCCACCAAGAATACAGGCTAAAGCCCTGCTATTCTCTGAACCTCTTGTGGTTCTCTCGGGGATCTCGTGTGGTCCTTTAGGGGACCACATAGGGGACCACGGGACCTATCGAGGACCAGAGGCGTAAATTCAGTAGGATCACAGGGCAGTCTTGGTGGTAGAAGCGAACGAAGAAGACGAAGAACTGCATTTGCACTACCATTGCTGACTGACAGCTTTAAGGCCAATTGTTGAGTAGTGATAAGCCTATCAGTAAGAGTAATGCCCTCAGCGCATTTCAATATTTCTGCCTTGGTGGCTGTGGCAGGACGTCCACAGCGCGGCCGATTCCACTTATTGTTTCTTTGATTCTCTGAACCCAGCGACTGACTGTACTCCTGTCGACTGCAAAAACTCCCATACACATCATAAAAGCGCTTGTGAATGTTCACAACAGTTTCCTTCACTGCAGCGAGAAATTCTTTCACAATTTGCTGCTTATACATAATGCTTATGGATACATAATGGGAAAAAGAAAAAGAGGAAGACCGAAACGAAGATGGCTGCAAGACATCGTTGATGATCTGGAAATGGATGCAGCAGCAGCAGGCCATCTTGCTCACAACCGAGAGGCCTACAGGAGTGCTGTTTGGGAGGCAAAGTTCCGCAAGGGACATGCAAAGGAATGAATGAATGAACCGCAAGTTGCTAACATGCGCCATTTCAAGGATTAGGGCAGCCATATTCTTTGGCTGGTTGCGGTGCAATTTGGTTCACACAGTCGGCACATGCCATATTAAAGTGTGCAAAATTTCATACTTCTATCTTCATTGTTCGGTAAAAAAAAAAAAAAAACCAATGTGGTGCATTACTTTCTGAACACCCCTCGTAGTTGACAGTTTATAATAGGAAAGCTAGTTGACAGTTTATAATAGAATACCTAGTTGATAGTTTATAATAGAATACCTAGTTGATAGTTTATAATAGTATACCTAGTTGACAGTTTATAATAGGAACGCTAGTTGATAGTTTATAATAGAATACCTAGTTGATAGTTTATAATAGGAAAGCTAGTTGATAGTTTATAATAGAATACCTAGTTGATAGTTTATAATAGGAAAGCTAGTTGATAGTTTATAATAGAATACCTAGTTGATAGTTTATAATAGGAAAGCTAGTTGATAGTTTATAATAGAATACCTGGTTGATAGTTTATAATAGAATACCTAGTTGATAGTTTATAATAGGAAAGCCTGTTGATAGTTTATTATAGAAAAGCTAGTTGATAGTTTATAATAGAATACCTAGTTGATAGTTTATAATAGGAAAGCTAGTTGATAGTTTATAATAGAAAAGCTAGTTGATAGTTTATAATAGAATACCTAGTTGATAGTTTATAATAGGAAAGCTAGTTGATAGTTTATAATAGAAAAGCTAGTTGATAGTTTATAATAGAATACCTATTTGATAGTTTATAATAGAAAAGCTAGTTGATAGTTTATAATAGGAAAGCTAGTTGATATTTTATAATAGAAAAGCTAGTTGATAGTTTATAACAGGAAAGCTAGTTGATAGTTTATAGTAGAAAAGCTAGTTGATAGTTTATAATAGGAAAGCTAGTTGATAGTTTATAATAGCAAAGCTAGTTGATAGTTTATAATAGGAAAGCTAATTGATAGTTTACAATGAGCTTCAGCAGAACAGATTTTCTTGGCCCCACCCCCCCCCCCCAGTCGTACACATGACAACGGTGACAATAACGTAAAGGTTTGCACGAAAACAAGAAATATAACTCCGGTTAATTACGTACGTATTACGTACAGGTTTCAGCTTATATCCGAACATATGGGCAGTCCAAATTCCAGTCACGACCCGGACTATGGCCTTAACCCTGCGCGTGACTGTTTGGCAGGTCACAGAAAGCACTAGAAGGTTGTTACGCTAGTTTACTGCCCTACAAATGACGGGCATAATTCACGAACGGAGTTGTACAGTTATTCAGTGCGTATTACTTGCACAGCCAAATCAGCGCGTGGAACTGCTGTGACCCGTTGGGATCCTTGGCGCGACTGGGTGACCGGTTTGCTTGTGCGTGCATAGGCCGGAGTTTTTATACAAGTGACGCAAAGACGTGATTCAAGTAATGCATGGGCTGTCTCATAAGTGTATATGAGTCAGAAAATGTGGATTTTGCTGCGTCATACGGCAAATAAATATAATGTGCTTCCATGTACCTTCTTTCTTTCTTTCTGCGTCATATGACAAATAAAAATGTACTTCCATGTACATCTTTCTTTCTTTCTTTCATTCTTTCTTTCTTTCATTCTTTCTTTCTTTCTTTCTTTCTTTGACGTTTATTTATAGAACATAACTTTCTTTTACATCCCTGTTTCCTTTCACTGATTGACATTTCCGTGAAAACCCATGTCCTCATGGCCAGATACCTCCGTCGTCGGCCACTGCTTATCCCAAGAGGGTCCCCGTTACGACACAAAGCTTTCGTAGCTGCTCCTGAACTCACAACCTTCAGTGTCAGAAGACAAGTCTCTATTGACTGAACTACCCGTGTTCCCTTTAGGTACTGTGGCTAAATATAAGGTTTTTAAAGAGCTAATGCTTTTAGGATACGTAGGGATCACACGCGCCGGCTGTAATACTTCAATATATAGGACGCCATCAGGGTTCAGCCTTTTGTCCGTGAAATGCTTCGTGAGTGAAAAACAAACTATATCTGACAGATTCCCATGTTGTTTCGTAATGGAGTTAAATGAGAAGTCTGTCAATGTAGCTAGCTACAGATCCGTCTACCTGTTCTCTCGCGTACTCCTTTGGAAAGGAGAAGAGGCCACGGCAGTCCTGTTGTAACCCATTATTATCAACGTGGTCGTCATCACGACTTTCCAGGAGTTCAGAAGGGAAGAGAACTTTCCAGACGTGACAAAGAACATTAATCGTGACATTCAGAGCCGTGGCTTAGAACATCAACGATTGTCAAACATTCCCAGCTCAGTGCCAGGTCCTGAGAGAGAGAGGGGGAGAGAGAGAGAGAGGGAGAGGGAGAAAGAGGGAGGGAGAGAGGGGAGAAAGAGAGGGAGGGAGAGAGAGGGAGAGGGAGAAAGAGAGGGAGGGAGAGGGAGGGAGACAGAGAGGGAGGGAGAGAGAGAGGAGAGAGGGAGGGAGAGAGGAGAGAGAGGGAGGGAGAGGGAGGGAGAGAGAGAGGGAGGGAGAGGGAGGGAGGGAGACAGGGAGGAAGAGAGAGAGGAGAGAGAGAGGGAGGGAGAGAGGAGAGAGGGAGGGAAGGAGAGAGGGAGAGGAAGAGGGAGAGAAAGAGAGATGGGGGGAGGGTTCTAGCCGGTGTCATTTCCGGATCCCAGAGGGAGTTTTCCCACTCTTGTAGGTCCTGCCCATGGCACACTAAACAAGCAGAAACAAACAACAAATTGCCAAGGCTCACCTTCCATGTTTAAGTAGAGGTCTTATTATTTACTACCGAAGTCTATATATATGTCTGTCTTGTCTTCTATCTCCTTGTAACTGCGAGCTGGTGTTCTTTGCAGCCGATGCTGTGAAGATGTTAGGGCACAGCATCGTATCAGCGTGGGAGCGGAGTTATGCCGTCTATCTTTTCAATCCCTCAGTACCGCTAAAAAGCAGGGGGTGAGCAATGCTTCTTTAGCAGACTCCACCACCATGGGGACTATGGCGATCCCTGCCCCGTTAGCCAGGCTAGGCCTGTTACTGGGGGGTACCACGAAGAGGTGGAACAGGGTCTTGGTCAGTTATGGTTCGCTTAACCTGACGCTATGGGTCGCTGGTTTGCCTCATCGGACTGCTGTCTTTACCCCCATATATATATATATATGAAGGGTGACTGATAAGTTCTCGGCATAAGGTACAAATACTTGAAACACACAGTTGATATTAGGTGTATTTGTAGATCAAGTTAATGTAAGATTAAACACCAAGTTTCAAGAAATTAACTGCAACCATTTTTTTTTACATGCTACTAAAACGATAAGGGGTGGTAGAAATTGAGAAAATGGATAGAATTTCTCATTGAGCAGTCATTCGCTACCTCTGCATCAAGGGCTTATCATTGAAGGAGGTCCATGAGGATATGGTGGAGACTCTAGGTGAGAGTGACCCTTCTTACAGCACAGTGAAGAAATGGGCAGCTCAGTTCAAACATGTAAGGGAGAGTCTGGAAGATGATCCCGGTCCAGGAAGACCAAGAACGGTAACCACCGATGAAACCACCGACAGAATCCATGACATGATAATGGAGGACCGACGAATAACTGAGCGGTACATTG
>CM019720.1:1595000-1840001 GCA_009760885.1 Achatina immaculata
CTTTTGTTGCTGGTATCTGTAGTGTGTTATTACTGGGATCTGTAGTGTTTTATTGCTGGGATCCGTAGTGTTTTATTGGTGGGATACGTAGTGTCTTATTGGTGGGATCCGTAGTGTTTTATTGGTGGGATCCGTAGTGTTTTATTGCTGGGATCCGTAGTGTTTTATTTGTGGGATCCGTAGTGTTTTATTGCTGGGATCCGTAGTGTTTTATTGTTTGCATCTGTAGTGTTTTATTGTTTGCATCTGTAGTGTTTTATTGTTTGCATCTGTAGTGTTTTATTGTTTGCATCTGTAGTGTTTTATTGCTGGGATCTGCAGTGTTTTATTGTTTGCATCTGTAGTGTTTTTATTGCTGGGGTCTGCAGTGTTTTATTGTTTGCATCTGTAATGTTTTATTGTTGCCATCTGTAGTGTTTTATTGTTTGCATCTGTAGTGTTTTATTGTTTGCATCTGTAATGTTTTATTGTTGCCATCTGTAGTGTTTTATTGTTTGCATCTGTAGTGTTTTCTTGCTTGCATCTATAGTGTTTTCTTGCTTGCATCTGTAGTGTTTTATTGTTGGCATCTGAAGTGTTTTATTGTTTGCATCTGTAGTGCCTTTTTGTTGGCATCTGTAGTGCTTTATTGTTGACATCGGTAGTGTTCTATTGTTGGCATATGTAGTGCTTTTTTTTTGTTAGCACCTGTAGTGCTTTATTTTTGGCATCTGTAGTGCTTTATTGTTGACATCTGCAGTGTTCTATTTTTGTCATATGTAGTGTTTTATTGTTGCATCTGTAGAGTTTTCTTGTTGGCTGCTGTAGTGTTATATTTTTGTCAACTGTAGTGTTGTATTGTTGGCATCTGAAGTGGTTTATTGCTGGTATGTGTGGTGTTTTTTTTTTTTGGTTGGTATGTATGATGTTTTATTGTTGTATTTCCCAGCAAATGCTAGCAAGAAGTTCTTGTTAGACAACGTTATGATTGTATCGATAGACAACGCTATGATTGTATCGATAGACAAAGCTATGATTGCATCGATAGACAACGCTATGATTATATCGATAGACAAAGTTATGATTGTATCGATAGACAACTCTATGATTGTATCGATAGACAACTCTATGATTGTATCGATAGACAAAGCTATGATTGTATCGATAGACAAAGTTATGATTGTATCGATAGACAGCTCTATAACTGTATCGATAGACAAAGCTATGATTGTATCGATAGACAACTATCTGATTATATCGATAGACAAAGTTATGATTGTATCGATAGACAGCTCTATAACTGTATCGATAGACAAAGCTATGATTGCATCGATAGACAACGCTATGATTATATCGATAGACAAAGTTATGATTGTATCGATAGACAACTCTATGATTGTATCGATAGACAACTCTATGATTGTATCGATAGACAAAGCTATGATTGTATCGATAGACAAAGTTATGATTGTATCGATAGACAGCTCTATAACTGTATCGATAGACAAAGCTATGATTGTATCGATAGACAACTCTCTGATTATATCGATAGACAAAGCTATGATTGTATCGATAGACAACTCTGATTATATCGATAGACAAAGCTATGATTGTATCGATAGACAACTCTCTGATTATATCGATAGACAAAGTTATGATTGTATCGATAGACAGCTCTATAACTGTATTGATAGACAAAGCTATGATTGTATCGATAGACAAAGCTATGATTGTATCGATAGACAAAGTTATGATTGTATCGATAGACAGCTCTATAACTGTATCGATAGACAAAGCTATGATTGTATCGATAGACAACTCTCTGATTATATCGATAGACAAAGCTATGATTGTATCGATAGACAACTCTGATTATATCGATAGACAAAGCTATAACAACGCATCGTGTCCAACTGACAGCTGGGTATCCCGAAGACTCCGAGCGCACCAATGAAAGCGAGTAGCCACCATTATAAGTACCACGGTCAGTCTTGTCCATGTCAGCCAAGGCTGGGCCTGTTACTAAGAGCACCAATGAAAGCGAGTAGCCACCATTATAAGTACCACGGTCAGTCTTGTCCATGTCAGCCAAGGCTGGGCCTGTTACTAAGAGCACCAATGAATATGAGGGATAGGGTCTCGGCCATCTCCAATTTCCCTTCTCTGATAAACTTACCGCTTAATTAGCACGGTCGTCTTTTGCTTACCTGTATGGTAACGTATGTAAAGATTTATTTAAGGAGAAAAGTCTATTGATTTTCTAGCGTAGGGTTTTCAATGCAAGTATATTTTTTGCTGTTGTTTATATAGTCTTTTGTTCATTTCCCTTTTTCATCATTTAGCTGCTGACTACACTTCTTTCCCTCAGGAACTCAGCGGTTGCAGTGACAAATGGTAAGATATCAAGATTAGGTTGAAAGTCTTCATAGTGTATTTATCTCTCGGACCAACAGGCGCTCGAGGATTGTTTCAGCAAAAGCAGGTACCAGGTTAATTTGATACTTTTATACAAAGATTGCAGAACGAAACAGCAGGATGGTGAATTGAATTATAAGTGTCCAAGAAAAGACGGCGATTTGGTTGAGAGAGGTTCTAACTAAATTCTTTCTGAGGTTCACATGGTTTCTTCTACAATATTGCGCTACGTTCAACGTGTGCAATTTAACCGTGAGTTCTATACAAACCTCTTCTCATTTTGGTCAAGCGTCTGTGGTTAATAAAGAGTCGACTTATCAGCCTGAGCCTCTAGTTAGCTTCTTTGTTATATCTGTTACTTGAACCTGCTGTGTTATCACGTAGTCTGTAACAACAGTATGTGTGGACATCTGGGTTCTGAACAGAAGAAGACCTCTTCTGTGTCTGGTGGTTCTAGCCTCAGACATCTTTATTCATTGCCCAGGTAAACCGCGCAGTCTTCTGGAGGTCATGCTGTGCGCACCAGAGTTGAGTTCTTTGGGGGCTACAGCTGGGTCCGGGCATCTTGGTAGAGAGGGCAGAGCTGCAGAGTGTGCTCTGGAGTCTAGATGTCCCTCTTACATGTGTGTATTGGCCTGCCTCACCTACCAGTTGCTGAATCCTGCTACATACGGCAATCTTCTAAAGTCTACCTCAACTACCAGTTGGTGAATCCTATTATACCCAGCAATCTTCTCAACACTACCTCACCTACCAGTTGGTGAATCTTGCTATATCCGGCAATCTTCTCAAGTCTACCTCACCTACAAGTTAGTGAATCCTGTTTATATCCAGCAGTCTTCTTATGTCTATCTCACATACCAATTGGTGAATCCTGTTTATATCCAGCAGTCTTCTTATGTCTATCTCACATACCAGTTGGTGAATCCTGTTATATCCAGCAGTCTTCTTATGTCTATCTCACATACCAGTTGGTGAATCCTGTTATATCCAGCAGTCTTCTTATGTCAATCTCACATACCAGTTGGTGAATCCTGTTATAACCAGCAGTCTTTTTATGTCTAACTCACATACCAGTTGGTGAATCCTGTTATACTCGGCAGTCTTCTCAAGTCTACCTCACCTACCAGCTGATGAAACCTGTTATACCAGGCAGTATTCTCAAGTCTACTTCACCTAACAGTTGATGAAACCTGTTATACCAGGGAGTATTCTCAAGTCTACTTCACCTAACAGTTGATGAAACCTGTTATACCAGGCAGTATTCTCAAGTCTACTTCACCTACCAGTTGATGAAACCTGTTATACCAGGCAGTATTCTCAAGTCTACTTCACCTACCAGTTGATGAAACCTGTTATACCAGGCAGTATTCTCAAGTCTACTTCACCTAACAGTTGATGAAACCTGTTATACCAGGCAGTATTCTCAAGTCTACTTCACCTACCAGTTGATGAAACCTGTTATACCCGGCAGTCTTCTCAAGTCTAATTCACCTACCAGTTGATGAAACCTGTTATACCCGGCAGTCTTCTCAAGTCTAATTCACCTACCAGTTGATGAAACCTGTTATACCCATCATTCTACCCCCTTTGGGGCACAAACCCTGCGGGCAGGCAGATGGAATAAGATACGAGGTGGAGTGGGAAATCAACAAGAAAGAAACGGTCGCCCACAGGAGTCGGATATAGTCTGACCTTAACAGCCCAACGTGGGAACATCAAGTAGATGGACATGCAGCAAACCATCAGATGGATCAAACGAGGGCCTTTTGTTGAACATTCTGAACATTTACAATCTGTCAGCCAGGGAGTCAGACATCTTACATCGCTCCACTTCGCCCAGAACGGATCTGCCAACGTTACATCCGGGTCATGCACCAAGAAATAAGCTCCAAGACGTGTGCCCCCCCACCCCAAAAAAAACCACACACACACACACATAAAAACACACACTCACTCAAATCCAGTTTCTATCTTGAAAATATTCTAGTTTTATCCAGAACAAATCATGGATGCTTGCGTAAAGGGAAATAAATAACTGAAAAGTTGGCTGCTGTCATGAGCGGGGGATTGGAAAAATAAACGAGTCTTGTTGAAATCTCTTCCATCATTTATGATTCATTCATCACAATGATCAGTTTTAAAGGAAATTCCTGAAATGAGAAATGAAAATGATAAATTAAGTTTTGTTCTCCCCACCCCCCCGCTTTTTTTTTAAAATTTGAATGTCGAAAACAAACAGTGATATTCATCTTTTGGTGATAAGAGATTTTTTAAGTCAACTGTCGGTATCCCAAGAGGGAATTTCGATCCTTCCCTCTCTCTCGTCTTTCTCTCTGTTCTTCTGGGGTTTTTTTTTTCTCTTGCCCTTATCTCTCTCCCTCATCTCCTTTTTTTTTCTTCCTCTGTATGTGTTTCTGCTTAACTCTTTCTCAGTCACGCGGTTTTGTGAGTGAGTGAGTGAGTGAAAGAAAACCATCGCTGCCATCATCCTCTATAAACCGTCGCTGCCACCAACATCTATAAACAGTCGCTGCCACCATCCTTGATAAACCGTCTCTGCCACCAACATCTATAAACAGTCGCTGCCACCATCCTTGATAAACCGTCTCTGCCACCAACATCTATAAACAGTCGCTGCCACCATCCTTGATAAACCGTCGCTGCCACCAACATCTATAAACAGTCGCTGCCATCATCCTCTATAAACCGTCGCTGCCACCATCATCTATAAACCGTCACTGCCACTATCATCTATAAATCGTCGCTGCCACTATCATCTATAAATCGTCGCTGCCACCATCATCTATAAACCGTCGCTGCCACCATCATCTATAAATCGTCGCTGCCACTATCATCTATAAACCGTCGCTGCCACAATCCTCTATAAACCGTCGCTGCCACCATCCTCTATAAACCGTCGCTGCCACCATCATCTATAAACAGTCGCTGCCACCATCCTTGATAAACCGTCTCTGCCACCATCCTCTATAAACCGTCGCTGCCACCATCCACCATCATCTATAAACCGTCGCTGGCACCATCATCTATAAACCGTCTCCGCCACCACCTTCTATAAACCGTCGCTGCCATCATCCTCTTTAAACCGTCGCTGCCACCATCCTCATAAACCGTCGCTGCCACCATCCTCTATAAACCGTCGCTGCCACCATCCTCTATAAACCGTCGCTGCCACCATCCACCATCTTCTATAAACCGTCGATGGCAGAATCATCTATAAACTGTCGCTGCCACCATCCTCTATAAACTGTCGCTGCCACCATCCTCTATAAACCGTCGCTGCCACCATCCTCTATAAACCGTCACTGCCACCATCCACCATCATCTATAAACCGTCGCTGGCACCATCATCTGTAAACCGTCTCCGCCACCACCTTCTATAAACCGTCGTTGCCACCATCCTCTATAAACCGTCGCTGCCACCATCCTCTATAAACCGTCACTGCCACCATCCACCATCATCTATAAACCGTCGCTGGCACCATCATCTATAAACCGTCTCCGCCACCACCTTCTATAAACCGTCGCTGCCACCATCCACCATCCTCTATAAACCGTCGCTGCCACCATCCTATATAAACCGTCGCTGCCACCATCCTCTATAAACCGTCTCTGCCTCCATCCTCTAGAAGCCATCTATTCAAATGAATGAACAAGAAAAGTTCGCAGAAAACTCTTTCAATGAGGCAGTCGATGAAATATTATGTTATTCAGGATATCGTCAGCCATCCACCAGAGGTTCCACTCCTATATAACATTCTCCCCTCCCCTTCCTTCCACTCCCACCTCCACTCGAAACTTCAGTCCTCAGTGACCCATCCTGCTATATATAATGGATACTGGCCTCTACCGGAAACTTTTATTTTCTTTCTCTTTCACGCGAGAGATCCTGTAACAGCAATTTTATCACTGATGTCAAATCCTGATTCCATAACTCAATGATTTTAAAACTTCTCATATGTTTGTCGGGTCGCGAGTACCCGACATACATATGTAGGGCGGGAGGGCGGGATGGGGGGGGGGGAGGGAGAGAAGTAGAGAGAGACAGAGGGTGAGAGAGAATAAAAGAATAAATCGTATCTGTATAAGGTATGTGATAGTACCCTTTCTAAGGAAAGTGCTAGAGGTAGGTTTGAGGAAGAGTCGCGAGTGAATCCTAGGAAGAGTCGCGAGTGAATCATAGGAAGAGTCGCGAGTGAATCCTAGGAAGAGTCGCAGGTGGATCCTAGAGAGAGTCGCAGGTGGGTCTGGGGAAGAGTTGCGAGTGAATCCTAGGAAGAGTCATGAGTAGGTCTGAGGAAGAGTTAGGAGTGAGTCATGGAAAGAGTCGCGAGTGGGTCTGAGGAAGAGTGGGGGGTGGGTCTGAGGAAGAGTGGGGGGATGGTCTGAGGAAGACTGGTGGGAGGGTCTGAGGAAGAGTGGCGGGTGTGTCTGAGGAAGAGTGGCGGGTGGGTCTGAGGAAGAGTGGCGGGTGAATCTGGGGAAGAGTGGCGGGTGGGTCTGAGGAAGAATGGCGGGTGAATTTAGGGAAGCGTGGCGGGTGGGTCTGGGGAAGAGAGGCGAGTGGGTCTGTGGAAGAGTGGCGAGTGGGTCTGGGGAAGAGTGGCGGGTGAGTCTGGGGAAGAGTGGCGGGTGAATTTAGGGAAGAGTGGCGGGTGAGTCTGGGGAAAAGAGTCGAGTGGGTCTGTGGAAGAGTGGCGAGTGGGTCTGAGGAAGAGTGGCGGGTGAGTCTGAGGAAGAGTGGCGGATGGGTCTGGAAAAGCGTCGCTGGTGGGTCTAAGGAAGAGTCGAGGGTGGGTCTGAGGGAGAGTGGTGGGTGTGTGTGGGGAAGCGTCTGCGGTGGGTCTGAGGAGGAGTTAGAAGTTATATACTGGAAACCCTACTACTTTATGTACTCAAAGTAAACTATTACAATAGCAGCATCCACCGTGCCAGAGTATCTTCATGTGAGAGAACGTGAAATATCTTTCGCTGAATGTCGGTATTTTAAAACATCTTTTTCATGGGTCGCTGGGAGGTACGACTGGACCTTTAAGGTCTCGGGTCATGTACCAATACTGGTTTAGGGTTGGCCTAAAAAATGTTGGGAACCGCTGCTATATATGATCTCGGCTAGACTCCAGATTATGTGAACTAACGCGGCAAAGCGCAACCAAAAGATGTGCAGAAAATTGTTTGAACTTGAACAGTTCTTTCTGTCTGCCTGTGATAACTGTCGATTAGTCTTTTAAAAGTATGTCTGTATGTCTGCTTTGTAAGTTCTGCCTGTGCGTTTGTCTGGAAGTTCTGTGTCTCTGTCTGTATGTACAGTATGTCCTGGCAGGGTATATCATCCTTGCTCTCTTTGTTTTCTTTTGTCTGCCTGCTTATCATCCTTTCTATTCGTGTGCATGTGTGTATAAGAAAAGATTACTGATATATATATATATCCCCTAAAATGGTTCCTCTATATGTTCCCCGTCTTTCAGTTCTACAGATCTTCAACAAGGAAGTTTCTTTTCCATTTGATCTCCTTCATTTTCTGTTTGTTAAATTTCCTTATTCGGATCAAAATTATTTTTTTTTTAGTAGTAACGTCTGCAAAATCCTTTTAAAAATCCACTTTCCCGTCTTCTACCTCTACCCCCCCCCCCCCCCCCCCCCCCCCCCCCCCCCCCAAAGAAGGAAACAGAACCTTCGTTCGCCCACTCCAAGTCGACCTTAAAATTCGACGCCAGTTGACTGAACTGCCTGGGTAGAGAGAGAGAGAGAGAGATCGAATCGTTCTGACCTGGCCGGAGAGAGCTCATCTATGATTAGTGTCATGAGGTCTGGACTGGGTTTTTCAACTATTCTTGAGCAATCCTAGCAAGATTTTTGTATTACCGGGAAATTAGATTGGGAATGGCGTGGTGGATTGTGGAGGTGTTGGGTTTATCATGAACTAATAGCTCTCTGTGGTCGTCATTTCCAGTGTTTGTATTCTGGTAGTTTCATTTCCAACGTGAAATATGGTGCGCCAGAATACAAAGGACAAGAAAAATACCCACTGTTATCACGTAGTATTATCACATAAAAGTAACTAAAGCGATTAAAGAAAGGAAAGATTTTTTTATTTAAAACCCCACTTCTATGAGACACACAAAAGGAACAAGGGTCGATCTAACCTCTAAAAACGGGTACCAGAGAAATTTGGGAAGATAAATGCGGCCTGGCGTGATACTGACATCAGACTTTCATGTGCTGAAGGTCTTGGAAATACCGACCCAACACCGTATTCCCCAGTATGTCTTAACGGCACCGAAACGGGGATTTTTACCTTTAACCTTTTCAGAGAGCTTGGAACAATGAATAAACTTATGCAAGAAATCATATATAATGATAAATTAGATTTTGTCAGAGTAATACGTATCAGTAAGTTAGATTTTGTCAGAGTAATACGTATCAGTAAGTTAGATTTTGTCAGAGTAATACGTATCAGTAAGTTAGATTTTGTCAGAGTAATACGTATCAGTAAGTTAGATTTTGTCAGAGTAATACGTATCAGTAAGTTAGATTTTGTCAGAGTAATACGTATCAGTAAGTTAGATTTTGTCAGAGTAATACGTATCAGTAAGTTAGATTTTGTCAGAGTAATACGTATCAGTAAGTTAGATTTTGTCAGAGTAATACGTATCAGTAAGTTATATAGACTTTGATATGGGCTCCACAGGTTAGAGGAAGCACGGGACGAGCCAAAGAGACATGGAGACCTACGGCAGAGAGAGCGTTGGCAAGCAAGGAATTGTTAATGGAGACAGCCAAGAAGGTAGCGAAGGACCGACAAAAGTGGGAATCTCTTGCTATCAGCAGACCCGTGTGTCTTGGTCACTGGCGGGTGGAGGGGGGGGGAGGAGGGAGAGAGAGAGAGAATAAAAGAATAAATCATATTCTGTATAAGGTATATAATAATAAGCGGGACGAATCAGTTAAAGCGTCCCCGAAAACAGAGGTAGAGGTATATTTATGGAGGTGAAGTTGGCTGCAAGACATCACTGATGATCTTCGAATGGAAGCATCAGCAGCAGGCCATCTTGCTTACAACCGAGAGGCCTACAGGAGAGCTGTTAGGGAGGCAAAGTTCCGCAAGGGACATGCAAATAACTGACTGACTGACTGACTGACTGATTGACTGAGGGAGAATTTCAAGTAATTTTTCTTCTGTAGAACATACAAGCTGTCGGCGAATTATAAACTGTTCCGCTTCCAAGTTTGTCTGTAAGTCGAATCTGTACGTAAGTTGGATGTTCGTAACTCGAGAACTGTCTCTATTTCTATTTCTTTGTGCTTTTTGTTTTAATTTCTTTAGGACGTATTTTATTCACCAGGGCTACAGTGGCGTCCTGGAAGCGCAGTCTTGGAAGAGACATGCTTTGCTTTCCGGGAAGGACTTAGGAGACGAGCTCTTCCGACCTTCCCCAAGAGAACGGATTTCTCAGTTGCTGGGAATGATGATGCGGACAGATTTGGTGGTCTGTGGCCTACAGCTGACATGCTTGGACCAGGGTTGGCAAACAAATAACCCACCAAGACCCTATCCCACCTATCAGTCGGTAACCTTCAGTAACATGCCCACACTGGCTACTAGGGCAGGGAGTCACTATAACCTTCATGGGGAGTAGGAGGGTTGGTGTTTGTCTACTAAAAAAAAAGAAGCATTGCATATCCTCTGCTTTGTTGGCTCCACTCAGTGACTGTGAAAAATTAACCACCATAACCTCCTCCCCCCCCCCTTCCAAAAAGCCGAAGCGATACTGTGCCTCCATGCTTTCGCCGCACCAGCTGCGGAAGAACATTGTACTCGTAGCTTCAGGGAGGGCAGAACAGCAACAATAACATGCCAGTTAGCACACTGTAGAAGCAGAGAGAGTCACACAAGAGAAAGCCTGCTATCCCTTCAGTACAGTCAACTTCGCTTTTGTCATTTTATCCATAGATCCGCAGGATCACATTATTGTATTGTATATATCTTCTTGTATTGTATGTAACTTCTTGTAATGTGTATACTTTCTTGTATATGTCTTCTTGTATTGTATGTAACTTCTTGTAATGTATATACTTTCTTGTATATGTCTTCTTGTATTGTATGTAACTTCTTGTAATGTATATACTTTCTTGTATATACCTTCTTGTATTGTATGTAACTTCTTGTAATGTATATACTTTCTTGTATATATCTTCTTGTATTGTATGTAACTTCTTGTAATGTATATACTTTCTTGTATTGTATGTAACTTCTTGTAATGTATATACTTTCTTGTATATACCTTCTTGTATTGTATGTAACTTCTTGTAATGTATATACTTTCTTGTATATACCTTCTTGTATTGTATGTAACTTCTTGTAATGTATATACTTTCTTGTATTGTATATACCTTCTTGTATTGTATATACTTTCTTGTATTGTATATACCTTCTTGTATTGTACATACATTCATTTATTCTATATTACCACCCTTGTTTAAACGACCCATTCTTATACTGCATTTTCAGTATTTCAGCTCTCTGTTGTAGTTAAATACTTATTTAACTTGTATAGTGAAAATATAATGAGGAATGTTAGAGAAGATATAGACAAAGAATATTACGAAGCCATAACAATTGGAGGTTGTGAAATACCGTAGATTAGATATGCTGATGACACAGTATTACTGTCCACAATACAAAAGGGAAAGGAAGAACTAATTATGTCAGTCTGTAAGAATAGCGAAGATCAAAACCTCTATCTTAAAACGAAGAAAACTAAATTGATGACAACTGACAAAACAAACAAGGCAGCTGATATATGTATCAATGAGAAAAAATTGAAAGAAGTCGAGAGTTTCGAATATCTTGGATCAGTACTAACTAATAATGGAGATACAATGAGGGATTTTAAAAGGATAACATCTATCGCTCTTCAGAAAGTAAAACAACTAAAGAAGCTGTGGAGAGGAATAGACAAAACTACAAAAATAAGATTTTTAAGGGCATGCATCTTTCCCATCGCAACATATGCCTGTGAGACCTGGACACTTAACAAAACAGCTGAGAAACACATAAATGCCTTTGAATGTAAATGCTACAGAAGAGTTCTTCAGATATCATGGACACAAAAAAGAACAAATATATCCATACTACAGGAACTTAATATTGAAGAAGGCTGGCTAGTAAAGAGGATTAAAGAGAGAAAACTTAAATATTTTGGACACATTAAACGTCATGATAATCTAGAGAAGACCGTCTTGGAAGGGTACATAATGGGAAAAAGAAAGAGAGGAAGACCAAAGCGTAGATGGCTGCAAGACATCATTGATGATCTGCAAATGGATGCATCAGCAGCAGGGCATCTCGCTCACAGCCGAGAGGCCTACAGGAGAGCTGTTAGGGAGGCAAAGTTCCGCAAGGGACAAGTAAATGAATGAATGAATGAATTGTAGAAAACGAATAAACATCATCCAAGGTTAAAAGAGATTTTAAAAAAAATATCAGTGAGACTATCAACACCACACTCACTGAAGCAGCAAAGCGTGCTAGACAAGTTTTTGGGTTATCTATTAAGAGAGAGATTGTGCCATAAAAACCGTACATAAAAGTAAGACTTCATAATTGTCCTTTCAAAGACGCCCTAGTAATTTTCAGCTGCTTTGCGAGATAGATAGATAGATAGATAGATAGATAGATAGATAGATAGATAGATAGCCAACCTGTCTGTCTGTATAGATAGATAGATAGATAGATAGATAGATAGCCTATTTGCCAACCTGTCTGTCTCTCTCTCAGTCTGTCTGCTTCCCTGCCTATCTGTCAGCCTATCTGTCTGTCTCTATGTCAGCCTGCCTGTCTTTCAGCCTGTCTGCGGGCCTGCCTGTCTCTTAAACGCCCTTCGCAACTAAAACACGCCGAACACGCTCCAGGGACTAGAAGAAAAATAACCCACAAAGGCACTGTGCCACAGCCTTGACACAAGCTGACCTGACGGTTAACTGGCTGCCGGCCTGAACTGACTTGTTTGCTTCGTTGGAATTAAAAAAATTCGGTCAGCATTTTCCCTCCCCTCCCCAACCTTTTTTTTTCTTCTGTGTGAATGTTTGTTCTTTGTTAAGTGCGTGCGGTACATCTAGGACTTGGCGAACCAGACGTTAGCAATAGACACCATGTCACGAAACCTGTGACCCACCTGATGAACAAGGCCAGCAGTAGGTTTTCTGAGGTTCAGCGCTTAGCAAATCTCGCTACACCCAGTTACATCTACACCCAGTTACATGTACACCCAGTTACATCTACATCCAGTTACATGTACACCCAGTTACATGTACACCAAGTTACATTTACATCCAGTTATATCTACACCCAGTTACA
This sequence comes from Achatina immaculata, assembly GCA_009760885.1. Taxonomy (NCBI): domain Eukaryota; kingdom Metazoa; phylum Mollusca; class Gastropoda; order Stylommatophora; family Achatinidae; genus Lissachatina; species Lissachatina immaculata. The sequence continues at coordinate 1,607,776 of CM019720.1, forward strand.
TGTAAAGAGACAAACAGGAAAAAAAACAAAATAGAAGGCTATTTTGTCTTACTGTTTCATTGAAATCAAACTGAAATACTTATCTATCTATCTATCTATCTATCTATCTATCTATCTATCTATCTATCTATCTATCTATCTATCTATCTATCTGTCTGTCTGTCTGTCTGTCCGTCTGTCCGTCCGTCCGTCCGTCCGTCCGTCCGTCCGTCCGTCCGTCCGTCCGTCCATCTATCTATCTATCTATCTATCTATCTATCTATCTATCTATCTATCTATCTATCTATCTATCTATGTGACAAAGTAAAAGCTTGAGAGATGAACGGCAGAATGTTAGACGGGCCTGCACGCCCACTACCTCACTTTTTAAAACATAAAATCATCCAGTCTCTCTTCCCGATCATCTAATCTCTCCATATCAGTCTTTATCCCACCGCAAACATTCATGTCGTTATCGCAGTAAAACATCTTTTCATGTCATTTCATTTCTTAAGATTAAACATGTCACAATGGCAGCTACTTATGGTTATTCCATCAACTACCCTGAAAAAGAAAATTAACGTGAAAACATTATGTGTACGCGGAATAATTCCTGAAAAGAAATTAATGCCCACATTAATTAAAAGGAAAACCAAAATGATAACCTTTTATCGGACACAGTTTCAGTTCCGAAAGGCTGTGATCAATGCATCGAACATATATTAACTGGATGATCAAAAGACCGCGTCTTAATAAGAGAAAGGGACCTTACAAAGACCTGCTTAACTGCAGGAAGGGGGGTGGAGGAGGTTGAGTTAGGGGGTAGGGGGACACACCAAGTTTTAAAAGTCGCCATGCACTTAACAACGGGAACGGTGACCTTATAAAATATATGCCGCTTACTCATAGAGGACAACGTGAGAGGAAATAATTCAAGCTCCTGTCTTGAGAGCAATTTGGGTCAGACTGTGCTGGCTTCGGTGAAAATCTTGGCGAGTCTGTGCGTCTACGGCATTTCAAGAGCTGGCAGCGCCCTTCTCTTGGATCGCGGTGCCTGGTCGGTCCGCTCATAGACTTGCACCGGCCAGCAAGAGACAGTTGCATCTTTAAGAGACAGGTCACCGGCTGATGGCGGTTTTTTTTTTCTCTCCCCTTTTTAATTTAATTATTTTATTTTAAAATGCGAGGTGCCTTTCTTGATCTTTTATGTATGTCTTCTTCTTCTTCTTCGTTCGCTTCTACCACCAAGACCGCCCTGTGATCCTACTGAATTTACCCCTGTGGTCCTCTATAGGTCCCGTGGTCCCCTGTGTGGTCCACACGAGGTCCCCGAGAGGGCCACAGGAGGTTCAAAATATCGCAGAGCTTGAGCCTGTGTTCTTGGTGGGTCTCAGAAGCGGGATTGCGTGACACCGTGGTTTTCGTTGCACCAGTTTAATGTAGAGTTCGACTTTCTCGCCGGAAAACCTCGGCGTGTTTTTGGATATGAGTATATCCCCACTGGGTGAGAGGTGGTAGCACATCCGGGCTAGAGTTCGACTTTCTAACCGGAAAACCTCGATGTGTTTTGAGATACGCGTGTATCACCGCCGGGTGAGAGGTGGTTGCCCCTCCATTCCGGCGTTGGACTTTCTCATCGGAAAACCTCAGCGTGATTAGGATACGCAAACATCCCCGCCGGGTGAGAGGTGGTTGCCTATCTAGACTGCCCTGGTCCAGTGTCTCCGACTTCAGCATTGTGTGGTCGTGGCCACTACCCTTCCTAGTTGTGACCAGGACGGAGCTTTTGTCGAGGAGGACGAATCCTCGCCACTAGTGACTTACACCCCTGGGTTGAGCCGGTTTAGGCATATTATCCCAGTATGTGCGTGTTTAGGACATGCCCGACGTCTAGAGCAGAGGTACCGTGACATGCGTAGCCATCAAGTTTCACACCTGGTTTAAGCCGGTTTAGGCATATTTTACCAGTATGGGTGTATTTCGGACGTGGCCGACCTCTAGAGCAGAGGCGCCGTGGTATGGGTAGCTCTCGCCGCGATACTACTGGACATACCGATTAAGCTTCACTTTATCCTTTCCATCACTTTTTCACATCGGCGCCACACAGCAACCCTGATTGCTTTTCCGCATTTTCTTCCTTGGCTGGGAGGAGCTTCAATCCACGAGCGGCATCGGAAGAATCTCGCCAGCAGTGTCTTAGACAGTTCAGGCATGTCGCCCGATATGAGCGCACGTAGGACTTAGCCGATCCCCAGACCAGAGGTGCCGTGATATGACTACAGTTTACTTCGCTTATTCTTTTCTTTCACCTTTTCCACCGTGGTGCCGCACGGCAACCCCATTTGCTCCTTTCTTCATTGGCCGGGAGGAGTCTACTCCATGCACGGCAGCTGAAGAATCTCGCCAGGAGCGGTTTTATGTATGTAACTTCGTAGGCACATGATTCCCTCCTCTTTTAGGTTGCTCAGTCTGTTGTTGTTGTTGTTGATGATATCTTTTATTAGGTTTATTATTCTGTTGTTGATGCTTTCTCTATTAGGTCGCTGAGTCTGTGGTTGATTCTTTCCCTATTAGGTTGCTCTGTCTGTAGTTGAAACTCCATCTTTTATGATGCACAGTCTGTGATTAATGCTCTCAATATAAGTTTTCTCAGTCTGTGATTGAAACTCCATTTTTAGGTTTCTCAGTCTTTTTTTTTTTTTCAAAACAAGGAGGACAACATTGATACATAGAACGATGGACGAAGGATAGAAAGATGACAAAACAAAGGAGACGAAGGATAGAAAAAGGACAGAATAAGGTGGACGAATGATAGAAAGAGGACAGAACAAGGTGAAAGAATGATAGAAAGAGAACAGAACAAGGTGGACGAAGGATAGGAAAAGAATTTTTTTTAAAAGAACGGACATAGAAAAGAACAGCAGAACAGGAGATAGAGTTAGTCACGAGTTGTTGATCTACTGCTGCGTAGAGTTAGACATTATTGGTCACAGTTTGTGTTGAAAACAACGCTATAGTTTGAATTTGTGAACAATGATAACGTGCTTCAACGACGCCAATGAATTTTATGTCAATACTGCACCTTATTCTAAGCGATGTTGTAAACGATACATTTGTGACCTTATTTATCAGAATTAAATGGATTCAGTGAACTATTCAGCGGAATTATTCAAGGGAATGTTGTAATATGTGTGAAACCTATTCTAGGCCACATGAGTCTGGATTGTGTGTGAAGATAGTGTCCCATAACGGCTAACGAAGATGAATAATATATAAGGCTTTAACTGCTGGTAAGACGCCGGCTAGCTTAGTGGTTAGAGCACTCGTCTAGAACCGAATGGTCGAGGGTTCGAATCCCCAGCTGAGCGGGATTTTTTTCAGACCAATTCCCTCTCTATTAGGTTGATTCCCTGAGGTTGACCCAGTCTCGTAAAGTGGGTACTAGAGAAAATCTGGAAAGGAAAGGAAACGAGGGAAGGAACTGGGCACCCTACCTCATATACTGATGGCCCAGCGTATTGAGGTCTCTAACGCTTCATCCCCTGCGGCATTTGCCATGGGACTATCTGTACCTAGATCTAAGAACCCAAATGCCGTCGCGGTCACAACGTCCTAACAATGCTGTATGACAGTCCATTAGGTTCTCCTTCTTCTTCTTCGTTCGCTTCTACTATTAAGATCGCCCCGTGATCCTACTGAATTTACTCATGTGGTTCTCGCCATAGTCTCATTTAGGATGGAGGTTCTCGGTGGGTCACAGAAGCGGGATTGCGTGACACCGTGGTTTTCGTTGCATCAGTTTAGTCTAGAGTTGGACTTCCTCACCGGAAAACCTTGACTTGTTTTGGTTATCAGTATATCTCCGCCGGGTGAGAGGTGATTGCTCATCCAGTGCAGAGTTGGACTTTCCCGCCGGAAAACATCAGCGTGATTTGGATATGAATATATCCCCGTCGGGTGGGAGATGGTTGCCTGTCTAGACTTCACTGGTCCAGTGTCTCCGACTTCAACATTTTGTGGTCGTGGTCGCTACCCTTCCTGGTGGTGACCAGGATGGAGCTTTTGTCAAGGAGGACGAATCCTCGGCACTAGTAAGTTTCACCCCTGAGTTAAGCCGTTTTAGGCGTATTATCCCAATTTGGGTGTATATAGGACGTGGCCGGCCACTAGAGCAGAGGTGCCATGGTATGAGTAGCCTTCACTGCGAGACTACTGGCCATACCGATTAAACTTCACTAATCCTTTCTATCACCTTTTTCACAAAGGCCCAGGGCGGCAACCTTTATCGCATTTTTCTTTATTGGCCGGGAGGAATTTCACCCCACGTGCGGCAGTCGAATCGCGCCAGCAGTGTCTTAGTTTAACCCCTGGGATAAGTCGGTATAGGGATTTTATTCCAGTATGTGCGTATATAGGACGTAGCCGGCCTCTAGCGCAGAGATGCCGTGATATGAGTAGCCCTCACCGCGAGACTACTGGCCATATCGATTAAACTTCACTTAATCCTTTCTATCATTTTTTCGACGGCGGTGCCGCGCGGCAACCCTAATCGCATTTTTCTTCATTGGCTTGGAAAAGTTTCACCCCACGCACGGCAACTGAAGAATCTCGTCAGCAATGGAGTCCATTAGGTTGATTTAGATAACCTTTAAACGTCCTAAGTTTGCTGCTATACTTAAAGACAAGCATCCATAGATTTAAGTGGCTGATTTATAAGACAATGATGAATACATTTCGTCCTCAGTACTATAATAATTAAGAACAGAACCTTCATGTATTACATCAGTTTGTTGGTAAATAATCTCTCTCTCTCTTTCTCTCTCTCTCCTCTTCTCTCTCTCTCTCTCTCTATGTTTGATTATGTATATGTCTGTGTGTGAGTGCTATTTTATTAGGTTAATTACTTCGTCTCTTTTATTGTGAATGTAATAGTTTAATCTTACACTCTTTTGGTATGTTTTTTCCTAATGTAATTTGTATCATTCATTCATTCATTTGCATGTCCCTTGCGGAACTTTGCCTCCCTAACAGCACTCCTGTAGGCCTCTCGGTTGTGAGCAAGATGGCCTGCTGCCACTTGCAGATCATCAACGATGTCTTGCAGCTATCTTCGCCTTGGTCTTCCTCTCTTTCTTTTTCCCATTATGCACCCTTCCAAGATAGTTTTCTCTAGATTATCATGAGGTTTAATGTGTCCAAAATATTTAAGTTTTCTCTCTTTAATTCTCTTTACTAGCCAGCCTTATTCAGTATTAAATTCTTGTACCATGATATATTTGTTCTTTTTGTGTCCATGATATTTGAGGAACTCTTCTGTAACATTTACGTAATTTGTATACTAGTATTAAATGGAGTGTGTGAGGGAAATGAAAGATGGAGTTATGAAGGGCAGAATGTAAGACGAGACTGCATGCCCAATTCTTTACCCTTTAATAATGACGATTCATTCATTCATTCATTCATTCTGTTCCTGTCCCTCTCTCTCTCTCTCTCTCTCTCTCTCTCTCTGTCCCTCTCTCTCTCTCTTAAGTTCCTCATTTTGTTGGTCCATCTGCTGGATACGGAAACGGAGTAGAACTTAAACCCCCTACCTTTCCCGCCTTCTATACCCCTATCTTCGGCGTAGATCATCAACTAGGACTCTCCATTTATAGGCATAGACCATCAACTAGGACTCTTCATTTATAGGCATAGACCATCAACTAGGACTTTCCGTCTGTTGGCATAGACCATCAACTAGGACTCTTCATTTATAGGCATAGACCATCAACTAGGACTTTCCATCTTTTGGCATAGACCATCAACTAGGACTTTCCATCTATTGGCATAGACCATCAACTAGGACTCTCTATTTATAGACATAGACCATCAACTAGGACTTTCCGTCTACTGGCATAGACCATCTACTAGGACTCTCCATTTATAGGCATAGACCATCAGCTAGGACTTTCCGTCTATTGGCATAGATCATCAACTAGGACTCTCCATTTATAGGCATAGACCATCAACTAGGACTTTCCGTCTATTGGCATAGACCATCAACTAGGACTCTCCATTTATAGGCATAGACCATCAACTAGGGGTTCTATTTATTGCAATAAGCAGTCAACTAGGACTCTCCATTTATTCGCATAGGCCATCAACTAGAAGTTTCCATTTATTGGCGTTGAGCATCAACCAGGGCTCTTTATTTATTGTCACAGGCCATCAACCAAGGCTCTCTATTTATTGGCATAGATCATCAACTAAGACTCCATTTATTTCTAAGATCTCTAAGCAGTCACGCGCTTTGATCTTGCGTTCCGTCACTGCTAAAAGAACACATCCTAACTATGACCTGACATTCATGGTTGACGTGTCACATACTCTGTAATAGAAAGAAGAAGGTTGTTTAATTTTCCATGATCTCAGAAAGAAGAACAGCAAAGAGGATGTTGAGCAAGAGAGGACTCGCTTGGGCTAGAGCCGGGGAAAAATGTCAAAGGATAGGTGTTTTTTGTGGAAACTACCTATGTCTGTGAATGATCATGCGACTTTCTGCACGCATTCCACACACTTTACCACTACACCAAATGCTTCACACAGTCATTAAGATTCTCAGACAAAAGTTAAATGAAGAATTTTAAAAATAAAGATATTACAATTTAAAGCGCTCCAAGAGAAATTTTGAAAAAACAAGATGAGGGAACGAATGAGAAAATATAACATCTTCTGTTTAATAAACAACACTAAACGTGATTCGAAAAACAAAAACAGTTGTGCGTGCAGTCATTTATCATTTATCTTTGACTATAAAGTGTTCCGTGAAGCGCATCAGAGAGTGTGTGACAAATGAAATTATGTAGTTAGACATTTAAACTAGCAAGGACGTCAAATTTGATAAGACATAACTAACATATATTTTATCAGTTGATGACCTAGATTTATTCTAGTAATAAATATTGATTAAACGAACTCAGAGAGATTTAAGAACTAGAAGAAGAAATAAATAAATAAGGAAAGAATGACCGAGACTCGAACCGCAGACTCCAGTGGGACAAGCAACCGCCCTAGCCGCCAGAGAACCGAGCAGTTTCCATTTTTCTTAAATAACGCACCTGTATCTGGTACACTCTGACAGGTGGTACAAACGGTGCTGGTCTGTACAGGCTGTTGTAGGAGCTCACTGCTTCTTCTTCACCGGGTATCTTCTTCCTTACAATATCCATCTTGCCCCCAGACAGAGCACAACATAAAAGCATGCTAAGATTGGTAGAAAGCTCAGGATGAGGGCCCACTGGCCCCCAACCCACCCCCCGGCCCCCGGCAAGAGGTGGATGAAAGACAATACTAGAAACATTAAAATATCTCGTTATATGAAGCACGCCGCTGAGACATATCAAGAAGTCTTTCTTAACTCGCTTGTCCGGTGGGGCAATCAGCGACCAATAGGTGATCAAGACCCTGTCCCACCTCTCCGTGGTTCCCCCCCCCCCACCCCAGTAACAAGCCTAGCGTGGCTAACGGGGCAGGGATCGCCATAATCCCCATGGTGGTGGAGTCTGCTAAAGAAGCATTGTACACCCCCCCCCCCCTTGCTTTTTCGCTGTACTCTGGGACTGAAAAAAGTAGCTGCCATAACCCGCTCCCACGCCGATACGTTGCTGTGCCTGAAACATGCATGACAAAGGAGACAAGACGAGAGAAAACAAGACAGATTTAGGATATTTTCACTCATGTAAACAAGTGTTAAAAAAAAGAATTGTTACCTGTTGAAATCTGGAATGTGAGACTTTTATGGTGGGTCTGATTTTTTTTTTTTTTAATGAGAACCACGTGCGGTAAAACGGCAGACCACTTGTGTACGGAATGTTGCATCCACGAGATATTGACCTGGATCCTGACACAACAGGTGAAGAGACCACGTTGAAGGACATATAGTACGTAAACAAGTATATTCCACGTACGTGGCATAACGACGCACCTAAAATGTCACCGTGCTTCTTACCCTTCACATTTCTTGATAATTTTCGTTAATTTTGGGATCTTTTTTTTTTTAAACTTTTGTATTTCATTTTACGTTAAGTAATAAGTACGGTAATAAGCCAAATCAACAGGCATAAAATCCTTTGATGAGGTTGAAAGACTCGCCGAAGACAGGAAAAATTGGCCGAACTACTTTGCGAGCCCTATGTGACGTTTAACGGCACGGGAAGGATATAAGATATAAGATAAGAGTAAGTACGGTAATAAAAGCGATGTCATAAACAATATAAGCAACATTATCATTCATTACATAGCACGTAGAGAAAGGCTTAAAAGGGGTGGGGGGGGGCATGTATAAGCCTTACTTCGGCCCCGCTGCTAGATATCTTACCCCTTACTTCCCCCACACCATCCCCTTCCCCCAAGGCAGGGCTAACCAGTCTGTAAAACTCTGTCCATCGGAGGGGGGGGGGCGCCAAAACGCTGTCCGATGTGGCAGTCAGCGAGCGACCCGCCCATGGCGGACATATCAGCGTGTCAAGGTCGGTGGACCATCGCTGGTCAAGACCCAGTCCCTCCACCACCGTCTCTGGTAACAAACACTGAGCCGTCAGACTAGGGGCCAAAATGGCTGTAAGGACGTCGTTATCAGGTTCTGCAGCCATTAGTGAGGGGTCCACCAAGGGAGATGGGGAGGCTCTCAAAAGGTTGTTGGTTGTACTGTGTCATAGTTATGCGGCTCTCGGGCCCGGAAAATGGGTACATGGCCAAAAAGGAAAGTGTTAGGAAGCACAGAGTAACACACACCTATTGAAACTGTAACTAGGCGATAACAGTTATGTGCATTAGTTCATGAAATATCTCTTCCATTCACACAGTGTGGCGTGAGAAGCTATACAAGCTACTTGGCTTAACGAGCATTTATTTCTGATGTGGTCAGCTTCAAGTCCCATCCATCCATCCATCCTTCCATCCATCCATCCATCCATCCATCCATTCATCCATCCTCTCCTTGGGCGGCGATAGGCTCAGCAATCACCGCACAGTACGCCCTGTGGCGTCTTGCAGGGCAGCAACACATGAACAGAAAGATATTTTGTATGAATTAGTGCACAAGCTTCTATCCACTGATTACAGCATCAAAAAGTCTTTGTTCAGTCAGTCAGTTAGTCATTTGCATATCCCTTGCGGAACTTTGCCTCCCTAACAGCTCTCCTGTAGGTCTATAGGTTGTAAGCAAGATTGCCTGATGTTGATGCATCCATCTGCAGATCATCAACGATGTCTTGCAGCCATCTTCGCCTTGGTCTTCCTCTCTTTTTTTTTCCCATTATGCACCCTTCCAAGACAGTTTTCTCTAGATTATCATGACGTTTAATATGTCCAAAATATTTCAGTTTTCTCTCTTTAATCCTCTTTACTAGCCAGCCTTCTTCAATATTAAGTTATTGTAGTATATATATGTCTCCTTTACTTTTTGGGATTACAATAGACTTCATAATGACAAAATGCTGCACAGGTAACACAGGTATTGACTGGGTACATGGGACCCAACTAGAAGATCTTGATTTTGCTGATGACATAACTCTTATCAGTAATAATGTGAATTCCATGCAAGAAAAAACAGATAGCCTATCTTCACTGGCTAGCAAAATAGGACTTGAAATTAACAAGGACAAAACAAAAATAATGAAAATTCCCATCAATCAAAATGGAAAAATACACATAGAAGGGACAGATATTGAAGAAGTCAATCAATTTGCATACCTTGGCAGCTACATAGACCAGGATGGTGACACTAGAAAGGAAGTTAGGATCAGAATTGCAAAAGCAGCATCAATCTTCAAGAATCTTGAGAACATATGGAATTCAAAAGTTATAAGCACAAAAACCAAGTTAAGACTATTCAATTCAAATGTAATATCCACCCTCATTTATGCATGCGAAAGCTGGAAAACAACTAAAGAATAGAAAAGAAATTAGACTCTTTTGAAAACAAATGCCTAAGGAAAATACTCGGCATCAAGTGGAATGAATTCAAGAACAATGCAGAGATAAGACAGATGACTGAACAACAACCAGTCTCATGGGTGATCAGGAAAAGGAGATGGACATATGTTGGTCACTTGATGAGAAGAAATGATCAGAGAATCCCAAAACAAGCTATCAAGTGGAACACAACAGGCCGAAGAAAAAGGGGCAGACCACGTGAAACTCTGAAGAGGACATTATTAAGAGAGGCCAAGTTAACAGGCATAAAATCCTTTGTTGAGGTTGAAAGACTCGCCGAAGACAGGAAAAATTGGCGAACTACTTTGCGAGCCCTATGTGACGTCTAACGGCACGGGAAGGATATAAGATATAAGATAAGATAAGTACATATATATATATATGTTCTTTTTTGTGTCCATGATATTTGAAGAACTCTTCTGTAGCATTTACATTCAAAGTGTTTCTCAGCTGTTTTGTTAAGTGTCCAGTTCTCACAGGGATATGTTGCGATGGGAAAGATGCTTGCCCTTAAAAATCTTATTTTTGTAGTTCTGTCTGTTCCTCTCCACAGATTCTTTAGCTGTTTTACTTTCTGAAGAGCGATAGATGTCCTTCTTTTAATTTCCCTCGTATCTTACCCCCTATTTTCCCTCGTATCTCCACTTCTTCCAGTTTTTCCTCATTGATACATATATCAGCTGCCTTATTTGTTTTGTCATTTGTCATCAATTTAGTTTTCTTCGCATTAAGATAGAGGTTTTGTTCTTTGCTGTTCTTACGCACTGACATAATTAGTTTTTCCGTTCCTTTTTGTGTTGTGGACAGTAATACCGTGTCATCAGCATATCTAATCTCTGGTGTTTCATAACCTCCAATTGTTATGGCGTCGTAATATTCTTTGTCTACATCATCTCTAACATTTCTCATTATATTTTCAGTATACAAGTCAAATAAGTAAGGCGACAATATGCACCCCTGATGTCCTTTGCTAGCCAGCCTTCTTCAGTATTAAGTTCTTGAAGTATCTGGTCTGTCTGTCTGTCTGTCTGTCTGTCTGTCTGTCTGTCTGTCTGTCTGTGTGTGTTTGTGTGTGTGTGTGTATGTGTGTGTGTCCCCCCACGGAATACGCCATATATTCTATATATCCGCAGAATATTTCCCTTGAATCCTGTATTTTTTTCCATGTCCAAATTCTCCACAGTCACTGCTAAACACTTTTATGACCGTATCGCTTTTATTATCAATGGCAGTCTCATCGTGTGACGCACGCTTTTACTAGTCATTCGCCCTCCACTATCACATGCTTGCCCTATTTTCGACCTTGATATCAACTCTGTGGAATTCATTCCAAACTTCCTGGTTGATATCTGAACTTCGGATTTGGGCTGTTATGTGGTGGAGAGCTGGTTCATTTGTACAACGTGCTTGACTGTACGTTCTTTAAAGTGTTAAAATTGTACTCGGTAAAAAAGAAAGAAAGAGAAAGAAAGAAAGAAAGAGAAAAAAAGAAAGAGAAAGAAAGAGAAAGAAAGAAAGAAACAGAAAGAAAGACAGAGGAAGAAAGAAAGAAAGAGAAAAAAGAAAGAGAAAGAAAGAAAGAAAGAAAGAAAAAAAACAGAAAGAAAGACAGAGGAAGAAAGACAGAAAGAGAAAAAAAGAAAGAGAAAGAAAGAGAAAGAAAGAAAGAAAAATAACAAGAAAGATAAAGACAGAAAGAAAGAGACAGAAAGAAAGAAAAAAAAGAAAGATAGAAAGAAAGAGACAGAAAGAAAGGAAGATAGAAAGAAAGATAGAGAAAGAAAGAAAGACAGAAAGAAAGAAAAAGAAAGAAGGAAAGAAAGAAAGAGACAGAACGAAAATAAGAGACAAAAAGAAAGAAAGAGACAGAAAGAAAGACAAAGAAAGAAAGAGACAGAAAAAAAGGATGAAAGCAACAAAGAAAGAAAGAAAAATAACAAGAAAGAAAAAATAGAAAGAAAGAAGGAAAGAAAGAATCATCAATATCTTTAACACTGTGGAAATAAAAATCCATTTACAGAGGTTGATTACAATGTTTCGCACACATGTGCCACCGTGAGCACAGAGTAATGTACACCAGGTGTGGAAGGTAGTGAATATTTTCTTGTTTTCAACTACTTGCTCTTTTGAAGTCAAGTATAAAGAGAGTGAGGATGTGTTTTAAGGCATTTGTGATACGTGTAATAGTGTTCTGACCACCACCACCACCACCACCACCACCATCATCATTATCATCATCATCATCTCTCTCCCTCGCTCTCTCTCTCCCCCCCCCCTCTCTCTCTCTCTCTCTCTTTCAATCTGGACCTTATGTGCCCAGGGCACATGGGGCTTCCGCAAGGGTTTTCCACAAACGCCTGTCCGTTGCCTTTTTTTTCTGCTCTTGCCCATATGAGCCCTTTATTGCTCAACATCCTCTCTGTTGTTCTTCTCCATGTCTCTTTTGGTCTACCCTTACTTCTTTTCCCCTACGGTGTCCATCTTAGTGCTATTTGTGAAAGTGAGTCGTCAGTCATCCGGAGCACATGCTCAACCATCGCCAGCGTCTTTCCTCAACAATTGCTTTCATTGGATTCATCTGCATTTCTGCCAACAAGATGTTATTTCTTATGGTGTCTGGCCAAAATGTTCTTCTAATTCTTCGTAAACATTTAGTCTGGAAAGAATTCAACTTGTTTTCTATGGTTTTAGTGATTTTCCAGCATTCACTTCCATAGAGTAGTACACTTAGAACATTACTCTTAAATATCCTGATTTTTCATCATCATCATAACCATTGAACATATTGCCGGAAAACGTGGACAATCATCTTTGACTAAATATCTCAACTTTTGACGTTCTCCTGTCAGTTCTGTGATTTCTATTCTGCGTTAATGTTCCACTGTTCATTAGCTTCTCTTCTGTATTCTCTTTTCTTCGTGATATGTATCAGTCCTCCTCTCTTCATTGCATGCCCGGTGAATGTTGATTTATTTTTGTTTGTAGTTTCAGCTGAACTCTTTCCTTCATTTCCTTTTATCAGACATTCCTAATCCGTCATCTTTTTTTTCCGTTGTACTCAGGTCCGACGAGAGAGGGTAGAGGGCCAGGGTTATTCCCCTGGGCCCCAGTCTGTTGAGGAGGCCCTGTTTTCCTGTCTGTTGCTGAAGATGTACATTCTTCTTTGTTGTTCGCCCACACAAGGGGGTAGGTTGCGTTGTGTCGCGGTTATGCACCTTTCGACCCAACATGTCCCACTTCGGCTCGACGCACTTTTTTGGGGCCCCCGTTTGTCCTCCCGTTGCGATCTATATTTACTTCCTCACTGTTGTCCTTTTCAAAGGGCACCATTTGGGAACCGGAATAGGGTCTTGACTGGTTATAGTTCGCCAGCCCTGACGCAAGGAGTCGCTATAGGCCACCTACGACTCTGCCTGAGGACTGCGTCTGTACTCCCCCCCCCCCAGCTCCGAAACGTATATAATGGCGTTTGCATAGCGAGCCCCATAGTAACTGATCTCGGGGCCCGACCTGATTCTCTAAGGCTCTTATGGTACTCTTAAAGATCTTCACAGATGAAGGTAACAGTGTGTGTTAGAATACATAAAGGAGAATATTGGATCTGCTACGAATAGACAACCAAGAGTATTCGTAAATAGGGATAGGATGTAAGCGCTCGCCTAGTATCTGCAGCCAACATTTCGCATCCCTCTCTCTCTGGAAGTAGTGACCAAGCGAGACCCTCTTTAGAGCGTCAGGATATTAAAAGGAGTGAGAACGTTGGCGTGTTGGGAGGCATTTCTTTGATGATTTGAGAAAGCAGATTTCTTGAACCCTCCAACATCAGAGAATTTACTACCTCATGACCCTCATCTCTAGCGCTGTCTCATTCGCCTTGTGTAGGAGTTTCTGGCCCCCTTTAAGACCTACAGTACATAGTTACTGTACTTCCCTTGTCTGGAAAGGGACCCCATGATAGTTACTTATTACAAGATAGCTAGTCAGTATTCCTTTATGGTGCAGAAGCCTGAACCCCGAATAAGACAGCAGAAAAGAAAACTGAGGGCCCTTGAAATGTGGATATACAGAAGAATAGGGCGTATCCCTTTGACAGAAAAGAAAACTGAGGGCCCTTGAAATGTGGATATACAGAAGAATAGGGCGTATCCCTTTGACAGAAAAGAAAACTGAGGGCCCTTGAAATGTGGATATACAGAAGAATAGGGCGTATCCCTTTGACAGAAAAGAAAACTGAGGGCCCTTGAAATGTGGATATACAGAAGAATAGGGCGTATCCCTTTGACAGAAAAGAAAACTGAGGGCCCTTGAAATGTGGATATACAGAAGAATAGGGCGTATCCCTTTGACAGAAAAGAAAACAAATAATGAAGTGCTAAACCAGCTAGATGTGGAAAGAGAAACAATGAGAATCATAAAAAACAAGACAGCTGAGATATGTTTGGGCATGTCAAGAGGCACAGTACTATACTGACGAGCCTGCTTGAGGGCAAGATCGAAGGGGAAAGAACAAAAGGACTACAGCGATATAGATGGGTGGACAACATCAAGAGATGGTCAGGGACAAGCTTGGCCGAGTGTTCTACGAAGACAAGAAATAGAACAGAGTGGAGATGCATTGCAGCTAACCTTCCGTGAGGAGAAGGCACGAAATGATGATGATGATGATGATAGTTACTTCTGTTTAAAGTTTATGTTTTGTGACTGTATTACTTTAGAACTTGTACTAATTCCCTGTAACTGCGAGCTGTTGTTCTTGCAGCCGATGCTGTAAAGATGTTGAGGAACACCACCGCACCGGCGTGAGAGCGGGTTGGGGCAGCTACTTTTTCAGTCCCGGAGTACAGCTAAAAAAGCAAGAGGGGGGTATGCAATGCTTCTTTAGCAGACTCCACCACCATGGGGACTATGGCGATCCCTGCCCCGTTATCCAAGCTAGGCCTGTTACTGGGGGGTACAGACGGAGAGGTGGGCTATAGTTCGTTAATCCTGACCCCTAGAATATCAGCTATGGATCGCTGACGACCTCATCAGAGAATCATCTTCACCCTCATTAATTTAGAAAAAAAAGATGTATTTACATTCATCTTGGTTTCTGTTTAGTTACACATATATATATGTTTACCTGTTTACTTGTTGCTGTGTGCTGTTCGATCCCTCCCCACCCCCAATTCTCCGCTAAATTTGGTCTCATGGTCGGACAGACTGCTAAATCTAAAGAGTCGTAACGTGAATTTATTATCATAAAGGCAGTACGGCGGACCTTGACATGTAACATAATCTAACACTCGTTCGGCACGGCCCAAAATCGTGAACATAACCTGACTATATGCGCTAGTGGCGGTCAAAAACCCACAGTTTTAAGATTCATACGCAACACTTAACATACAAAAGTAGTGACCGGTTGCACCATTTCTCTCCCAGTGCAGGGGGGTGGGGGGAGAATTATAACTGTGACATTTTACACATGGCCATGACCTACTGAGTATGTTTCTCCGTGTAAAATCTCGTTCCAGTCCACGTTACTGACTTGGACCAGGAAAAGGGTCAAGTGGATCCTTCGCAAGTCGTGTCTTTAGACAGCCCAAGGAAAGGGTAGTTGGAGAGAAGTGCTGTACGTTTGTTCCCTGGTACGTTTGTACGTAATAGTATGTCTGCGGTTTCAGTTTAATTGAAATTGTGTGTGACGAAGCTGACGAGAAAGCAGTCAGCTGGAAATGTTGAGAGACGTTGTAGAGAGAGAGAGACAGACAGACAGACAGATGAACAGCTAGCTTCGATGATAGACGGGCGGCTGTAGAATAGACAGACAGACAGATAGACATATCGATTGGCACAGCCAGACAAGTAGACAGAGACAAGTAGACAGAGACATTTGAAAAGATAGTCTTGAAGGTAAAATAAGAAAGAGACAGAGGACAGACAGCCACGCAGACAGACAGACAGATATATTCAGGCAGGCAGGCAATAAAGAAGACAGACAGAGACAGAATGCAGACCGGAATGTTAAGTATTCTCTTATTTAAAGTCTTTCGATAACAACACTTATTGTCATTTAACTCTCTTCTTTAAAAAACTCAATTCTCCCTTTATCTCCTCATTCTGTCGCCTTCTTTAGCACAAATTTTTCCCTTACTTCTTTGAGCCGTCTGTTTCTACTCAGTTCATGATGCAACAAGAATGTAGCTTAGAATAAGAATGCTTCACTGTTGTCAGCTTTTTAAAAAAAATAAACTATTACTTCACACGTTGAAAACATATAGTCAAAGTAATTTTTTTAATAATTGTCTTTTGGTGTCAATCATGAACAGCGGAGGCCGACAAGACCATGGGGCAGACATGCGACCCTGAAGAAATCCCATGGGTGCCGACTGGATTGATGTCAGCATTCCAGACAGTGAGACACATCTTGTGCAACAGATCCATATCGATGGAAACAAGATTCCGAGTACTTAAATGTTACATCGAGCCAATTCTGTTTTATGGGTGTGAAGATGGTCCATGAATAAGAGAGCACAGCGAGAAATAGAGACCATGGAGATGCGATTTATAAGAAGGATGTTGAAGGTACCATGGACAGCCAAGAAAACCTTTGAAGAAATCTTAAGAGAGAGTGGAGTTAAAAAGCAAATTATAGCAAAGATCCGAGGCGGACAAAGGAGCCGATGGGGATTCGTGATCTATAGCAACGGACGCCCCATCGTCAGCGAGTTCGGAGACTTCGCCACAACCACATCCAGCATGAGGACGGAGACTGAAGCAACCACTCGAGCCATAAGCTGGCTAACAAACCAGCAAACATCAAGAGTCATAATGCTGTTCGTCCATCGTCTTTGATGGTGACCACAGCTTCATCTAGGTCTAAATAGGGTGAGGTGTGACCAACTAGCCCTATACGAGCTTTGAAGGTTTTGCCACACACGAAACATACAGGTCCAGATTCAGTTGTGGGTGCCTGTGCAGCCTTGGCTTTTCGCATTTCGCACAGGTGCTGGGCACTTTCAGTTCTTAGGCGCTCTGCTCTCTGGGCACCCAGAGTGGTTATAGCCCTCCATGATGGGCGGACTTGTGTTTTGGACTCCCAGGAGTTTGTGTCTATCCCGAAGGCCTTGAGTGAGGTTTTGAGTCATATTATCAGACTCACAATACACAGAGTCACAATACGCAGAGTCACAATACACAGAGGCACATAGGGATGTTGTGTTAGTGCGCAGATTTTCCTTGACCTGCCAGCACACTAGAGTGTGACGTGGTCAGTATCACGCCTGGCCGTCTTTCCTTCCTCACCTCCAAGAAAAAGTCGAGTACATATTTCTACGGCTGGGTGACTGGGGTGCCTCCGGCCGGAATCGAACCCCCTGACCTTCGCCATGAGAGACCAGTGCACTAACCACTTCGCCTTTCAATACATGCAACAGCAGCAACAACAAAAAGTGTATGTATATATAAAAAATAAATACAAATATCGAAAACCAGGTAATGCGACGCGAGTGCCTTGCCAGGCTAACAGAATCACAGGTCTCCTGCCTCAAAAGGATTTGCTGCCCAGGAAATTCCAGTATCAAAGGCAATGAAATGGCAGATCCACTGGCAAACAAGCAACAAACCCTGGGCAATCTACAAATGAACACAGTCACGGCATGCACAAACGAGTCATATATGAACTTTGGTAAGGTATGGATGTTTTCGGGCATCAGTCCAGTCGGCACCCAGAAAAGATGTATTTACATTCATTTCTTCAGGGTTACGTTTCTGCCTTTTCGCCTTTTCTGACATTATAACGCCCACCCTGTCAAAATTACAGGGAGATGAACAACAACAAAACTGGGTTGCAGAACGTGCCACCAAAGACTATGGTGAACGAGAATAACGAAGGGCAGTGGCAGACATTCAGAACTTCGCGGGGAAGATCAAGCTGTGTGCAGTCAATGTGCCATTAGCACTATCACCCAACACACACTACAAGCAACACTGAGGTTAAAGGCTGAGGATATATGGGAGTGTCCTGAGTGGCAAGGAGGTCCATCTCTAGGCCAGCAGCAGAGCATGGCCGTTCTTCAAGTTCAAATGTCTTCTATTTAAAATGCCACTGACAGAAGGAAGTCGTGCTTACGTGTTTGTTTGTTTGTTTGTTTTTTTTCTTTAGAGAAATTGCTGACCAAAAGATAGGTAAATTAAGAGCTTACATAATCTACGTAAGTTGTATATTGGAAAAAGGAGACCAGTAACTACATACGTAAGGGCTTCTTACGTGGTCTGTTAAAATATAAATAGATTTTTTTTAAAAACTGGGATGAAGCGTGTGCTCTGTTCATATATACAGGCTATTTAATTCTATTCGCTGGTAGATAGTTAGGCACACAGTCGCGTGATTATGTGTTGGCTTAACACACTCCATGTTGTTTAGTCTTCCAACTTATGTATTTCCAAAATGCGTTTTGCCTATGAATGATAACATACTTTTATGTAAGTCGCGATTTCCGTGATAGTCCTCATGGTGGTGGAGTCTGATGTGTGTGTGTGTGTGTTAGCTCTACTGAGAGTGGAAAAAAATTAGCTGCCATAACCTGATCCCAAGCCAACACGATGCTGTGCCTCAACATCGTCACCGCAATGGCTGCAAAGAACACCTGCTCGTATTTTCAATGAGATTGAAGAAGAAGAAGAAGAAGTCACGACTATTTGAGACATATCCGTAACTGTACTTCCATGTTCGGGTCAGTAATGTGGACTTTTCTAACAACTCAAGAACAAAGGAAGCCCCCCCCCCCCCCCTCTAACCCCCCATCCCCCCGACAGAGCTTCTGCCTCTAAGCTGGATGGACCCAGATAACAACGCATTGTTCTCTGGCAGTTATGTCCCTGGTTAGTGTTGTAGTCTTCTTTCACTGTTTTTCTTTTTCCCCTTTCTCTCATTACTACTTTGCCTACTACTTTGCCTACTACTTTGCCTACTACTTTGCCTACTACTTTTTTTCGCGAGTCAAAATCTGTCTCTTCATCTTGTGAAAGCTTCCATTCCTCCAGGTCTGCTAAATGTGCCCGGCCACATGATCTTCTTGAACAACATCGTTTTTTTTGTTTCTTTTTTTTACTGTTTACCTCTTCATGGATGCATCAGCAGCAGGCTATCTTGCTCAGAAGCGAGAGGCCTACAAGAGAGCTGTTAGGGAGGCCAAGTTCCGCACTGGACATGCAAATGACAGACAGACAGAGAGACAGACCTCTTCATCCTTTGTGCATTACTAGATTCTTTCTTTGTTTCCTTTTCTGTTGGTCTCCCTATTTTATCATACCCTGCGGATTCCTTTCTTTGTTAGCGTCAGATATAATCAGACACTGGCAAATATATACGGGCTATGCTGCATATTCTTTCGAGAGCATGCCATAGCAGTATAACCATGACAGAGTAATATAATACAGTGGTTCTCAACCTGTTATTTTCCTCCCTCTACAGCCTGAGAACAGTTGTCAACCCGTCATGAAAAAATAAGGCAAAACAAACAAAAAAAAACAAACAAACCCGGAAGCCAAATGATACCAGTTCCCACTTATTGTTTTATTTTTTATTGAGGAGAGTCATGAACTATTTTCTTCAGGAGAGTCATTGGTCACTTTACTCAGGAGAGCCATTGTTCACTTTATTCAGGAGAGTTATTGCTCACTTTATTCAGGAGAACAGTTGGTCATTTTATTGAGGATAGTCATGAGCTTTATTTTTTACTCGACTTGAGTCCATTTGCTTGTCCGTGGACCAGCTGGGAGTTCATGAACCCCTTCTTAAGAAATGTTAGTTGAGAGACAAGCATTTACGATAACATGGTCATTGTAGTTTCCAGGAATATACTCAGCAAGAAGGAGATTAATGTCGATGGAGCTCATTGACATAATGGATGGCGGAGGTATAGCCAGTCAAATATTTTTATAGCAAACATCATGAGGGAATCAGATCATCAGTTGAGCAGAGATGTATGGCGAACTTCAAGAAAGAAGGAGACCATTAAGTTGACAAAGATATGTGCCAGGTGAACAGAGATGTATGACGAACCTCAAGAAGTAAGGAGACCATCAGGTGAACAGAGATAGCGAGCTCCATGTGAAGAAAAGAGACGATAAAGTAGACAGAGATGTATGGCGAATCTCATGAAGGAAGGAGACTACTGGGTGCACACATATGCAAATATACTTATAGGAACTTGCACTGCAAATTTCACATTCGGTCACCAAGACAGATGGCAAGACTTGTGCCATGCATGGAGCGACAATACGGAAGTGTCCATTTGTTGTTTTTTGTAGGTAATGGCGACCAGACAAGATTAAAAATGGAAATTGGAAAAGTCCATCTTGTGCCATAAACATTTTTTTCAAGGGTGATTAGTTGTGTGCCAGTCAGATACTACCTTAGAGAAGAAGGAAAAAAAAAACTTTTTCAGCAAAAAGAAACATTGCGGAAACAACGGCTCAAATCTGTGTTTCAGTCCATCAGTTTGGGAACCGCTGACCTAGTCTATTTCCAGTACAAAGAATTAATGCGGACAAGATGTGTGTTTCTCGTACCGCGGTTGGTGCTCTACATACAGACTCTTGAACTTTGACTTTCATAGAAGGACATGTCAGATATGGAGTCAGTCGAATGGAATGTGCAGGTGGTAGAGTCGACACTGTGACTCGACGGGCGGTGATATATCATCATGTGCCGGCTCCTCGCGGAAGGCTGACACCAAGATCTCTTAACTCCCTTCTGCGTCTCACTTTAAGGCGTTCATCGGCAGGGGCTGAGGATCCAGTTCTAGTGAAGGCATTACCTCCCTTCCTCACAGTAAATCAAAATGTTTGAAAAAAATAATCACAAAGAAAAAAAGATAAAGGTAACCTTCTATGCCATAGAAACACGTAAAAGATAAATGCGATGTTAGGACCCATATTTTCCGTGACTTGTGATAGAGGGCGATGTAGTCAGCATCATTCCCGGCGACTGGTTTTCCTTCCATAGCTTGAGTAGAGGCCAGGTACCCGTTTCTACAACTGAGTGACTGGAGGAGTGGGGGGGGGGGGGGGGTGGGACCCCAGCCGGATTCGAACACCCCAGACTTTTGTCATGAGAGACTATTGCACAAACCTCAGGCACTCACAGTAAGAACATGGTATTGTAATCATAACAAAAACAAAAACAAAAACAAAAGATTGGCAAACGAGGCAGGGATAGACGCAGTCCTTACAGACGTAAGACAACACCAAGAAATCAAAGTAGCTCGTAGAAGCTACGGAAGCAGGAAAGTGGAGGAGGAGGGATATCTCCAATGATGATCTTAAGAGATGAGTGATTATTTCGCTCTCAAGCTCCCCCCCCCCCCCCACACACACACATACAATCTGTTGAATATACCTAACGCTTCACCAATCTTAAAACCCAACCCCTAGAGATCGTCATCTGACTTGTTCAACTAATATACCATTTTTTCTGCTTTCCCAATATCATTAGTCAAGTGGCCGGATATCTTCTTCTTCTTCTTCTTCTTCAGCTTTCCGAGCCATTAAGGCTCATTTCTGCAGATAAAGTTCGCCTCCATTCCTCTCTGTTCCCAATCCTCTCTCTCTCTCTCTCTCTCTCTCTCTCACGTTGGTGACACCAATTTCGTTTATATCCTCTTCTATGTTGTCTTTCCATCTCTGTCTTGGTCTACCCCTTGGTCTTGTTTCCCTCACCTCTTGTGCATACATCATTTTCGTTTGTCTGTTCTCTTCCATTCTTTCTACATGCCCCAGCCAGCGTAGTAGAAGTAATCAATCTGACCAGAATATGTATAGAGGATACACAACATATAGTAATACATAAAGGAAGAAAGTCATAGCCCTTCTCTATAAGAACTGGTTTAAAACAAGGTGATACATTATCTCTATTGCTATTCAACCCAGTATTAGAAAAGGTAACTAGAAAAGCGAAAGAAGAAATCAGTACAAAATAACAAGCTAAAATCTTAAGATACGCTGATGACATCGACCTAGTGGGGGAAACTATGCAAGAAGTCATCAATAGCTGCATACACCTGAGAGATGTGGCACTAAAAGTGAGCTTGACCATAAACCAAGATAAGACAGAGTATATGAAGATATCAAGAGACCAGGGGCAGAATGATCCAGATTATATAAATATTGGAGATATGATCATTAGGAAAGCAGAAACATACAAATATCTGTGCACAACCTTCAACAGAAGCAACACAGTAAGCGAGGAAATTAAAATCAGAGTACAGATTTGGAAGAAAATATACTTTGCCTTGCAACACTTGTTAAAATCCAAAATCCTGTCCCAAAACACCAAAAATAACAATCTACAAAACTATAATAAGACCAGCCGTCATGTATGGATCAGAAACATGGAGTACAACAAAGAAAGATGAACAATAATTGCAGATCTTTGAGAACAAGATCCTAAGAAGAATCTTTGGGCTGATAAAAAAAATACCAAGAGTGGAGAATGAAGAGCTGGAAAGAACACTGAACTGAACAGCTTATTTAAATCCCAACGAATTATAAATGGCCGGATATATACTTAGTTAAGTTCTAAGCAATATGGATCTTGGGCCACCTCCCCCTTTAGGTCCTAAGCTATATAGATCTTAAACAATTTAGGTCCTAAACTATATAGATCTTGGACATTTTAGGTCCTAAGCTATATAGATATTGGACACGTTAGGTCCTAAGCTATGTAGATCTTGGACCTCCCTTAGGTCCTAAGCTATATATATCATGGACCCCCTTTAGGTCCTAAGCTATATAGATCTTGGACAACCCCCCCCCCCCAGCTTCTAAGCTTGGAACCCCCCCCCCCCCTCACCCCACCCTTGTTATAAAGCTACACTAGTAGGTCTCAAAAAGCCCCTTCACAACTGTTGCTTGCGTGTCTGAATCCAGCACTGCATACCTCAACTGTGTGTGGAATTTTATTTATTTACTTTTTTTTATTTTCAAGTTTATCGCTCTTCTTCTTTTTTTTTTAAAGTCATTAATAAGCATAATTTTTAATTCTGTCTACTGTTTCTATTAATTCCATGTAATATCCCGGTAGATTTCTCTGTGCGTGAGGCTGTCTGTTCGGGTTATATTAAAGATATGGTTTATGCAGCAGCTGCTCAACTTAACATCACTTCGCAAGGGAAGTAATCGCAACGTTTGATCAGATTGTGAGTGTTGCTAGGGAATTTCGCCTGCTTCAAAGCCTGTAAATGTTGAAATGTACCAAATTCTTCATGTGTTGCTAAAAAAAAAACCCATATGCGCTTGTATACTTATGTTTCAGTTTGCATTTGATTACGAGTGTTCCTTGTTTTAACGTTAGAGCCCGTTGTAATCAGTTTTTTTTTTTTAAACTATGGACACTACATGTATTCTTCTTCTTCGTTCGCTTCTACCGCCAAGATCGCCCCCGTGATCCTGCTGAATTTACTCCTGTGGTCCTCGATGTGTCCCGTGGTCCCCGAGAGGCCCATAAGAGATCCCCGAGAGGATCACAAGAGGACAAGAGGTTCAGAATATCGCAGGGTTTGGGCCTGAATTCTTGGTGGGTCGCAGAAGCGGGATTGCCTGACACCGTGGTTTTCGTTGTACTAGTTTAGTCTAGAGTTGGACTTTCTCACCGGAAAACCTCGACGTGGTTTAGGTGTCAATATATCACCACCGGGTGAGAGGTGGTTGCCCGTCCAGTCCGGCATTGGACTTTCTCACCGGAAAATCTCAGCGTGATTAGGATACGCATACATCCCCGCCGGGTGAGAGGTGGTTGCCTGTCTAGGCTGCACTGGTCCAGTGTCTCCGACTTCAGAATTTTGTGGTCGTGGCCGCTACCCTTCCTAGTTGTGACCAGGACGGAGCTTGTGTCCAGGAGAACGAATCCTCCTCACTAGTAAGTTTCACCCCTGGGTTGAGCCGGTTTAGGCGTATTATCCCAGTATGGGCGTGGCTAGGACGTGACCGACCTCTAGAGTGGAGGTACCGTGACATGAGTAGCCATCAAGTTTTACCCCTAGTTTAAGCCGGTTTAGGCATATTTCAAAAGTATGGGTGTATATCGGACGTGGCCGGCCTCTAGAGCAGAGGTGCCTTGGGATGACTAGCTCTCACCACGAGACTACTGGACATACCGATTAAGCTTCACATTATCCTTTCAATCACCTTTTCACATCGGCGCCACACAGCAACCCTAATTGCTTTTCCGCATTTTCTTTATTGGCCGGGAGGAGTTTCACCCCACGCGCGGCATCCGAAGAATCTCGCCAGCAGTGTGGACACTGCATGTATTTTCTGCCTAAACGTCTAACGTATATTGTATTGTTCATATGAATATCAAGATTCTGCAAGTATGAAGCGTCTTGACCCATTTCCTTCAGGATAATCTAGAGCTACTTTCTTGAAGATCAGCTATTTTTTTCAATATGGCCAAGAATTAGTATAATGATGAGCCATTGTCCTCAAAATAGTTATGAGACATTTTCTTTAGGATAATGAGGAGCTATTGTTTTCAGAATAGGCATGAGACATTTTCTTTAGGATAATCTCTAGCTACTTTGTTCAAGATGAGCTATTTTGTTCAAGATAGTCATGAGCCATTTTCTTTAGGATAATCTCGAGCCACTTTCTTCGGAATAGTCATGAGACATTTTCTTTAGGGTAATGAAGAACTATTGTTTTCAGGATTGTCTTGAGCCACTTTATTAAGAAAAGTCATGAGCCACTTCTTTCAGGAAATTCGTGAGCTAGGTTTATTCATGTTGGCTATGAGCCACTCTACTCAAGGAAGCCATTTATCACATTCTTCAAGACATCCAAGAGCCATCTTCCCCGTCACTTACACAGACCGTATGGAGAGACCTAGACACAATATAACATTTCTGTCTCTGTCTGTATGTTTCTTCCGGGATGACTAGGACTGGTGATTATATGATTATATTATTATTAATCGTTGTCATTCCTGTAATATGTTTCACCCTGCGTGAATGAATATATATATATATACCTCCATTTCCCCTATATATTGTATATCCATCCCACTATTTCCCGTTACGTTTAATACGCTCAATCTTAGGGAGTTCGTACAAGCTTGAAAGTTCCAGCTGTTGTTCTTTGCAGCCGATGCTGTAGAGATGTTGAGGCACAGCATCGTATCTTCGTGGGAGCGGGTTATGGCGGCTACTTTTTCAGTCCCGGAGTACAGCTAAAAAGCAGGGAGTGTGTAATGCTTCTTTAGCAGACTCCACCACCATGAGGACTATGGCGATCCCTGCCCCGTTAGCCAGGCTAGGTATGTTACTGAGGGGGGGGGGTACCACGGAGAGGTTGGGGCAGGGTCTTGGCCAACCTATACTACTGTCTAAGAAAACTGTTTTACAATTCCTGTTTTGTCATTCTTATGACATTCTGGTCTCCTGAGCCTAAATCTCCCCGCAGTTGTCAGACATATTGCATCAAAATGTCCGCCATAAGTCCGGGCTTTCGAGTCCTCGTTATGACTCATATCAGCCATGTCCTCTGAGCAAAGATTAAAATCACACATAATTCAAAATTCCGCGACCTCTGACCTTTGTCCTCGTTGATCGAGGTCGGGATATATATTATCGTGATGAAGGCCGTGCTAAATATGTAGGAGTTACACAATCGGTCGTGACCTGGTGATGTTTAATTTTAGAATTATTTCTGCGGATATCGACGATCACCTTGCAATATAACAACATTACAGTTAGATAACTGCGCGGTGACTGTTGTAGTTATCTTTTTGGCTTATGTAATTCTTATGCATGACAATAAACTCGAGTAATGTGCTATAGTATTTGCGGGAATATTCAAAGCATTACACATATATGCAGCGTGCTAAGCCTCCCATCAGTTTTGACAATACTAAGCAGCAGAAGATTGCGATGTAACAAGAACGAATGGTAACCGTATTCCCAAGGAAGTTTCTGTATGATGAAAAAGGAAGCCACGTCGTAGACTTAATGTGAGATATAAAGCTTTTGTAAGTCATCACTGTGAGATTTTTTTTTTTTTAATAAGGTCATTTTTTTCAAAAAAGTCTTAAGCCACGAGCTACTTTCCTCAAGACAGTCTTCAACTATCAGCCCCTCTTGAACCACTTCCTGGAGTAGAGTCTTCAGGCACTTGCGAGAAGACCGAGTCACAAGGGGAGTAATTCTGCGCAAGGGCGATGTTTCATTTTAGGAAGAAAGGAGAATCAAATCTGAAACTAGAAGATTCAAGCGCGGGGTAAGTGGATCCCGCGACGCAGATGTTGCTGTAGAGTCAGCCATGACGGGAGCTACTTGACAGTGTTACGGTTTGAAATCTTGCCTTGTCTCCTTGTAACCTTGACCTGGTGCTCTTTGCAGTCGATACTGTATAGGTACTGAGGCACAGCATCGTGTCGGCTTGGGAGTGGGTCATGGCAGCTGTTTCCTCAGATACATGGAGTGGAGCTAAGAAGCAGGGGGTTGTGCAGTGCTTCTTTAGCAGACTCCACCACCATGGAGACTAAAGTGATCCCTACCCGGTTAGCCAGGCTAAGCTTTTTAATGGGGGGGGGGGGGGGAGGGTCTGCCAACAGAAAGATGCGACAGGGTCTGTGGTGAGCTATGTGTCGCAGATTGCCAAATCAGACAACACAAACCACACACATGTACAAGGTCCCGACAATTAAGTAATGAGAATAATTCCATAAAAAATAACTTAAACAACAGTTGAAGACATAACCTGTATTTTATTCAAAGTAAGCCCCTTGTGCATTGATACAGCGAGTGGCACGATGTAACAAACATTGGAACGATCTCTGCAGTTCTTCTGTTGGTATGGCCCTTAAATTCGATGTTACGTCCCTTGTGGCTGTCATCACTACCGTCAAGAACGTCCTTTCAAAGGTAACTTTCATTTTGGGAATAGACAAATCTGGGGAAAGGGTGGATGGTTGAGAATACACGCTTGTTTTTTAGGCCAAAAATTCCTGTACAACTACCGCTCGGTGAGCCGGTGCATTATCATGAAGAAGGAAAAAAAAACTGCCAGGTGTTGAATACTCGGGTCGGACTCGGGGAGAATCCTTTTTAATAGACGTTTCAAAATACTTAAACTTTAGCAGTGACAGTCTGTCCTTCTGGAATAAACTCTTTGCGAATAACTTTTGCTGTCAAAGAAGCAAACAAACATTTTCTTCACTTTCGACTTTTGAATACGGAATTTTTTGCCTTTTGGTGATGATGATGGCTTCCACTGAGCACTTTGGCGCTTAGTTGCGGGATCATAGCGGAAAATCCATGTTCATTCTCTGCAACAATCAATTTAAGAAATGTTTATCTCTGCGACACGTTTTGATGACGTCTTTTGCGTACTCAACCCGCTGATGTTTTTGGTCATCAGATAACGAATGTGGTACAAACCGCCAGGCAACTTTTTTCTTGCCCAAATCTTCCACTAAAATTTTACGATTGGTCTCTCGGCTAACATCATATTCATCTGCCATCATCCTCACAGTCAAACAATGATCTTCTTGTATCCATTCTCAGACGTTTGCAATGTTCCTCATTGCGACATAAATTTGGCGTCCATGTCTAGTTGCAGTTGTAATCGTTTCCACACCACTTTTGAATCGTGAATACCACCTGAATATCTGTGCACGTGATAAACAATTATCCCCACAAACCTGTCGCACCAATTCATCTGTCTTACAGGCACTTTTTGCGAGTTTTAAACAGAATTTAATGTTAGATTTTTGCTCCATGCTGATTACGTTACAATGCACCTCTGACTAGGTCCACAAAATGGCGGCTTGTTTGTCGTCTGCTTATTGGGCGGTGATGAAAAGTTGCCAGATCTTAGATGAAGAATCTTTGGATTCCATGCTTTGCTTCATAGATGGCATGTTTGTCTTCGCCATAATAAAATCAGTCTCATTACTTCATTGTCGGACCTTATATATTCACGTCTATCGGTATAATTGTATACATACAACATGTATACATGGTACTATACAAACATAAGCATTTGTGTCATCTGAACTGACTTATCAGAACTGGTCAAGGTCGTGCCATAACACAGCTCAGTACATTAGCAGACTGTATTACGGCGAGCGGGTAAGTACAATTTACTTTCGTCACGAGAATCTTGCACCACTCCCTTCAATGGATCTGTTATAATCTTGCACTGCTCTCTTCAGTGGATCTCTTATAATCTTGCACCACTCCCTTCAATGGATCTGTTATAATCTTGCACCACTTCCTTCAATGGATCTGTTATAATCTTGCTCCACTCTCTTCAATGGATCTGTTATAATCTTGCTCCACTCTCTTCAATGGATCTGTTATAATCTTGCTCCACTCTCTTCAATGGATCTGTTATAATCTTCCCCCTCTCTCTTCAATGGATCTTTTATATATGAATACTCTCCATCTTACGACAGTCGTCACCGGGTGGAAGGTGCTCATTTATAACAATCTAATACCGAAAATGGACGGAGAGGAAAACGCAAGAGGAAATAAACATACAACTCCTAAGGAGCTAATCATTTACACAGACGGATCAGTGAGCAGGGGAGCTAGAAGCGGTTGTCATCCTGCAGGTCACCCAGGAGGTAGAACACTGAAACTCGTGGCTGGAGCTTATACAAACACCTGCTCAAGTATGCGCTTGGAGACAGAGGCCATCACACAAGCATTAAAATGGGTAGAGACAGAAAATGCACTGTCATCTCAGACTCTCAAAATACATTAAGAAAAGTGGAACGAAAAGCCATTAGACGTGAATGGCTAGGGAAAAAACCCTGATAAAGCCCATATCTAATGTATATCCATGCCGGGCTTGACAGAAAGGATAAGGCCGACCAGCCACCAGCAAGAGCCACACCATTGGGCCTCATCAAAATGGACCAGTCAGACATATACAGAATCCATCAAACAGCACCTCGATGAACAATTGCAAAGTAACTTCTCTCCAACTCACGACTGACTGCGCTACACGTAGCCGTGCACAGTGGTTGCAAATCCCAACTAAATGCTAGATCACATGCAAAACACACTCAACAGGACACTGGAGTCATCTCCGCCGAAGGAAATCCTGATGTCAAAGGGCATGCCCGAGTTGCGCAGGGCCAGCAAATAGAGGTAGGCCTTTATTTCTTTATAGTTACGGTCACAGTTACCCTTCCAAAGCTCTTACTTCCATTCTGACAGTAACTGCATGTGCTGTATTAATGTTAAGTACGACAGAACCACAGTGCCACACTTAGGTTATTCTGCACTCAACAATATCGGTTAACGGCGTTTTAACCTTCACTAAGAGTACCAGACGGCCTCATTTGGCTCATATAACAAAGAAATAAAAGAAATGTAGGTTTTGCCGTGCGAAAAATGTTGACTTTTAAGCCCACCAGAAGAGAAAAACCTATATTGTGTCACATCATGGTAAAAAAAAAAAAAGATGAAGAAGATCTGTAACAAATGAAACCTACGGCAGGTAAGTTTTCTTGTCATACTGCTGATAAGTAGATGCAGCCTACTACCTGCAAGAATGTGCTAGGTGCGAAGATTTAGAGAAAATTGCCATGGAGACATATAAAAAATGTTTAATTTTCATCTGGATAAGTTTTTTTTAAAACTTATATTACATCGTAGTGTGGGTGTGGGTGTGTGTGTGTGTGGGGTGGGGGTGGGGGTATTAATGAAGACACTGTCCTACTTAGCAGTCATTCACCCATAGCTGACATGCTGGCCAACCCCCCCCCCCCCCCCCCCGTGTCACCTCTCCCTTGGTACCACAATTAACAGGTCTAGCCTGGCTAACGGGGGGCAGGGATCGCCATACTCTCGTTCGGGGGTGGAGTCTGATGAAAAAGTATTGCACACACACCCCCCACCCCCGGCTTTTTATCTCCACTCAGAGAATGAAAAAAAAATAGCCGCCATAACCCGCTCCCAATCCGATTGATGCTGTAGCTCAACATCTTCACCGCGTCAGCTGCAAAAAAAAAAAAAAAGAAACCAGCTCGCAGAGCCAGGGAGATAGAAGAAGAAGAAGATTGCACGGCAGTTAAAGCCAGATTTAAGTGAACGATAAGGCCAGGGTATCGGGCCTCTTCTACAAATCCACCTGCCAGGAAAGTGTCTTTAGCACAACAGTCTGTAGCAGAGCTGACCCAGTGAATGTGAAGAGACTGAGATCACAGGACTTGTCTTCTGGACATGCCAGTTTAAGACCCACTGGAGATAAGGACTTACTCTACTCGATGTCTGACAAGAAGTCAACCTACGGCAGGGATTCCCAAACTTTTTAGATAGAAAGGGCCCTCTGTACCAGGAAAAAAAAATACACTGGAGTCCTTATAAATGTGTTACACTTTTTTTGTGTGTGTGAACATTTAGTAAAGACACAGCATGCGCCATCGCTGTATCTGCTACCATGTAACAACACTGGCTGTGAAACATAAAAACTAAAACAAACTGATTTCACCCTGTCTAAACCTGCCAATCATGTGCTGCCATGTCAGGTGTGGCAACACCCGAATATAAACAGAATGTGTCAAGATAAAGATTGATACACCAGGCATGTTTTGGCTGGTGCCTTTGGCAAATATCCTTTCTTTTTTTTTTCAAGTTTTGGAAA
This sequence comes from Achatina immaculata, assembly GCA_009760885.1. Classification (NCBI taxonomy): domain Eukaryota; kingdom Metazoa; phylum Mollusca; class Gastropoda; order Stylommatophora; family Achatinidae; genus Lissachatina; species Lissachatina immaculata. The sequence continues at coordinate 1,638,364 of CM019720.1, forward strand.
AAGAAAATGACAGTCCCAATTACCAGTGCTCTTGTGTTATGTGGAAAACAAGTTTTACAGTATTTAAAATGTGTCTCTCATAGAGCCCGAGAGAGAGTTTTGGTGAGAAAATAGTGCTCCGCGGAGCACAGTTTAGAAAACTTTGGACTATAGGCTCAGTGTGAGCAGAGTTAGATGATGTGTCATATTCTTCTTCGCAGCATTTTCTATCTATATCTGCAGTCCTGTCTCTTGGATAAATTTCACTGTTTTTTGTAACTCATGTATGGAACCATAGAGCATATCTTCTTTGGTGGTTTTACTGGGCCAGTAATCGCTTCTCAGAGGTGTCATATTGAAATGTGATGTCCGAATGAGTACGTTTTCGTGTATTTCATACCCACCAGTTCTCTGGCCACCAACTACTCGAGCTGAGCTCATTGTTCTATCTCAGAAGCTGCCAGACAGATCATCGCCACAGCTCGGACTTGTAGTCTCATCGTTTTCTTAACCGACAGCAAGTTTCTATCAGTCTCTCATACAAAATCTACTGAAAGAGACACAACACAAATACTGTGCACGCTCTCTCAGGAAAACGCAGTCGTGGTCCAGTGGATCCCATCACACTGTGGTCTGTTTGGAGAAATGAAGAAGCTGACAGACTTGCCAAATCTGGTTGTAGGTAACCACACCATCAACGCCCTGTCTCATACAGTTAAGCTAAAAACTGTAACCAAAGCATTGGTACTTGTATTATCTCCCTGTAACTGCGAACAAATGGATTCTGCAAATGGATGCAGCAGCAGCAGGCCATCTTGCTCACAACCGAGAGGCCTACAGGAGTGCTGTTTGGGAAGCAAAGTTCCGCAAGGGACATGCAAATGAATGAATGAACTGCGAGCTGGTGTTCTTTGCATCCGATGCTGTGGGGATGTTGAGGCACAGCATCGTATCGGCGTGGGAGCGGGTTATGGCAGCTATTTTTTTCAGTCCCGGAGTACGGCTAAAAAGAAAGGGGTGTGCAATGCTTCTTTAGCAGACTCCACCACCATGAGCACTATGGCAATCCCTGTCCCCGTTAGCCATGCTATGACTGTTACTGGGGGTACCAACGGAGAGGTGGGACAGGGTCTTGGTCACCTATGGTTCTCTAACCCTGACGCTAACATATCAGCTATGGGTCGCGGATTGTCTAATTGGACAGCGTCTTCACCCCTGCTTTAATACAACAACAAAAAACTATTGGCGACCAGCTACCGCAGGTTTTCACATCAAGAACAAAAAACTATTGGCAACCAGCTACCGCAGGTTTTCACATCAAGAACAAAAAACTATTGGCGACCAGCTACCGCAGGTTTTCACATCAAGAACAAAAAACTGTTGGCGAACAGCTACCGCAGGTTTTCACATCAAGAACAAACCGCACAATCTTCAGACAACGCATGGGACACACTGCTCACTGCGAGCATACCTGTATCGCCTCGCCATGTCACGCAACCCCTAAATGCTGCACATGCAAAACGTGTACCCAGACTCTAGAACACATCCTGCAGCTCTGCCCCACCCCCACCCCCTCCTACCAAGAAGCCCAAACCCAGCAGCAATGGAGCCACACTAGAAGACAAATTTGGTGGGCAAAACATGACCTACAAAAGACTGCACAAGTTATTCTGACAATTCACGTTTGAGGCTAAAACAAGAGAACGCAGATATCAAAATGTGATACAAATCTAAAATAAAACGACTTTAAAACTTGTGGAATATAATTATCCTCTACTCCCCCAACCCCTCCCCCGGGTCAGGTAGAAAGTATCTCTCTCTCCTCTCTCTCTCTCTCTCTCTCTCTCTCTCTCTGAACCTTAAGTGCCCAGGCCACATGGGGCTTCCGCAAGGGTTTTCCACAAATGCCTGTCCTTCGCCTTTTTTCTGCTCTTGCCTAGGTGAGCCCTCTATTGCTCAACATCCTTTCTGTTGTTCTTCTCCATATCTCTTTTGGTCTACCCTTACTTCTGTTCCCCTGTGGTGTCCATCTTAGTGCTATTTTTGGTAGTAAGTTATCAGTCATTCGGAACACATGTCCCAACCATCGCCAGCGTCTTTCCTCAATAATTGTTGTCAGTGGTTCATCTGCATTTCTGCCAACAAGATGTTATTTCTTATGGTGTTTGGCCAAAATATTTTTCTAATTCTTCATAAACATTTAGTCTGGAAAGAATTCAACTTGTTTTCTATGGTTTTGGTGATTTTCCAGCATTCACTTCCATAGAGTAGTACACTTAGAACATTACTCTTAAATATCCTGATTTTCATATTTATGCTTAGTTTTTCTGATTTCCATATATTCTGCAGCATTGCAAAAGTCTGGTTTGCTCTAGTAAGTCTGCTGTTGATGTCCTCTGTGCTGTCTCCATTTTCTACTACTCTGCTGCCAAGGTATACAAATTCGTTGACCTCCTCCACTAACTTGCTATCTACATTTCTGTTGTTCACATTTTGCTTCATTAACTTTGTCTTTCCTACGTTGATCTTTAGTCCTATGTTGTTTGCATTCTGAGTTAGCTTGTTTATTTTATCTTGCATATCTTTGTGACTGCTTGATAACAGACAAATGTCGTCAGCAAAGTCAAGGTCCTCCAGCACTGTGTCAAGGGTCCATTGTAATCCTCTGCGTTTGTCTGATGTTGCCTCCTTCATTAACCAGTCTACTGTCAAGATAAATAATGTTGGTGATAGTACACATCCCTGCTTCACTCCTGTTTGTACCCTAAAGCTGCTGGAGGCATGTTTCCACAGATCACTTTGCACTGAAAACCCTCGTATAGGGCTTTGATTACATTAACTATCGTATGGAGGAGGCCATGCCATCTTAGGATTTTCCACAGTGCATCTCTGTTGACACTGTCAAAGGCTTTCTCAGAATCTATAAATAATGCATATGTTGTGCTATGCCACTCATTTGCCTGTTCTAATATTTGTCTAAGTACAAATATGTGGTCTATGCATGATCTTCTTTTCCTAAATCCTGCCTGCTCTCTCCGAAGTTTTTCCTCAAGTGTTGGTACAATTCTGTTGATGATTATTCTGCAAAATACTTTATTGGTGAGGGGCAGTAGGGTAATGCCTCTCCAGTTACCGCAATCTCTGAGGTCACCCTTCTTTGGTAGTTTTACTATAAGCCCAGTTTTCCACTCATCTGGGGCTTTTTCTAGATCCCAAATTTGTTGTAGTATCCAGCAGAGTTGTTTTGGTGTTTCTGTTTCTTCTGCTTTCAACATCTCAGCAGTCACTTCATCTTCACCTGGTGCCCTGTCTGATTTTAGCTTCTTTATTGCCTCCTTTACTTCACTTATTGTTATTGGTCCTGTATTGATGTTTAGTTCCGTTTTTGCTTCAGGTATATCTATTGCTTGTGCTGCTTGTGTTCTGTTTAGTAGGGTGTTAAAGTGTTCCCTCCATCTTTCAATTTTTTCTCTTTCTCCACTGACCAGCTGTCCATTTTGTGTTCTTACTGCACTTTCACATCTTGTGTTGAAGTTACCTGTCATCTGCTTTGTGATTTTATATATGGTTTTCATGTCATTTGTATATGCTGCTTTCTCTGCTGTTTCTGCTAAGTTGTCATAGTATTGACGTTTATCTTGACGGCATGATTCCTTCACTTCTTTGTCTTTTTTTGCGCATAATTACTTAGAACTTGTTCTTTAAGCCGTTGTGATTTCTCTCTCTCTCTGAACCTTAAGTGCCCAGGGCACATGGGGCTTCCGCAAGGGTTTTCCACAAAACCTATCTTTCGCCTTTTTTTCTGCTCTTGCCCAGGTGAGCCCTCTATTGCTCAACATCCTTTCTGTTGTTCTTCTCCATGTCTCTTTTGGTCTACCCTTACTTCTGCTCCCCTGTGGTGTCCATCTTAGTGCTATTTTTGGTAGTGAGTTGTCAGTCATTCGGAGCACATGTCCCAACCATCGCCAGCGTCTTTCCTCAATAATTGTTGTCAGTGGTTTCATCTGCATTTCTGCCAATAAAATGTTATTTCTTATGGTGTTTGGCCAAAATATTTTTTTAATTCTACGTAAACATTTAGTCTGTAAAGAATTCAACTTGTTTTCTATGGTTTTGGTGATTTTCCAGCATTCACTTCCATAGAGTAGTACACTTAGAACATTACTCTTAAATATCCTGATTTTCATATTTATGCTTAGTTTATTTGATTTCCATATATTCTGTAGCATTGCAAAAGCCTGGTTTGCTCTAGTAAGTCTGCTGTTGATGTCCTCTGTGCTGTCTCCATTTTCTACTACTCTGCTGCCAAGGTATACAAATTCGTTGACCTCCTCCACTAACTTGTTATCTACTCTGAGTACATTTCTGTTGTTCACATTTTGCTTCATTAACTTTGTCTTTCCTACATTGATCTTTAGTCCTATGTTGTTTGCATTCTGGGTTAACTTGCTTATTTTATCTTGCATATCTTTGTGACTGCTTGATAATAGACAAATGTCGTCCGCAAATTCAAGGTCCTCCAGCACTGTGTCAAGGGTCCATTGTAATTCTCTGCGTTTGTCTGATGTTGCCTCCTTCATTAACCAGTCTACTGCCAAGATAAATAATGTTGGTGATGTTGTGATTTGGTGTTCAGTAATTTTTTCTTGATTTCTTTTCTTTGCTCTATCTTTTCCCATGTGGTCTTGCTTATCCATTCCTCTTTTCTCCGTTTCTGATATCCCAGCACCTCTTTTGCTGTTTCCTGTAGTGTTTTATTGAACTCTAGTATGGACATTTCTGCTTCGTCTTGTAGGACACTGAAGCGGTTCTTAAGTGCTATTGAGAATTCATTTCTTGTTTGATGGTCTTTTAGTTTTCTTGTATCAAAAAGTATCTTTCTGTTTTCTCCGATTTTGGCTTTCCTTAGTTTTAGTTTTATTTTTGCTACCAGAAGGTTGTAATCACTTCCTACATCTGCTCCTTTCCTTGCTCGCACATCTTGTAGTGACCGTTTCCATTTGTTGTTTATCAGTATGTGATCGATTTGGTTTTCTGTGGTTTTATCTGGTGACCTCCAAGTCACCTTATGGATGTTTTTGTGTTGGAAAATTGTCCCTCCGATGGTCATCATGTTTTCTTCACAGAAACTGCACAGTCTTTCTCCATTTTCATTTATTTCTCCAATTCCTTCTCTTCCCATGATTATTCTTCTATCTTCATTTCCTTCACCTACTTTTGTATTGAAGTCGCCCAAGATGAGTAGCATATCATGCTTGGGTATTGTTTCTACTGTGGCTTGGAGGCTGTTGTAAAAATCTTCTTTTAATTCCTCTTCAGCTGCTTCTGTTGGTGCATAACAAACTATAATAGACAGCTTCGTGAATCTTGAGTCGAAGCGTGTATATAATAATCTCTCATTTATTGGGGTCCATTTCAGCAATGCTCTTGATGCTTCTTTTGTTATAATTAATGCTACTCCTCCTTCATGAAGATCTTCTTTACCTGACCATATTATTGTATCTTCTGTGTGCTGTGTTGTTAATTTCCTTCTGCCTTGTCCTGTCCATCTTGCTTCTTGTATTCCTAGTATGTCTAGTTTGTATCTGTGCATTTCCTTGATGGTTTGTGCTAGTTTTCCAGTCTGGTTAAGTGTTCTTACATTCCAGCTGCCTATTTGCATCTTGTGTTTAGGAGGTAGAAAGTATAGAGACCCAGAACTATGATTCTACCTTCGAAAAAAATGTCAACAAAAAAAAAAAAGACCCATGTGGACTAAAAGTAGGTCGTAAGTCAGCCCAACCTTGCCCTTTATGGATTGTTCTTGGCAACTTTACAACGCAGACACCTGCAAAGTCACCAGGACACGGCAAGTTTATATCTGATTTATACCACCTTCTGCTTAAATATAGCTGTTGGTATGTCACACATCTGTGTACATAACTGCATTGGTTATGGTTGCAAGGTTGGGGGTGGGGGTGGGGCAACATAGCAGATAGCGTGTGCAAACATAAATGGACCAGATGGATGCACCCAGTACCGGCCGCGCGCAAGGACGAGCTCGTCAAGATTGTGGGCTCTGAATTATTTAATCCATGTCAACAGTCTGACAGGTTTGGTCACTGTGTTACTGGGTCATGCTCACGAGATAAAGCCCTCCAGACGCTGAGCGACCGACTTAACGGGCTGCCTGCGCTTGGTTGGGTTTCTGTTAAGGTGAACTCATATCGGTCCAGTTTTTTTTTTTAAATGAAATCTAGATAAAGGAAGTGTAGGAACATGTATTAGATAACATGGCAGTGCTGTTCATTTACATGTTTATAGAAACGTAGGCGTTTTGTGCCCCAACAGCGATGGGATCACAATGTTTTAAATGATGATGATGATGATGATGATGATTTTCGTGGTTGGTCACGTTGTCAATAAATCCGTTAATGGCTGCGGTGATTTCTGGAGGGATTGTACTTGTACGAACTCCCTGTAACTCCGAGCTGGTGTTCTTTGCAGCCGATGCTATGAAGGGGTTGAGGCACATCATCGTGTCAGCGTGGGTGCTGGTCGTGGCAGCTACTTTTTCAGTTCCGGAGTACAGCTAAAAAGCAAAGAGGTGGGGGCGGGGGGATTGCAATGCTTCTTTAGCAGACTCCACCACCATGGGGACTATGACAATCTCTTCCCCTGTTAGCCAGGCTAGGCCTGTTACTGGGGTGCCAACAGAGAGGTGGGACAGGGTCTTGGTCCATCCATCCATCCATCCATCCATCCATCCATCCATGGTAAGTAATCATCGCCCAGTACGTCTTGTGACGTCTTGAAGGCCAGCAGCAAATTCTCTCCACATCTCACTGTCTGTGGTCAGGCTCTGCTTGCATGCTACTCATATCTGTTACTATAGTTCTCCTCCAGGTAGCCTTAGATCGTCATCTCTTGTTCCCCTCAGGTGTCCATCTTATGACTATTTTAGAGACGTTGCTGGGATCACCTCAGAGCACATGACCAGTCATCATCTTCTTCTTCGTGCGCATTTAGCGATAATGCGTGGTACCCAGAGTTTCACGATGCGCCTTCTGGCTCGGTACCTCCGACTTCAGCATCTTTCCGTGCTAGGGTAGACTGTGGTCTTGCTCTGACTGCCATGAAGACAGTGGTGTAGGCTGGCCTGGCCAGAACTTTGTTTTCCAGCTTCTGGTGGCTGTACTTAAGCCCCTTCTCCACGTCAGACCCAGCGTGCAACATTGGCTAGCCAGACGGCTTTGAGACAGTTCCACAGAGACACTCCGACTTTGTGATGAGGAATCCGAAGAGTGCCTCAATGATATCCATTCCCCGCCACCTATAGTCTGCAGGCTCTGTTTTGTTTACATCATTCTGATAGCCATTGTTGTAGAGACCCGTAGGTTTGTCACGTCTTGGATTTATTGGTTTCACATCAGAATTTCCTCATCCCCATCGGCGATCTCCATGTCCTCATCCGTCCACCATCTTGATATTACATTTTACAAAAATAACAGTTACAATTAGTGGTGATTGCTACAGGTTTCTGGGCTCCAGAAGTAGGTCAGAATTTTTAAGTAATCAGATCTGATGTTCCATGTGTCACAAAGACTATGTTAAGATTAAGTGTGTTCTTAACACAGTTAATCCCAGGGGCGCAAGATCGGTCCATTTCCAGCGTGGGGTGGGGGGGGGGGTGGGTGTTCGGTACTATGGCATGCATATTAAAAGAATGTATAATGATTAGTTCAGCGGTTAGACGCTCCATGTACTAGCCCGGTGATATCGGGTTCAGCCCCAGAAGTTGGATTTTTCCCCCGGTACACACCAAAAACAAAACAAAATAAAAAGGCCCCCGGCCTCTGAAAATGGGTGACAGAGAAATCTGGGAAGGTAAAGTGTCCAGGCGGGATACTGACCATGTCAGACTTTCATGTGCCGAAGGTCATGGAAAATACGGGCCTAATACCGTATCCCCTGTACGACTGAATGGTCATGGAAATGGGAATTTTACCATGGGCACAAACACCATATCCCTATGTACCTCTAAGGCATGACAGGATTACCTTTACCTTTTACCTTAAATGGTGAAAATCCTGTCTGGATGAAGCGTTAATATATAATGGAGGATTCTGGACAGGCTGGGTTGGAAAAGAAAGGGTTCAGACCTGGGTCTTTGAGAAGCGTTGCGCCAGAGGATGTCCCTTTAGAGACATTTTATCTACTAGATCACGGCGTGATTTTAAGTTTTATTTATCTCCAGATAAAACTATTCCTGTCAGTCACTCAAGTCATTTTCACGTCCCTTTCGGAACTTTGCCTCCCTAACAGCTCTCCTGCAGGCCTCTCGGTTGTGAGGTAAGATGCCTCCCTGCTGCTAATGCAACTATTCCTGGAGAGTGTTTTAGACTGCATCCTCATCATGCAAGGGACATGACCCCTCCTTTCACGTGTCCAGGAACTAGTTTAGTTCGTGCAGATATCCATAACAGGTGGTTGGCATTCACATACCTGCACTACTTTCAACTCAAGCTACATACGGGGTGGGGGGGGGGGGGGGGGAGGGGGGGGGGGAAACTGCTGCATTAATCCGCGCTGTACATGGTTTCGAGAAAGGAATTTATTTTTCCCTTGAAGAATATAAGGTTCTTTTATGCGGAAAAGTTCATGTTGCATTCTTAACTGACCTCTAACTACACAGAAAATCGGATGACGGGTTGGGGTGCGGGTGGGGGTGGAAGGCTTTGATGTGACACATTACTGCCGTGCAACAAAATAGTGCACAAGAAATCAGGTCGGGTCGGGTCGTGCGTACGACAAGGTCCTAATGACTTAGCAGTGGTGGGGGGGGGGGGAGGGGGAGGGTGGGGGGGAAACTGCTGCATTAATCCGCGCTGTACATGGTTTCGAGAAAGGAATTTATTTTTCCCTTGAAGAATATAAGGTTCTTTTATGCGGAAAAGTTCATGTTGCATTCTTAACTGACCTCTAACTACACAGAAAATCGGATGACGGGTTGGGGTGCGGGTGGGGGTGGAAGGCTTTGATGTGACACATTACTGCCGTGCAACAAAATAGTGCACAAGAAATCAGGTCGGGTCGGGTCGTGCGTACGACAAGGTCCTAATGACTTAGCAGTGGTGGGGGGGGGGGGAGGGAGAGGGTTAAGGTGTCCCCGATTCACACAGAACTGAATGATATCACCCTTGTCTGACGCTGTCAGTCATGTGCTGTCATGCCAGCTGTCGCAGCACGCAAGTTACAAATAAGACACAGTTTCAAGGTAAAGACTGACTACCAAGAATGCCAGTAAGTCTGACATCAGATTTTAACATACGACCTTTACACGAACTTACTTTTACAATCCAGTCACTGGTAACTTCTTCGGCACCTGGGGAACAGCAAGCTTGATGTCCTTTGCAAGCGATGCTGTGACGTCATTGAAGTACAGTAGCACGTGGGATTGAGAGTGGGATTACTGGGATCACAGCGGCTTAATTTTTTTTTTTCTTCATGAGAGAGATGCAATGCTTCTATAGCGGATTCCACCCCGATGTGGAGTACGGCGACCCCTGCAAACCCCACTCCCCCCTTTCCTGTTAACGAGGCTAGGCTTGATACTAGAGGCACCAAAGGAGATGTGTGCCTGGCTCTGGATCAGCTATAGTTCGCCAACCCTGATACTAGTATGTCAGCTATAGTTCGCCAACCCTGATGCTAGTATGTCAGCTATAGTTCGCCAACCCTGATGCTAGTATGTCAGCTATAGTTCGCCAACCCTGATGCTAGCATGTCAGCTATGGTTCGCCAACCCTGATGCTAGTTTGTCAACTATGGTTCGCCAACCCTGATGCTAGTATGTCAGCTATGGTTCGCCAACCCTGATGCTAGTTTGTCAACTGTGGTTCGTCACCCCTGATGCTAGTATGTCAGCTATGGTTCGTCACCCCTGATGCTAGTATGTCAGCTATGGTTCGTCACCCCTGATGCTAGTATGTCAGCTATGGTTCGCCAACCCTGATGCTAGTATGTCAGCTATGGTTCGCCAACCCTTATGCTAGTATGTCAGTTATTGTTCGTTAAGTTCTGACGCTTGCCGTTTAACTATGGTTCGCCAACCCTGACACTTATATACCAGCTATGGGCTGCTTAATGCCAAATCGGACAACATCTTCAAGTCCTTGAAGAAGATATATGTCCTCAGTTCAGAAAAAATATGTAATATGTATGTGCACCTTAAACAGTTGCTACTGATGGTGCTTATTATTCTTCCATATTCACAAACCGTAAGCCGAAGCCGCGAGATCGATTGTTATAAGAAATGACGGCGGTTCCAAAAATATACCGAAGTGAAGTTGGATGTGCGGGCCTGAAGGGCACACAGCTGCGATACCCAGCACCCCCAATGATGGCAAACGACGGAAAGGTAAGAAAAAAGAAAATTATTTCCCGATGTTTCGTTTTACTTGGCCTTGGTACAGCTCGTGGAGCTTATTCACGTAAGCCCAGGCACCACAGTGGCACTGAAGCCATACACAGAAACTGCTTTTTTTGTAAAAAAAATTCCTGTTTGTTTGTTGTTATTGTTGTCCATTGTGCACTAGACATTTACAGGAGACTGTGTTTGTGTCTGAGAGAGACTGAATTTAACCGACGGAATTTCTGTGTCATGGCCTTGTTTCCTACCCAGGTGTCTTGATCTGGTTTTCGTTTAGACAGGCATTGATCAGTTAGCTTTCGAACAGCTTTTTTTTATGGGGCCCTAGATGACTATGCTATCAATTTCAAAAAAGGACATTAACAGCCAAGAAAAAAAAAGAAAAATCATCACGACAGAAATGAGATGTTTAAACTGAATATTAAATGTGACAAGAAGAGACCAAATAAGAAATGACACCATCAGGGCAAAGGCTGGAGTAACATCAATATTATACTATATCCAGAAACAGCAAGTCAGATGGTTTGGCCGTGTTACACGGTTACCACCAGACAGTATATCACAGATAACATTCACACTAAGATTTGTAGGTGACAGAGAAAGAGGCCGCCCACGAAGGAGATCTTATATCTTATATCCTTCCCGTGCCGTTAAACGTCACAAAGGGCTCGCAAAGTAGTTCGCCAATTTTTCCTGTCTTTCAACCTCATCAAAGGATTTTATGCCCGTTAACTTGGCCTCTCTTACCAATGTCCTCTTCAGAGTTTCACGTGGTCTGCCTCTTTTTCTTCGGCCTGTTGTGTTCCACTTGATAGCTTGTTTTGGGATTCTGTGATTATTTCTTCTCATCAAGTGACCAACATATGTCCATCTCCTTTTCCTGATCACCAATGAGACTGGTTGTTGTTCAGTCATCTGTCTTATCTCTGCATTGTTCCTGAATTCATTCCACTTGATGCCGAGTATTTTCCTTATGCATTTGTTTTCAAAAGAGTCTAATGTCTTTTCTATTTCTTTAGTTGTTTTCCAGCTTTCACATGCATAAATGAGGGTGGATGTTACATTTGAATTGAATAGTCTTAACTTGGTTTTTGAGTCGTCTTTCACATCATCATCTGCATCATTCGTGGGTGCATAACACTGTATTATTGTCATTCTTCCGTGTCTTAGGTTGTATCGTGCTCTTATTATACGACTGTTCACTGGTTCTCATTCTACAAGTTTCTTTGCTGCTACGTTTGACATAATAATACCTACCCCATCCCGGATTTTACCATAATTTCTGCCTGAATGTATTATTAACTTACCGTTTTCCGTCGATCTTTTACCTGCTTCTGGCCATCGCATTTCGCTGATGGCCAGTATGTCTAGGTGGTATCTCTCCATTTCTTTGTTGACCTGGGTAGTTTTTGTTGGTGCTGCCATCGTTCTCACATTCCAGAATCCGATCTTTGTCACATGTTTGGGGCCGACGAATGAGATCCTCGGAGTTGGCATCCCTGATGCTCGGTTGGTTTCTCTGCGAGTTTTTAACAATATCTTTTTTTTCCATCTGGAGTCGCCTCTAGATAGGTCCCAGGATAAGGTTGTTAGCCTTATGCCCAACTCCCGGTACACGAAGGAGATGGAGAGAGGAAATTACAGAAGCATTAAATATCCCATTATATGAAGCAAATCGTCGAGCCCTATCAAGACGTCTATTTGTCCCCTCAACACAGAAAGGTATATGAGGAAAGAAGACAAAAGAAGACAAGAGAAGCTAGATGACTAAGTTGATTAGTGCGCTGTTCTCTCGTGGCTATTCGGTTGCTCGTCCTACCGAAGTGCAGGGTTTCAGTCCCAGGTAAGTCTCGTGTAATTTATCTTTCTCACATGTCTTAAAGTGCTTTGGTTACGATTTTCTCGAGGTCTTACCAAACAATGCTGTGCTCTCTTACGGACTCTGTATGCATATATACAACGGTGTTCTTAAACAGATTTCTTTCTTCGTATACTGTGTACTGTACTTGCTTGTATTACTGAACACTAAACACATGTTTGCATATACTCTATTCTGTATTGTGCCTATTACGTTTTAACACGAGCATTAGGGCCAGTGACACAACAGACGTTACATTGGTATACTCTGTGTAACAAGACAACCCAGATAACAATAACCTCAGCTACACATTAATACATGACATGTCCAGTTACATGTAATCAACTAACTCAACACCACAGCTGACACTTAACATGAATCCAATAACCACAGGATTCAGCAGACACAAATCCGTAAATGTTTAATGATGAAATCCCATTTGTTCGATGTTTGTTGCAATGATGTGGAGTGTAAACTTGATGAGAATAATTACAAACGATCATAAAAAAATATGTCCAGGCGATGATCATCGCCATGGGACCAAATCAGATATTCAGCCTTGACAAAGCATACCAACTTCAAAATTCCACATGACTTTCAATCTGACATTACTACCTTGTCCAAAACGGGGACAAATCAAACACACAATCTACATGACTACTACAATATTTGTCCTAAAAAGAACAATCCATCAACTACAACAATTTGTCCTAAAAAGGACAGTCCATCTAACTTACATACTGAACTAAAGAATCTCTACATCCCTTTCTAGAATTAAAACACCACAACCTGTCACTACAACATTCTGACCCCAAACTGTTCCCTCAAACTCGTTCATACATCCCTCCTATCAGAATCCACGTGACTCAGTTCTCCCTTGGAACACGAGATACTTTCTCCGTGCTTAGCGTAAACAGATGAGTTGTGCTCTATTAGACCACAACAACAGGGTTTCTCACAAAACAGTCTGTACAGAATAACATTCTGTTACATTCTTACAGTGCCGATATTGACCGTTCTCATAGACTCGAGTTTTACAACTGGGTTGGCAGTGTACACGGAAGCTGGATAGGGAACTTGGCTGACCTTGAAAAAAAAATCATCCTATGATGTGTCTGGACTGCCATTATGCTCCCACGGTCTTCTGACATCTCGTTCTCAAAAAATAAATTGAAAGGAGTAGGCGCGAGAAGGCATGTCCTTTAACACCCCTTGAGATATGTAGACACTCCTAAATCTTTGTGTTTACACAGACTGTTGTAATAGCTATTTCATGGCGTGGGTTGAACTTGTAACCTCTGCGAAGTTTAGTCGTGTTCCAACAGAAGCTAACATGTCCTCAGTTGTGTTATGATACAGAGTGTTCCGATGTGCTGAGTGGATTCTTGAGAGTTTGTGACTCTGAGAATTTGTTTGACCATGTGCTGGGTAGATTCTTGAGAGTTTGTGACTCTGAGAATTTGTTTGACCATGTGCTGGGTAGATTCTTGAGAGTTTGTGACACTGAGAATTTGTTTGACGACGTGCTGGGTAGATTCTTGAGAGTTTGTGACACTGAGAATTTGTTTGACGACGTGCTGGGTAGATTCTTGAGAGTTTGTGACTCTGAGAATTTGTTTGACGACGTGCTGGGTAGATTCTTGAGAGTTTGTGACATTGAGAATTTGTTTGACGACGTGCTGGGTAGATTCTTGAGAGTTTGTGACACTGAGAATTTGTTTGACGATGTGCTGGGTAGATTCTTGAGAGTTTGTGACACTGAGAATTTGTCTGACCATGTGCTGGGTAGATTCTTGAGAGTTTGTGACACTGAGAATTTGTTTGATGACATTCTGGATAAATTTCTTGAGAGTTGTGACACTGAGAATTTGTTTGATGACATTCTGAATACATTTCTTGAGAGTTTGTGACACACTGAAAATTTGTTTGATGATATTCTGGTTAAATTTCTGGAGAGTTTGTGACACTGAGAATTTGTTTGACGGGGTGCTGGGTAGAGAGTTTGTTACACTTGGAATTTGACAACATTGTGGTTGAATTTCTGACAGTTTGTGACATTGAGAATTTGTTTGACGAGGTCCTGGTTACATTTCTCACAGTTTGTGACATTGAGAATTTGTTGGACGACATTCATGGCCTTCTTAAGCGTTTCAGTTTTTAGGCTTTTTATTTTATCTTCTTCGTGATGTTCTAGTCGTTTAGCTACCTTCTATTTGTTTGAAGTCTGAGTCAGTTCATTCTTTTTCAGGTTGTCTTTTGAGTACGTTTAGTTTGTGTGTGTTTGTGTTTCTTTAGCTTCAGGTCTGAGTCTGTTTAGTTAGATTTTTTTTAAGGTTTAGGTTTAATTTTGGTTAGTTAATTTTTTTTTCTTTTTCAGGTTGAGGTTTGATTTTGGTTAGTTAATTCTTTTTTTCAGGTTTAGGTTTAATTTTGGTTAGTTCATTTTCTGTTTCTTTTTCAGGTTGAGATTTGGGTCTGTTTATTTGCATTTAAAAGAAAAACTGTTTTAATCTGTTTGTGTATATCTATTCTAATGAGGTTTACGCCATTATTTTCTTCTAGCCTAGTTAAAGTATCGTAGCGACATTGTCTGGAAGGTTGTTAACACTTTACGGTTCTGTAAATTAGGGCAAGGAGTAGTAGAAGATGGAGACAGCACAGAGGACATCAACAACAGACTTACTAGAGCAAACCAGGCTTCTGCAGTGCTGCAGGCTATATGGATATCTAAAAAAAAACTAAGCACGAAGATGAAAATCAGGACATTTAAGAGTAATGTTCTAAGTGTACTACACTATGGAAATGAATGCTGGAATATCACCAAAACTATAGAAAACAAGATGAATTCTTTCAAGACTAAATGTTTACGAAGAATTATAAAAAATATTTTGGCCAAACACCACAAGAAATAACATCTTGTTGGCAGAAATGCAGATGAAGCCACTGACAGCAATTATTCAGGAAAGACGCTGGCGATGGTTGGGACATGTGCTCCGAATGACTGACAACTCACTACCAAAAATAGCACTAAGATGGACACCATAGGGGAACAGAAGTAAGGGTAGACCAAAAGAGACATGGAGAAGAACAACAGAGAGGATGTTGAGCAACAGAGGGCTCACTTGAGCAGGAGCGGGAGAAAAAAAAGCAAAGGACAGGCGTCTGTGGAAAAACATTGCGGAAGCTCCATATGCCCTGAGCACTTAAGGTTCAGAGGGAAACTGAGGCAACTTCGGAGACTGCAAGTTTGTGTGTTTGTTTGCTTGTGTGTTTGTTTGTTTTTTGTCTACGCCACTGTCCAAGGAGAATTTGACAGCTTGTTGGACTCTTGATTTTGTTTCCAATATTTGTTGAAGAACTGATCCTTAGTTGTTCTGGCTGAATCACATTTGGGTGTTAGACTGTCTACACGAGTTGCTTTCTTAAAAGAGCTTCGTTGGTGTGGTGAGTATCATCATGTGTCATCTCCGTAGGGAAAGTTGACTGCAATGGAGAAACTTCATAATACTGAAAGTTATTTAAGAATGTGGAAAAAAAGTTATTAAAGAAAAACTAAATGCATATTCGTAGAAAGACAGAAGAACAAATAAAATAGCAGACAATCATTAAAAATCCCACAAAAATGATGACGATGATGATGGTGATTGTGGTGGTGGTGTTGGTGAGTATGATTATGATGATGATGATGATGATGACGATTGTGGTGGTGGTGGTGGTGATGATGATGGTGGTGATGATGATGATGATGAAGACGACGACGACGACAACGACGACGATGACGACGACGATGATGATGATGATGATGATGATTATGAAGACGACGACAACGAAAAAATGTTACACTCTTTTTGACGAACGAGCTAAAAACGGAACGAGTTTCCGCCCCTTATGGTCAATATTGATATGTGAAGAGAGCGTACCTGTAACATTGACAAGGAGTGGGGCCTAGCATGGTTCCTTCAGATTTCGACGATCGAGTCTCAAACAGTCCTAGCTTCAGAGTAGATATTGCCTATTCTGTCTGAGTCCATTTAGATGTCAGTAAGAGTGAGATGTATTAGAAAACCTGTATAATACATTCTTTGTCTCAAGATATCATCAGGAAACCACCTGAACATTTGTGACACGTCAAAAACGCTCTGTACACCATCAAGTAATCTTTTTATTACCTTCGTAAATATCTTTAATCATTTAGGTAAAGGTAACGTAAAGAAAACGAGGAAGACCTAGACTTACTTGGAAAAGAGAAAATATGACAGTGCTCAGAGACAAGGGATGCACATGGAAGGAAGCAGAGAATAGTTCCAAGAACAGGGATGACTGGAGAGCCTTTATTCGTGGCCTATGCTCTCAAGGGAATAAAAGGCGATGATGATGATGATGATGATGATGATGATGACGATAAAAGTAAAGGTAACCGTGTCATGCTTTAGAGGCACATAGTCTTAGTGCCCATATTATCTTTCTTCATTATGTTGAACTTGTAATCATAACAATACGCAGCGGAAGCGACCTATACCAACTCGCAGTATTGCTACCCTACCTATTCTACTTCAGCGTCGACTACAAACTAAGAAACAAATACAGCAGTATGTGCCGAATAAGATAAATGATCACTGGGGTAAAATTGGAAAAATATATCTAGCAATGAAAGTAGATTTACAAGTGTATGTTTCAGTTCTACAAAAAATATAGAAAGAATGAGGAAAGCGGACAGAAACAAGAATGGCAGAAAGTAATATGAGCACGTATAAATGAAGGACACACAATTCAATATTTCGGTAAAAAAAAAAAAAAACATTTTTCAAGGATCACACAGAAAAACAACAGAACAGATAAAAACACGAAAAATAGATTTTAAAAAATTAAACACTTAGCTTTTTTGGTATCCTCCAAGATAGGCACAAAATTCACACAGAAAGACGTAGGTAAGCACAAAGTGGAAGCAGGCAACTGACTGAGAAATGAGATAAACGGAAGGACGGCAAAGGGCCATAAACAACAAAGCATTGTTCTTCAGATAGCCCCAGCTTGCTCCCGTTGGAAACCTTTGGCCTAAACACAAGTCACCCAGATAACGCAGATAATAAAAGCTAGAAAACAGTATAGGAAGGGGTGGATGAAATGTTTCGAGGGTTCAGAAAGAATAGAGAACACTGACAGGACAAATACTGCTCGCTTAGGATGCATAGGCAAGGAAGCTACCAAAGCCTTCTAGCAAATAGAGAAGAAGAATAGAAAAAAGCCGGAGAACTAACCTTAAATAAACCTGCAGGAATGAGGAAGTTAGGCACGAATAGCAGAAACAGAAAGAGGTAGCAGCTATGTGGGGATGTATGTCTGGCGAAACCGATATCCATGAAGAAAAAACCAGAACAAGATGATGGACTTGTGAAGATGGCTGATTGGAGAATGTTGCTTCTGTGATGGCTATTTTTTGTCGATGTGATGCAGGCAGAGCATACCCGAGAGAAGCATCATTGCCTACCATAGTAGTGTTATGATGTTGCGTGAGAACTTGTTTGCCATCAGTCTTCACCGCCCTGCTTTAGACAACTCCGTATCTTCTGACCTGCGGGTGTTCCTTCCTTTCCTGCTTTTGAATAATTATGCATAGAGCATGTTCCTGTAGTTGTCACACGAATGACCATAAAAGGATGCTACTTACCTTTTGCGCTACTATTTAATGACTGATCAAGAGACCAGACCAGACCTGAGATCATACCCAAGACCAGACCAGAGCTAGACCAGATAAGACCAGACCAGACCAGCCGGACCAGATCAGATCTGACTAGACCAAAACAGACCAGACCAGACCATAGACCAGACCATAGATAAGAGCAGGCCAGGCCAGATCACAGTAGTAAATAGGCCAGACCAGACCATGTACCAGATCATAGCCCAGACCTCAGACCAGATATCAGACTGTAGACAGAATCCCAGACCAGAGACCATACCATAAGCAGACCAGATCAGAGACCAGACCATTGACAAGATCCCAGACCAGAGAACAAACCATAGGACAGACCCCATACTATAGATCATACCAAAGACTGGACCCTAGATCAATGACCAGACCATAGACTATACCACGGACCAGAGACCAGACCATAACCCAGACCATAATGCAGATAAGAGACCAGACCAGAGATAAGACCAGAGACAAGACCAGAGACAAGAGACCAGACACCATACCAGAGACCAGACACCGTACCAGAGACCAGATCAGAGACTAGACAATAAACCAGAGACCAGACCATAGACCAGATCACAGACCAGAGACCAAACACCAGACCATAGACCAGACCATAGACAAGACCACAGAACAGAGACACGACCATACACCAGACCTCAGACCAGAGACCAGACACCGTACCATAGACAAGACTCCAACTCAGAGCCCAGAAAGGCACACTTACATGGCCACACTCCCAGTGTAAGGCACATAATATCAGACATCTCTGTTGTTCTCATTTCATCTCACAACTATCTTCACAAAAACGCCAAGATCTTCATGTCTGTAATTACAAAAGAAGCCAACAAAAAACAGCATCAACAGTTTATGATTCTTTATGCTAGTAACTTATTTGGTCGCCTGGTTGTGGGTTGTTTCTTTCTATTGTTAGTTGGCAAAGACGCTGTCCCATTTGCAATCAGCGAGCCATAGCTGACATGCTAGCCTCAGAGTTGGCGAACTATAGTTGACCAAGTTCCTGTCCCGTATATCTGTTATTACACCCCAGTAACAGGTCCATCTTAGCTAACGGGACGGGGGTAGCCATAGCCTCAAGGCAATGTCGTTTACTAAAGAAGTACTGCGCATTCCTTTTTTTTTTAACCTTCACTCAGAGATAGAAAAATATAGCCACTATAACCTTCCTCAAATCCGACACGATGCTGAGGCCCAACGTCCTCACCACATCTACCACAAAATGAGCACCAGCTCGTAGTTAGAAGAAGAAGAACTGCTTTATTGGGTTCTTCTTTCCCTTTTAGTTACTTGTATTTCTTTTTTTTTTCCCTTCTTCTTCTTCTTCAAACATCCGTTAAGGAATCGTTATTCCTTCAGTTATTTTTACCCGTTTCCTTGACCTGAGTTTCATTTTCCAGATGTTACACATTCTGTATGAAGGGTTCTCAGCCTAGGTTATAACGGGAGCCAAATAAGATAGGAATTCTGTTTCTGAATATTTCGTGAAAAATTTTTTTTGGTTAATTAAAATTTACTCGCTCTCTTTTGTTCCTAGCTATCCACATTTGTCTTGTGGTGTTTTCTATCTCTTTGGAACTGCGAGCTGGTGTTCTGTGCAGCTGATGCTGCGAGGGTGTTGAGGCAAAGCTTCATATGGGCGTCGGAACAGAGTCACCGCAGCTGTTTTTTTTTTTAAATTAGTCTCGGAGTACAGCTAAAAAGTAGAGCGCGTGTAATACTTCTTTGGGACGGACTGTTGCTTTCCTGCTTCGTTTGCCAGGGTAGGCCTGTTACTGGGGGTACCAATGGAGAGGTGGGACAGGGTCTTGTTCAGCTTTGGGTCGCCAACCCTGACGTTAGCATGCCAGCTACGGGTCGCTGCTTGCTAAATCGGACAGCGTCTTCTCTCCTTATCGATATTTATCGTAAGACTACGCTAACAGCATCTCCCGAAGCCGCGCGAACATCTAAATGGACGTGTGATGACGATGAAGATGATGATTTTAAACAGTCTGGCGAAGAGACATGGACTAATATTAATCACTCCACTGAACGTCCGTCATTGTACACAAGTTTTAGAACCCTTGTGGATTCTAAGAGAGTGCTTGCCTAGCTATTATTGAACACGAACCTCCTCTCCATTTTCATTTACATTTTCAGGTCGTCTCAAACTGTCCTAAGCAACATTTGGAGGCAAGATCAAGGAGGAGAGAGGAAAAAAAAAAGAGGGCATTTGTGGTCCCTGCCAAGAAAAACATTGGCCCAGAAACCTTCAACCTTGGACGCAATTTCTAGTCCCTGTAGCACGGACGATGAAAATAAATAGACCATGAAACGCAATGTTACAAGATTGGCCGTCGGCATTTTGTCGGTTGCTGAAGATACAAAGAAAAAAAGGCTCCGTCGGGATTTGTCGGCAGTGATTTATAACCATTACAGTCGGCGACGAGCTATGTGGAATAAGAGCAATGAAAACGAAGGTTGTATTTATATCACCCCCCCCTCCCCTCCCCCACCCGGTAAATAGGCTTGTATAATATCTTAGAGCATGTTTCAAGGCCGTTACAGTTTTATTATATTTGCCTCTAAATATAACTTAAGTGACACGTTATCCCAGCCAGAACCAGGGAAGGCCGTGTCAGAAACTGCAAGAGCAGGAAAGAGATAAGAGAGATGATTACTTGGAAAAAGAGTTGGCATTCCCCCCCCCCCCCCCTTGTCTTTTAAGCAGCATGTATTTAGAAATATGAAAGCAGAAAGAACTGTTTATTGCTGCCATCAACAAGCCGTATGTCATGAAGGGTCTGCAGTTATGTCGCGAAAGTTTGGGTGAAAGTGAAATATAAACGATTTCATTATCTTTCAAATGTGTCTTGGTAGTTTTTTTTTCTGTTCTTTGAGTTTGTAGTCAGTTTTAAAAAAATTATTGACAGCCGGTGGTTTATCATGGTACAAAAGCCTGCACTGATCTGTCTCAGTTGGTGGTTTACAACGATACGACGGATTCCATTGGTCTGTCACAGTCGCTGATTTTGATACAATGGATTCCATTGGTCGGTATCTCACGTATATTACAAGTGTGCAAAAAACTAATAACAATTAGTTATTTATCTTTATGACAGCTTTCTCTCGAAGAATGGTCAGTCAACGGAGGGCGGGTGTAATCAGTGTACCCTGTAGGAGATATCCAAGAGGAGTTTTAGGCATCCAGGTATGTGTACTAACCAACCAACAGACAAACCAATCAGTCAATCAAACAAACAGAGAAACAAACAGGCAGCTAACTAATTACTTGATTAATTAACAGCCAACCAAGAAACAAACCAGCCAGTCAACCAAAGAACCAATCAATCACTCAATCAAACAAACAAACAAACAAACAGGCAGCTAATTAACTACTTGATTAATTAGTAGCCAACCAACCAACCAATCAGTCATTCAAACAAACAAACAAACAAACAGGCAGCTAGCTAACTATTTGATCAATTAGTAGCCAACCAACAAACAGGCAGCCAACTAACTAGTTGATTAATTACCAACCAACCAACAAACAAATCAGCCAGTCAACCAAAGAACCAATCAAGCAACCAACCAACCAGACGATCAATCAACAAACCAGCCAACGAACCAACCAAGCATTTATCCAACAAACCAAGCAGTCAATCAACCAAGCAATCAAACAGCCAAACAACCAACTAGCAAAAAAGCGCTAAGCTCTTGTCCAAAAACTGGTAACGTTACGCATCTTATGAAGGGCGACAATCAACGTTGCTTGTAAAAGATGTTTATTATTTCTACGAGCGTTGACAAAAAAAAAAAAAAAAGACGAAGACCCTCACCCGGTTATCTTTTCTTTCCCCCCATATTCAGTTATCCACGTCCAAGACTGGATAACTGACTTCCACCAGATTCAAACCACTGATCTTTCCTCAGGAAATACGAGTGCCCTACCCATTTCGGACCTACCTGGGCCCTTAACAAAACAGCTGAGAAACACATAAATGCCTTTGAATGTAAATGCAAAAGAAGAGTCCTTCAAATATCATGGGGGGAGAGAGACAGACAGACAAACAGACAGACAGACACACACACACACACACAGAGAGAGATATCCATACTACAAGAACTTAATATTGAAGAAGGTTGGCTCGTAAAGAGGATTAAAGAGAGAAAACTTAAATATTTTGGGCACATTAAACGCCATGAGAATTTAGAGAAGACAGTCTTGGAAGGGTACATAATGGGGAAAAGAAAGAGAGGAAGACCAAGGCGAAGATGGCTGCAAGACATCGTTGATAATCTGCGACTGGATGCATCAGCAGCAGAGCATCTTACTTACAACAGAGAGGCCTACAGAAGGGAGGCAATGTTCTGCAAGGGACATGTAAATGACTGACCCACTTCGGTACCCAGGCGCCCTTTCATTACAACTTATCACCCAGGCTTCTCACACACAACCCTCGTTTACGAGCATGTAACATGCTGTCGGTTGTGGTAGTCAGTGACCCATACCTGATATGCTAGCGTCAGGGTTGTCGGATCATAACTGACCAAGACCCTGCCCCCACTTCTCCATTGATATCCCCAGTAGCAGGCCTAGCCTGGTTAACGGGCGCAGGGACCGTCATAGACCCCTGTAGGGGGCGGAATCAGATAAAGAAGTATTGCATACCCCTTCTTTCTTTTAGCTGCACCCCGGGACTGAAAACAAAATAACAGCCACAACCCGCTCCCAATCCGACACGCTGCCGTGCTGCGGCCCTGTGTATGACGGTCCCTGCGCCCGTTAACCAGGCTAGGCGTGCTACTGGAGATACCAATGGAGAAGTGGGGGCCGAAACATCTTCGCAGCATGGGGTACAAAGAGCCCCAGCTAGCATTTCCTGAGAGACAGAAGACAAGACAAAACAAGACAACAGTTTCCTAGACAAGGTCTCAGGTGTCAACTGCTCATCAGCCCAGCTTCACCAATATAAAAAATGGACTACAGCCGTAATTTGAACAACGCCGGAAAACCCACAGCTGTAAAACGTGATGCCATTAACTTTTTCTTCACGTATTTAACCCAGAATTCCATCCAGCTCACATCTACAGACGGGGATGGTACTCACGCACGGAAAAGACAACGTCGTCCCTAAGGAAGCACTGTTCTGCCAGCAGCGAAAAGATTTGGGCGGAGTTTTTTTTTCTTCCCTGTCACCAGTGACCTATTTTTATTTTCGCTTTATTTTTCAGTAATAATAATAATAATAATTACTGCTGCAAACGAAACCTTACACGTTTCAAATATTTCTTCCTCCATTATTTTTCAAAAAATTCCTTTTTTTTTTTTTGGTCGATCCCACGATCGATGACTCATGGGCATTTTGATAAAGGAAACAAAACATTCAAGAATTCTCAGAAATGTAAGAAATATATTAGTAATATTCATTGCACTAAACTGTTGATGTTGTTGGTTCTCATTGTATTTATAGACTGGGCCCTATGGTTTGGGGGGGGGGGGGGGGGGGGAGAGGGGGAACCGATGCATCGCTCTAGTGTCCGAAATGTTTCCCTGATTATGGGTGGTCTCGAAGGGCTTAGAGGGTCCTGTAGTGGAATAAAACAGATAACTGATGGGGCGCGGGGGGAAGGGGCGGCGAATTTTTGTACCGGTTTACAAGGAAGAGAAAAAGGAAGTTTTTGTACTGGCTTGTGGGGGTGGGGGGGGGGGGGGGGAGAGGAGGAGTTTTGCTCTGGTTTAAAAGGGGGGAAGGGAAGTTTAGTTAGTTTAGTACCGGTTTACAAGGGGGACGGTGAGTTTAGTTAGTTTAGTACTGGTTTACAAGGGGGACGGGGAGTTTAGTTAGTTTAGTACCGGTTTACAAGGGGGACGGTGAGTTTAGTTAGTTTAGTACTGGTTTACAAGGGGAGGGAAGTTTAGTTAGTTTAGTACCGGTTTACAAGGGGAGGGGAGTTTAGTTAGTTTAGTACGGTTTACAAGGGGAAGGGAAGTTAGTTAGTTTAGTACGGTTTACAAGGGGGACGGGGAGTTTAGTTAGTTTAGTACTGGTTTACAAGGGGAAGGGAAGTTTAGTTGGTTTAGTACTGGTTTACAAGGGGGACGGGGAGTTTAGTTAGTTTAGTACCGGTTTACAAGGGGACGGGAAGTTTAGTTAGTTTAGTACCGGTTTACAAGGGGAGGGGAGTTTAGTTAGTTTAGTACGGTTTACAAGGGGAAGGGAAGTTAGTTAGTTTAGTACGGTTTACAAGGGGGACGGGGAGTTTAGTTAGTTTAGTACCGGTTTACAAGGGGAAGGGAAGTTTAGTTGGTTTAGTACTGGTTTACAAGGGGGACGGGAAGTTTAGTTAGTTTAGTACCGGTTTACAAGGGGGAAGGGGAGTTTAGTTAGTTTAGTACTGGTTTACAAGGGGAAGGGGAGTTTAGTTAGTTTAGTACTAGTTTACAAGGGGAAGGGAAGTTTAGTTAGTTTAGTACCGGTTTACAAGGGGAAGGGGAGTTTAGTTAGTTTAGTACTGGTTTACAAAGGGAAGGGGAGTTTAGTTAGTTTAGTACTAGTTTACAATGGGAAGGGAAGTTTAGTTAGTTTAGTACCGGTTTACAAGGGGAAGGGGAGTTTAGTACCCGTTTCACAAGGGGGAATGAGAGTTTAGTTTTCATGGTGGAAGGGAAGTTTAGTACTGACTTACGAGAAAGAGGGTAGGGAGAGTTTTGTCCTGATTTACAGTGGGGAGGAGGGGAAGTTTTCTACCTACTACAAGGAGGAGGGGAGTTTTGTGCCGACCTGCAAAGGAGAAAGAGAGATTTGTACCTGTTTTAATGAGGAATGGGGGAATTTTGCACCGACCTTCATGTTGAAAGGAGGAGTTTTATATCGGATTACGGGGAGGGGGAAACTCTGAACCCGATAGAAAAGTTTCTCTCGGTGGCCATGCTAGACATTTTAAGCCTATGCCGTCGTGAGCAGATCGTGTGTCTTTAGCAAGATGTCAGAGGGATTAAACAGGAGTAAAACAAAAATGTCATTCCTTATCATTCTCTAAGATACTGACGGTAATCTCGCTCTATCTCTCAATCACACTTTCTCACTCTCTCTCTCTCTCACTCATTCACTCTCTCATTCTCTCTTTCTCTCTTATTCTCACACTCTCTTTCACCTCCTCTTACTCTCTCTCACTGTCTCTCTCATTCTCTCTCTCATTCTCTCTCTCACTTTCTCACTCTCTCTCTCATTCTCTTTCACTCTCACACACTCTCTCTCTCTCACTTCCTCTCACTCTTCCTTTTGTCTCTCTCTTACACTCCCTCGCACTCTCTCTCTTTCTCTCGCTTTCTCACTCTCTCTCACTCTCCCTCTCACTCTCACTTTCTCACTCTCTCTCATTCTCTTCCACTCTCACTCTCTGTCACTCACTCTTTCACTCTATCATTCTCTCTCACTCTCTCTCTTACTCTCTCAAACCCTTTCACTGTCTCTCACTCTCCCTCTCCCTCTCACTCTCTTACTCTCTTACTGTCTCTCTCATTCTCCCTCTTACTCTCTTACTCTCTCACTTTCTCTCTCACTCTCTCTCTCACTCTTGTGCTCTCTCTCTCTCTCAAACATACACAAATGAGGTGCTCGACTTTGGTTTTCAACATTTCCTTAAGCTTCTCCTGTAGGGAAAAAAAAAGGGGGAGGGGGGTCAGAAAATGTTTGAGATCTGACCAGATCTTCTTCTTCTTATTATTATTATTATTATTCATTATCTTGTGGATCACTAACACCACCTCACTCTCCCCCACCAAGCCCCGATTTGCCAAGCTGTAGTTTCAAAGCACCCTCTTTGTTAGAAGCACTATTCAGAGCCATGGTAGAGTCTTGATCAGATATATCACCATATAACTTTTGTTACCTCCAACTTTTGGCATCTCATATCTCTTCCTTATTCTTGTGTCTCTTTTCCGCTGTCGTTATTCTATAAATGTGAAAGGCGAAATGTTACATTGTCGGCCCAGATACTTTATTAACAGTTTTTCCTATTATTTTACTTCTTCTTCTTCTTCTTCGTTCGCTTCTACCACCAAGACCGTACTGTGATCCTACTGAATTTACACCTGTGGTCCTCGTTAAGTCCCATGGTCTCCTGTGTGGTCCACAAAAGGACCACACGAGATCCCCTTACAAGGGGAAGGGAAGTTTAGTTAGTTTAGTACTGGTTTACAAGGGGAAGGGGAGTTTAGTTAGTTTAGTACTGGTTTACAAAGGGAAGGGGAGTTTAGTTAGTTTAGTACTAGTTTACAATGGGAAGGGAAGTTTAGTTAGTTTAGTACCGGTTTACAAGGGGAAGGGGAGTTTAGTACCCGTTTCACAAGGGGGAATGAGAGTTTAGTTTTCATGGTGGAAGGGAAGTTTAGTACTGACTTACGAGAAAGAGGGTAGGGAGAGTTTTGTACTGATTTACAGTGGGGAGGAGGGGAAGTTTTCTACCTACTACAAGGAGGAGGGGAGTTTTGTGCCGACCTGCAAAGGAGAAAGAGAGATTTGTACCTGTTTTAATGAGGAATGGGGGAATTTTGCACCGACCTTCATGTTGAAAGGAGGAGTTTTATATCGGATTACGGGGAGGGGGAAACTCTGAACCCGATAGAAAAGTTTCTCTCGGTGGCCATGCTAGACATTTTAAGCCTATGCCGTCGTGAGCAGATCGTGTGTCTTTAGCAAGATGTCAGAGGGATTAAACAGGAGTAAAACAAAAATGTCATTCCTTATCATTCTCTAAGATACTGACGGTAATCTCGCTCTATCTCTCATTCACACTTTCTCACTCTCTCTCTCTCTCACTCTCTCACTCATTCACTCTCTCATTCTCTCTTTCTCTCTTATTCTCACACTCTCTTTCACCTCCTCTTACTCTCTCTCACTGTCTCTCTCATTCTCTCTCTCATTCTCTCTCTCATTCTCTCTCTCACTTTCTCACTCTCTCTCTCATTCTCTTTCACTCTCACACACTCTCTCTCTCACACTTCCTCTCACTCTTCCTTTTGTCTCTCTCTTACACTCCTTCTCACTCTCTCTCTTTCTCTCGCTTTCTCACTCTCTCTCACTCTCTCTCACTCTCACTTTCTCACCTCTCTCATTCTCTTCAACTCTCACTCTCTGTCACTCACTCTTTCACTCTATCATTCCCTCTCACTCTCTCTCTTACTCTCTCAAACCCTTTCACTGTCTCTCACTCTCCCTCTCACTCTCCCTCTCACTCTCTTACTCTCTCACTGTCTCTCTTATTCTCCCTCTCACTCTCTTACTGTCTTTCTCATTCTCCCTCTTACTCTCTTACTCTCTCACTTTCTCTCTCACTCTCTCTCTCACTCTTGTGCTCTCTCTCTCTCTCAAACATACACAAATGAGGTGCTCGACTTTGGTTTTCAACATTTCCTTAAGCTTCTCCTGTAGGGAAAAAAAAAGGGGGAGGGGGGTCAGAAAATGTTTGAGATCTGACCAGATCTTCTTCTTATTATTATTATTATTATTCATTATCTTGTGGATCACTAACACCACCTCACTCTCCCCCACCAAGCCCCGATTTGCCAAGCTGTAGTTTCAAAGCACCCTCTTTGTTAGAAGCACTATTCAGAGCCATGGTAGAGTCTTGATCAGATATATCACCATATAACTTTTGTTACCTCCAACTTTTGGCATCTCATATCTCTTCCTTATTCTTGTGTCTCTGTTTCCGCTGTCGTTATTCTATAAATGTGAAAGGCGAAATGTTACATTGTCGGCCCAGATACTTTATTAACAGTTTTTCCTATTATTTTACTTCTTCTTCTTCTTCTTCGTTCGCTTCTACCACCAAGACCGTACTGTGATCCTACTGAATTTACACCTGTGGTCCTCGTTAAGTCCCATGGTCTCCTGTGTGGTCCACAAAAGGACCACACGAGATCCCCGAGAGGACCTCAAGAGGTTCAGAGTATCGCAGGGCTTTAGCTTGTATTCTTGGTGGGTCTCAGAAGCGGGATTGCATGAATTATTTTACTGACTTAAGACTTCGTGAACTCGAGTGTAAGAGCTGCCATGACAAGTATCTTTCACAGTGCTTCAGTACCATCTTCTGGCGACAAGGTCTCCTTGTTATATCATACACACATCTTGGGGATATGGTGCTGTAATCACACCACACACACATCTTGGGGATATGGTGCTGTAATCACACCACACACACATCTTGGGGATATGGTGCTGTAATCACACCACACACACATCTTGGGGATGTAATGATGTAATCACACCACACACACATCTTGGGGATATGGTGTTGTCATCACACCTACACACATTTTGGGGATGTGGTGTTGTAATCACACCTACACACATTTTGGGGATATGGTGTTGTCATCACACCTACACACATTTTGGGGATATGGTATTGTCATCACACCTACACACATTTTGGGGATATGGTGTTGTAATCACACCTACACATATTTTGGGGATATGGTGTTGTAATCACACCACACACACATTTTGGGGATATGGTGTTGTTATCACACCTACACACATTTTGGGAATATGGTGTTGTAATCACACCTACACACATTTTGGGGATGTGGTGTTGTCATGACACCTACATACATTTTGGGGATATGGTGTTGTCATCACACCTACACACATTTTGGGGATATGGTGTTGTCATCACACCTACACATTTTGGGGATATGGTGTTGTCATCACACCTACACACATTTTGGGGATATGGTGTTATCATCACACCTAAACACATCTTGGGGATATGGTGTTGTACTCATACCATGCACACAATGTGGGGACATGTTGTTATTACTTTATATTTGGCTTGACCTGTCGACACACTACAGGATGATGCGTTCAACATCTAGTCTGGCCCCCCTTTCCTTCCCCAGCTCCGGAAGAAGCCGGGTACCCACTTCTGAATCTGGAAATTTGGGGTATCGAACCCCAACCTTCTTCATGACAGACGTCACTACCCACTTATCTGCTTCGGTGGCCCCAATATTTCCCATTGAAACCCTTTGCAATTTAAAGAGTCCTGGACCTCATACATCATTCTTTTTCTTCTTCTTCTTGGAACTGCGAGCTGATGTTCTTTGCAGCCATTGCTGTCAAGATGTTGAGGCACATAAATGTGTCGGGTTGGGAGCGGGTTATGGCAGCTATTTTTTTTTCAATACCTGAGTGAGGCTAGAAAGCAGGGGATATGCATTTTTCCTCTTGGCAGAGTCCACCACTCTGGTGACTATAGCGATCCCTGCCAAATTAGCCAGGCTAGGCTTGTTACTGGGGGTACCAACGGGGAGGTGGGGCGGGGTCTTGGTCGGCTATGGTTCGTCAGCCCTGACGCTAGCCTGTCACTCTGTGGGTCGGTTATTGCCCCCCCCCCCCCGGACAGCGTCATCATCTCTTGTAGAAAGCAAACACAGCGTTAGGAGAACATTGCCACCACAGTGTACTTCCTCTGTCAACATTTGGAAATGCAAAGAAAAACACCTTAAGTATAAAAAAAAAATCACACATATCTATTTCCATTCAAGACCTGTTATCAGCTGTGTTAAGAACACACTTATCTCAACATAGTCTTTTTGACACAGAGAACATAGATCTGATTGTTTAAATCTCTGACCTACTTCTGTAGCCCAGAAACCTGTAGCAATCAACACTAATTATAATGTCAGGTGGTGGACGGATGGGGACATGGAGATCGCCGGCAAGGATGAGGAAAATCTGATGCGAAACAAATGAATCCAGGACGTGACAAGCCTATGGGTATCGACAACTTTGGATACCAAAATGAGGTAAACAAAACAAAGCCAGCAGACTATAGGTGGTGGGGAATGGGTATCGTTGAAGCACTCATCGGATTCCTCATCATAAAGTTGGAATGTCTTTGTGGAACTGTCTCAAAGCCATTGGGCCTGATGTGGAGAAGGGGCTTAGGTACAGCCACCAGAAGCTGGAAAACAAACAGGCCAGCCTACACCACTGTCTTCGTCGCAGTCCGAGCAAACCACAGTCTGCCCTAGCAGGGAAAGGTGCAGAAGTCGGACGAGGTACCCAGTCAGAAGGGGCGCGTCACAAAAAATCAGGGTACAACGTATTATCGCTATGTGTTTAATAAGAAGAAGAAGATTTCCGTTCAGATGTTGGAAATAGCGAATTACATATTTAAAAAAACATATATTTTGTATTTAGAGAATAAAAGACCGCAGGAAGATTGTACAGTAATAATATACCGTGAAGTCTTTCGGTCCAAACCAACACTGGCAGTATTGGTAGACCTTGTACGAGGGTCATACCGAAAGTCGGAGCAAAATTTTTTTTAAAATCAGAATGTATATAAAGAGAAAATATAAATGTATCACCTTAAACTGCATTCTTTTTCTTCACTTTTCAACATAATCTTCATTTCTCTGAGCACCTTTATCCCCTCGCTCTGCAAGTTTGAAAACACACTCCCGGTAGAATTCCGTTCCAGCTGACCGAAGGCACAGACGCACTACTTTCTGAACGTTCTCTCCCAGCGGGCACAAACTTTTCTGTAGCCTAGGGTTTCAATCATTTCCTGGACTGCATTGTGTCCTGTTCCAAGATCTACAGTGATTCGAGATACTGTGACACGTCATTCTTCTTTAATGACGTCTTCAACCCTTTCCACGTTGCGTTCAGTGGATGCAGTTCGAGGGCGACCGCTGCGAGGCATATCTTGGATGTTCGTGTTTCCATCTTTGAAATGTTTCACTCACATCCTAACACTGTTAACACCCATACACACGTCTCCATAAGCAAGTTTAAGTCTTTGGTGGATTTCAGCAGCGAGGATTTCCTCTTTAACGAGGAACTCAATACCTGAGTGAGGCTAGAAAGCAGGGGATATGCATTTTTCCTCTTGGCAGAGTCCACCACTCTGGTGACTATAGCGATCCCTGCCAAATTAGCCAGGCTAGGCTTGTTACTGGGGGTACCAACGGGGAGGTGGGGCGGGGTCTTGGTCGGCTATGGTTCGTCAGCCCTGACGCTAGCCTGTCACTCTGTGGGTCGGTTATTGCCCCCCCCCCCCCGGACAGCGTCATCATCTCTTGTAGAAAGCAAACACAGCGTTAGGAGAACATTGCCACCACAGTGTACTTCCTCTGTCAACATTTGGAAATACAAAGAAAAACACCTTAAGTATAAAAAAATCAAACATATCTATTTCCATTCAAGACCTGTTATCAGCTGTGTTAAGAACACACTTATCTCAAAATAGTCTTTTTGACACAGAGAACATAGATCTGATTGTTTAAATCTCTGACCTACTTCTGTAGCCCAGAAACCTGTAGCAATCAACACTAATTATAATGTCAGGTTGGTGGACGGATGGGGACATGGAGATCGCCGGCAGGGATGAGGAAAATCTGATGCGAAACCAACGAATCCAGGACGTGACAAGCCTTTGGGTATCGACAACTTTGGATACCAAAATGAGGTAAACAAAACAGAGCCAGCAGACTATAGGTGGTGGGGAATGGGTATCGTTGAAGCACTCATCGGATTCCTCATCATAAAGTTGGAATGTCTTTGTGGAACTGTCTCAAAGCCATTGGGCCTGATGTGGAGAAGGGGCTTAGGTACAGCCACCAGAAGCTGGAAAACAAACAGGCCAGCCTACACCACTGTCTTCGTCGCAGTCCGAGCAAAACCACAGTCTGCCCTAGCAGGGAAAGGTGCAGAAGTCGGACGAGGTACCCAGTCAGAAGGGGCGCGTCACAAAAAATCAGGGTACAACGTATTATCGCTATGTGTTTAATAAGAAGAAGAAGATTTCCGTTCAGATGTTGGAAATAGCGAATTACATATTTAAAAAAAACATATATTTTGTATTTAGAGAATAAAAGACCGCAGGAAGATTGTACAGTAATAATATACCGTGAAGTCTTTCGGTCCAAACCAACACTGGCAGTATTGGTAGACCTTGTACGAGGGTCATACCGAAAGTCGTGAGCAAAATTTTTTTTAAAATCAGAATGTATATAAAGAGAAAATATAAATGTATCACCTTAAACTGCATTCTTTTCTTCACTTTTCAACATAATCTTCATTTCTCTGAGCACCTTTATCCCCT
Organism: Achatina immaculata; assembly: GCA_009760885.1. Classification (NCBI taxonomy): domain Eukaryota; kingdom Metazoa; phylum Mollusca; class Gastropoda; order Stylommatophora; family Achatinidae; genus Lissachatina; species Lissachatina immaculata. The sequence goes on from CM019720.1 coordinate 1,670,425, forward strand.
CGCTCTGCAAGTTTGGAAACACACTCCCGGTAGAATTCCGTTCCAGCTGACCGAAGGCATAGACGCACTACTTTCTGAACGTTCTCTCCCAGCGGGCACAAACTTTTCTGTAGCCTAGGGTTTCAATCATTTCCTGGACTGCATTGTGTCCTGTTCCAAGATCTACAGTGATTCGAGATACTGTGACACGTCATTCTTCTTTAATGACGTCTTCAACCCTTTCCACGTTGCGTTCAGTGGATGCAGTTCGAGGGCGACCGCTGCGAGGCATATCTTGGATGTTCGTGTTTCCATCTTTGAAATGTTTCACTCACCTCCTAACACTGTTAGCACCCATACACACGTCTCCATAAGCAAGTTTAAGTCTTTGGTGGATTTCAGCAGCGAGGATTTCCTCTTTAACGAGGAACTCAATAACAGCACGTTGACGAAACGAAACTTCAGCTACCGCCATTTTGTTTCTGCTCCGCGTTTTCACGTGACACGTGGTGACTTTATGTGGCCTCTACATGAAGTACAAAGGATGCAGTTAAGGTGATATATTTATATTTTATGTATCAATAAATTTGATTTTTTAAATTGCTCACGGATTTCGACATGACTCTTGTAAATCAGTGCCCAGAGCGACATTTAGGCAAATCTAAATAAAATAAAACGTAGGACATTTCTAACCGAACCTTTATTTATTTTTCTTTTTAAAATTACAGAGTAACTTCCTTCCAGTTTCTCTCAGCTAAAATTTCTCATCACAATTTCACTGTGAAATTATTTCAGGAATGAAAGAGTTAAGTCTATCTGCACCGCAACCGGCCGGGAAAGTTCCTAAAATTGTTCTATTCACCCGTGTGGATTAAGGAATTAGGGAAACTCTCCACAACTTGAGATCAAAGAAGGAAAAAAAAATACAAGACAAACTTGCATTCGACGGCACCGGTAGCTAACTAATCACGTCTCTGCTCTATCTTCCTGGGATTTGTTATACAGTTAAAACCTTTTGATCTCCTTACTTCTGTCAAAGCATGTGTCGTCTACTTTTTTTCTTTTCATCTTACATGCTGAAACAGCTCCATATTTAGAAAGAAATTGTCCTTTGTGCTTGTTTTCGTCCCGTACGATAATATTCAGGAGCTGCCAAACCCGTAGACGTCTAGACTGGTTTGGCGGTGTTTAAAATAGTACAGGGATATTCACGGAATAATTATTTGCAGATTTATAATCTATAATCTGCTTGTTTCTGCGACGTGTGAGAGTACAATGGGAAATGATGACAGTGTTCTTGCTGTTATAATTGATGCTTTTTTTTTTGTTGTCCTTAATGTTGGTGCTTTGGGTGGAGGGTCCAATTAGGCAATCAGCGATCCATAGCTGATATGCTAGCGTCAGGGTTAGCGAAACATAGCTGACCAAGACCCTGTCTCACCTCTCCGCTGGTACTCCATTGTAACAGGTCTAGCCTGGCTAAAGGGGCAGGGATCGCCATAGTCCCCATGGTGGTGGAGTCTGCTAAAGAAGCATTGCACACCACCTGCATTTTAGCTGTACTCTGGGACTGAAAAAAAGTAGCTGACATAAAACGCTCCGACGCCGATACGATGCTGTGCCTCAACATCTCTACAGCTCCAGCTGCAAAGAACACCAGATCGCAGTTACAGGGAGATTGCACAAGACAAGATAAGACAAGATTGTTGTTGCTAATGTTGGTGCTTTTGTTGTTGTTAATGTTGGTGCTTTTGTTGTTGCTAATGTTGTGCTTTTGTTGTTGCTAATGTTGGTGCTTTTGTTGTTGTTAATGTTGGTGCTTTTGTTGTTGTTAATGTTGGTGCTTTTGTTGTTGCTAATGTTGGTGCTTTTGTTGTTGCTAATGTTGGTGCTTTTGTTGTTGCTAATGTTGGTGCTTTTGTTGTTGTTAATGTTGGTGCTTTTGTTGTTGTTAATGTTGGTGCTTTTGTTGTTGCTAATGTTGGTGCTTTTGTTGTTGTTAATGTTGGTGCTTTTGTTGTTGTTAATGTTGGTGCTTTTGTTGTTGCTAATGTTGGTGCTTTTGTTGTTGTTAATGTTGGTGCTTTTGTTGTTGTTAATGTTGGTGCTTTTGTTGTTGTTGTTAACGTGGGTGCTTGTGTTGTCAATATTCATAATCTTATCGTTAATTTTGGTGCTCTTTTTTGTTAGTATTAGTGTTCTCGTTGTTAATTTTGGCGCTTGTGTTGTAAATATCTGTGCTCATGTTAATATTGGTGCTCTTGCTGTTAATATTGGTGCTGCTGTTGTTAATATTAGTGCTCTCGTTGTTAACGTTGGCGGTATGGTTGTTGGTATTGTTCATGTTCTTATTATTGTTAATGTTGGTGTTTTTTTTTTCTTTTTATTAATATGCCTCTCTGAAACTACCATCCCAGAGCTATTGGCCTGCGGTAGTGAAGATCTTGTAGCACGAGACAGTCAAAAAGTAATGACTGTGAGCTATGAACATGTTCGTAACTTCATCAGGCGGATGTTGCGATGCTAAATCCTCAGCAGTATGTAAAGAGGGATCAGCACAATCTTGACTGGTTACGGACACTGTTGAACAGGTACAGTTTAATTTGCATTAGTTGTTGTTGCCCTTAATGTGCTTGTACTTGTACGAACTCCTTGTAACTGCGAGCTGTTGTTCTCCGCAGCCGATGCTGTAGAGATGTTGAGGCACAGTATCGTATCGGCGTGGGAGCGGGTTACGGCAGCTGCTTTTTTCAGTACCAGAGTACAGCTAAAAAGTAAGGTTGTGTGCAATGCTTCTTTAGCAGACTCCACCACCGTGTGGATTGTGGCGATCCCTGCCTCGTTAGCCAGGCTATGTCTTTTACTGCGGGGGTACCAACGGAGAGGTGGGACAGGGTCTTTATCAGCTATGGGACAAGCGTCTTCACCTTCTGCCCATGATGTTGGTCTCATTTTCTTAAACAAGAACAAAAGGGGGGGGGGAATAAATAACACCCAGGACACCAGAAGAACAATGCCTACCACCAACTCAGCGGCGAAGAACAAGTCAAGATTTTTAGACCCAGAATAAGCCACTACATATTAAGACACCACATTCTTAACTGGCTCAAGATAGGCACAGCCGATAAATGCACCCGTGGTACCGACAGAATGACAGCCCAGCACCTGTTACAGGACTGCCCTTCATCTGAAGAACCGAGATGACGCTTTTTGTCGTCACCTGTACCAATCCATGACAGGCTGTACGGTGGTTTTTTGACAGCTTTAGATAAACAGCAACATTCTTAAAAAGATATCCAAAAGTAGATGTCTGAAAGTGTTCGAAAAAGAATTTTTTGGAGTCTCCTATCCATCTTCGGTGGTGCTTTGTCAGTTTCAGAATACAAGGCAAGATCAGGGCAAGAGTGAGATCTTACAGTAGGAGGAAGATACTTCTTCTTCTTCTTCGTTCGCAAAGGAGGAAGATACAAATAGATTATTTTTTTGTAAAGTCAAAAATATTTAGAAATTTAAATCACTACAATTTCTAAATCAGGTCCAGATGCACAGAGTTTTAGAACCGCTGATCCACCCTGTAAATTAATAAGCGCGTGTGACGTTCGTCGTCTAGACGACGCTCGGCACTGGCAGAAATATGTAGAAACCAGACAAAACGTTCTTCGTAACTTCCTTCAAGCTCATGAGCTCAGAATCTGGGGGGGACAGCTCATACTGTCCTCCTCCTTGTGAAAACATCATGTCTGCAGCGCTAAAAATAGGATTTAAAGAGCTAGAAACAGCAGAAGCTTCTTCAGTTAAGCCAGTTTGATAATACATCAAAAGAGCCATCTTCCAAATCAGTGGTTCCCAGCTCCCATCCTTTTTTTTTTTAAAGATCTAACCCCCTCCCCCCCCCCCCCAAACTGAAGACAATAACATTTTGCCTTAACATTCTCTAGCCTTAGAAATTGAAAAAAGGTTCTAAATTTGTATTTTCAGAACTTTTTCGAGTTTTTTGGCTCTTTGCGATGTGGAAAAATAAAAAAAAAAAACAAGTTTAAAATCTGTGCTTGCAAAACAGACAGCCCTCGGCGGATCTCATTCTGGCGGCTGACTTCATAGATGATTTCCAGACACCGGACCCGACAATATTTACAGGTGTGATTTAAGCCAAGGTGAGAAAATATCAAGTGGTCGCAGAGTACTTTTACGTTGTTAGACAAGAGATGAACGATTTATTTCTGGAACGATGTTCTGAAAAGCTGATTAAGACTTCGAAAGGTTGGGTTTTGTCGTGACAGGAATGTTTACCATTTCGTGGGGGAAAATATATTTACGTGTTTTGCTATGCCGAGAGTATTCTGTTTCTCATATTTTTTGTTTTCCAAATTATCGTCAAGGACTACGTTATCCAAGAACTCCTTGTAACTGCGAGCTGTTGTTCTCCGCAGCCGATGCTGTAGAGATGTTGAGGCACAGTATCGTATCGGCGTGGGAGCGGGTTACGGCAGCTGCTTTTTTCAGTACCAGAGTACAGCTAAAAAGTAAGGTTGTGTGCAATGCTTCTTTAGCAGACTCCACCACCGTGTGGATTGTGGCGATCCCTGCCTCGTTAGCCAGGCTATGTCTTTTACTGCGGGGGTACCAACGGAGAGGTGGGACAGGGTCTTTATCAGCTATGGGACAAGCGTCTTCACCTTCTGCCCATGATGTTGGTCTCATTTTCTTAAACAAGAACAAAAGGGGGGGGGGAATAAATAACACCCAGGACACCAGAAGAACAATGCCTACCACCAACTCAGCGGCGAAGAACAAGTCAAGATTTTTAGACCCAGAATAAGCCACTACATATTAAGACACCACATTCTTAACTGGCTCAAGATAGGCACAGCCGATAAATGCACCCGTGGTACCGACAGAATGACAGCCCAGCACCTGTTACAGGACTGCCCTTCATCTGAAGAACCGAGATGACGCTTTTTGTCGTCACCTGTACCAATCCATGACAGGCTGTACGGTGGTTTTTTGACAGCTTTAGATAAACAGCAACATTCTTAAAAAGATATCCAAAAGTAGATGTCTGAAAGTGTTCGAAAAAGAATTTTTTGGAGTCTCCTATCCATCTTCGGTGGTGCTTTGTCAGTTTCAGAATACAAGGCAAGATCAGGGCAAGAGTGAGATCTTACAGTAGGAGGAAGATACTTCTTCTTCTTCTTCGTTCGCAAAGGAGGAAGATACAAATAGATTATTTTTTTGTAAAGTCAAAAATATTTAGAAATTTAAATCACTACAATTTCTAAATCAGGTCCAGATGCACAGAGTTTTAGAACCGCTGATCCACCCTGTAAATTAATAAGCGCGTGTGACGTTCGTCGTCTAGACGACGCTCGGCACTGGCAGAAATATGTAGAAACCAGACAAAACGTTCTTCGTAACTTCCTTCAAGCTCATGAGCTCAGAATCTGGGGGGGACAGCTCATACTGTCCTCCTCCTTGTGAAAACATCATGTCTGCAGCGCTAAAAATAGGATTTAAAGAGCTAGAAACAGCAGAAGCTTCTTCAGTTAAGCCAGTTTGATAATACATCAAAAGAGCCATCTTCCAAATCAGTGGTTCCCAGCTCCCATCCTTTTTTTTTTTAAAGATCTAACCCCCTCCCTCCCCCCCCCCCCCCAAACTGAAGACAATAACATTTTGCCTTAACATTCTCTAGCCTTAGAAATTGAAAAAAGGTTCTAAATTTGTATTTTCAGAACTTTTTCGAGTTTTTTGGCTCTTTGCGATGTGGAAAAATAAAAAAAAAAAACAAGTTTAAAATCTGTGCTTGCAAAACAGACAGCCCTCGGCGGATCTCATTCTGGCGGCTGACTTCATAGATGATTTCCAGACACCGGACCCGACAATATTTACAGGTGTGATTTAAGCCAAGGTGAGAAAATATCAAGTGGTCGCAGAGTACTTTTACGTTGTTAGACAAGAGATGAACGATTTATTTCTGGAACGATGTTCTGAAAAGCTGATTAAGACTTCGAAAGGTTGGGTTTTGTCGTGACAGGAATGTTTACCATTTCGTGGGGGAAAATATATTTACGTGTTTTGCTATGCCGAGAGTATTCTGTTTCTCATATTTTTTGTTTTCCAAATTATCGTCAAGGACTACGTTATCCAAGAAATGTACTTGTATCTGTTTCTGCGAAGGATCATATTTGTTTTCGTGCTTTGAATATTTTTGTTTCTCATATTATGATAGCGCATTCTTGTTTATGGAAGCCCGGATGTATCAGATTCATTCCTAAACAGAAGTTGATAATTCTGGGTTGTTTTTTTTATGTTACGGAAAGGAAAAAAAAAAGTCTTATTTTATTTTTATTTTCTACCTATTGTTGGTTTATGCTTCAAGTTTGACTGGCAAATTGTTTGTGTCTGAAAAGGACTAATGAAGTTATTGGTTGAATAATTTATTATATACTCATACTTTATGAGGATTCTGAATTTCTATTTTTTCATTTCTTCTATTTCATGTCACTCGTGGAAGTTACAGTAAGGCCTGTTGTAAAGTTCGGTGAAGGTGGTAAATAACGAAGTTACAGTAAGGCCTGTTGTAAAGTTCGGTGAAGGTGGTAAATAACGAAGTTACAGTAAGGCCTGTTGTAAAGTTCGGTGAAGGTGGTAAATAACGAAGTTACAGTAAGGCCTGTTGTAAAGTTCGGTGAAGGTGGTAAATAATGAAGTTACAGTAAGGCCTGTTGTAAAGTTCGGTGAAGGTGGTAAATAACGAAGTTACAGTAAGGCCTGTTGTAAAGTTCGGTGAAGGTGGTAAATAATGAAGTTACAGTAAGGCCTGTTGTAAAGTTCAGTGAAGGTGGTAAATAATGAAGTTACAGTAAGGCCTGTTGTAAAGTTCGGTGAAGGTGGTAAATAACATCACAATGGAGGGGGATAAGATATATAGAAAAATATCATGTAACAATGCAGAGCACAATAAGTAGTTTCCATTGTATCAAAGAAAACGGTAGGAAAGACAAACGAAGCTACTTAAAAGTCACTGATTAATTAAAAAAGATAGCTTTCAGTTTTCATCAAAAGAAAAATTTAATTTTAATTTAGTCCATAGTGTAGTCTCATAAACAGTTGAGAAACGCATAAATGTCTTCCTTCAAATATCATGGACACACACACACACACACACACACACACAAAAGGACAAATATATCCATACTACAAGAATTTAATATTGAAGAAGGTTGGCTAGTAGGGAAGATTAAACAAAGAAAATTTAACTGTTTTGGACATATTAAGAGTCATGAGAATTTAGAGAAGACTGTCTTGGAAGGGTACATAATGGGAAAAAGAATGAGAGGAAGACCAAGGCGAAGATGACTGCAAGACATCGTTGATGATCTGCGAATGGATGCATCAGCAGCATGGCATCTTACTTACAACAGATAGGCCTACAGGAGAGCTGTTAGGGAGGCAAAGTTCCACACGGGACAAGCAAATGACCTTATTGTTTTCAATAACCGCAAAAGTTATGGAAATCTCTTTGTTTTCATTAACCATAAAAATAATGTAAACCTCTTTGTTTTCTCTAACTAGGCCCTATGAGAGCGGAGGCCCAACCCAGAAGGCGCATTGCTGTGGAGGCCCGAAGGGTTTCCCTTGTTTTAAGACAAGTGACGTGAACCTCATTGAGTCCCTTAAGTATATAAGTGACGTAAACCTCATGAAGTCCCCTAGTCACATAAGTGATATAATCTTCACTGGATCCTCTAGTCACACATCTGACATAAACTTATTTGGATCCCATGGCTCATAAGTGACGTAAACCACACTGGTTCTCATAGCCAAGTAATACATGCAAACCTCATTGGGTCACCTAGTCACATGAGTAACATAACTCTCATTGGGTGTCCTGCCTATATAAACTAATAAAATCTCACTGAGTACCATAGCTACATAAATGACATAAACCTCGTTGAGTCCCCTAGTCACATAAATGACATAAACCTCACTGAGTCCCCTAATCACATAGGTGACACAGACCTCATTGGGTCACCTAGTCACATAGGTGACGTAAATCTCAGTGGGTCTCCGAGTCAAGTAAGTTATGTAAACCTCACTGGGGACCCTATCGACATAAGTGACGTAAACCCCATTGGTTCCCATGAGGGGCAAATGTCTCATTGAGTCCCCTAGCCACATAAGTGACATAAACCTCACTGAGTCCCATAGCCATATAAATGATATAAACCTCACTGAGTCCCATAGCCACATAGATGACGTAAACTTCACTGAGTCCCATAGCCACAAAAATGACATAAACCTCACTGAGTCCCATAGCCACATAAGAGACATAAATATCACCGAGTCCCCTATCCACATAAATGGCATAAACCTCACTGAATCCCCTATCCAAATAAATGACATAAGCCTCAGTGAGTGCCATAGCCACATAAAGGACATAAACCTCACTGAGTCCAGTATCTAAATAAATGGCATAAACCTCACTGAGGTTTATATCCACATAAATGACATAAAATTCACTGAGTCCCATATGCACATAAATGACATAAACCTCGCCGAGTCCCCTAGCCACTTAAGTGACATAAACCTCACTGAAAACCTCAATGAGTCCCCTATTCACATAAATGACATTGATCTCACTGAAAACCTAACTGAGTCCCCTATTCACATAAATGACATTGATCTCACTGAAAACCTCAATGAGTCCCCTATTCACATAAATGACATAGATCTCACTGAAAACCTAACTGAGTCCCCTATTCACATAAATGACATTGATCTCACTGAAAACCTCAATGAGTCCCCTATTCACATAAATGACATAGATCTCACTGAAAACCTGAATGAGTCCCCTATTCACATAAATGACATAGATCTCACTGAAAACCTCAATGAGTCCCCTATTCACATAAATGACATAAACTTCAATGAGTCCATATGTCTCTACAGTTTTGTCTGGTCACTGCTTAGACCCCTAATGTTCTACAGTTCTGTCCGACTATTACTTGACACAAGTTTGTTATAAAACACCTTTCCATCCTGTTTAGTTCCTGACTGCTGTTATTTCTCTCTCTCTCTCTGTCTGTCTCTGTCTCTCTCTGTCTCTGCCTGTCTGTCTGTCTCTCTTCCCTTTACGAGGAACAATTAGAAACCTCTCTCTAAATCTAAATATTCAGCGATAACGAATGATACTTCACGCATTTCTCGAGACAACGAACTAATGTATCACTATTTAACGGGAATACTTGCTAATGCCTGTTAAATATTACAACTTTTTTTTTGGGGGGGGGGGGAATCAATACACAAAAAAGTACACACATACAAACAGGGACAACGAAGGAGCTGGAGACATTTTCTCGAGATCTTATTAACTTTACTTCTCGTCTGGGTCAGGATCACTGATGTTCTATTTCCTGAGCTCTTCTTCTTCTTCTTCTTGTCCTGTTGACGTAAGTATGGGTTTGCATAAATCCCCAGGAAAGATGTGAATTACCATTTTCTATGAAAACAAATTCCTTCAGACAGGCTGTTTTGGCTGAAATTTTAAAAGAAAGAAGAAAAGAAAAAAAAAACAAAGTTTTGACCTTTTGTGGAGGGCCGTGGAATGTCAGATGGAGTCTCGGGTGGAAAGGAGGGGGTCCGTTGATATTGGCGGGGGCCCCTCTATTCACACAAGGAAACGTTTTTCACGGATTTGTTTGTGTGTGTGTGTGTGATAGAAAAAATAAGGGAGAAACAAGGCAGACATTTTCAACAGCTCAAAGCCGTAAGGGGGGGGGGGGGGGAGAGTTGGGGGGGGGGGGAGGAGGGTGAAAAGAACAACATTGAAGCTCCCTTGCCTTTAACACCCCCCCCCCCCGCCTCCAAAGACATTAGGTAGGGCCTAACGTTTCCTAATTATCTTTTGTCTGTTAAATTTTATCTGTGAAATTAGTTTTCTTTTCCTATCTGTTAAATTAGATTTTTTTTTATCTGTTAAATTATTTTACTTTTTTTTTTTTTAAACCTGAAATAAAGTTTCATTTCGGACGAAATTTGTTATTTTGTTATTTTGAAAGTAAAATATTTGGTCAGTCTGAGTTTGCTGCTGAAATGTCTTTATCTTCTACTTTTTCTTCTTCAGTAACTGCGAGCTGGTGGTTTTTTTGCAGTCGATGCTGTGGAGATGTTGGGGCACGGCTTCGTATCAGCTTGGGAGCGGGTATAGAGATAAAGAAAAGGAATAGGAGTGGCAAAATATGCATTCAACACAATGAAGACAGTGCTGTTATCTTACACCATGAAGACAGTGCTGTTATCTTACACAATGAAAACAGTGCTGTTATCTTACACCATGAAGACAATGCTGTTATCTTACACCATGAAGACAGTGCTGCTATCTTACACCATGAAGACAGTGCTGCTATCTTACACCATGAAGACAGTGCTGCTGTCTTACACCATGAAGACAGTGCTGTTATCTTACACAATGAAAACAGTGCTGTAATCTTACACCATGAAGACAGTGCTGTTATCTTACACCATGAAGACAGTGTTGTTATCTTACACCATGAAGACAGTGCTGCTATCTTACACCATGAAGACAGTGCTGTTATCTTACACCATGAAGACAGTGCTGTTATCTTATACCATGAAGACAGTGCTGTTATCTTACACCATGAAGACAGTGCTGTTATCTTACACCATGAAGACAGTGCTGTTATCTTACACCATGAAGACAGAGCTGTTATCTTACACCATGAAGACAGTGTTGTTATCTTACACCATGAAGACAGTGCTGTTATCTTACACCATGAAGACAGTGTTGTTATCTTACACCATGAAGACAGAGCTGTTATCTTACACCATGAAGACAGTGTTGTTATCTTACACCATGAAGACAGTGTTGTTATCTTACACCATGAAGACAGTGTTGTTATCTTACACCATGAAGACAGTGTTGTTATCTTACACCACGAAGACAGTGTTGTTATCTTACACCATGAAGACAGTGTTGTTATCTTACACCATGAAGACAGTGTTGTTATCTTACACCATGAAGACAGTGTTGTTATCTTACACCATGAAGACAGTGTTGTTATCTTACACCATGAAGACAGTGCTGTTATCTTACACCATGAAGACAGAGCTGTTATCTTACACCATGAAGACAGAGCTGTTATCTTACACCATGAAGACAGTGTTGTTATCTTACACCATGAAGACAGTGTTGTTATCTTACACCATGAAGACAGTGCTGCTATCTTACACCATGAAGACAGTGCTGTTATCTTACACCATGAAGACAGTGCTGTTATCTTATACCATGAAGACAGTGCTGTTATCTTACACCATGAAGACAATGCTGTTATCTTACACCATGAAGACAGTGCTGTTATCTTACACCATGAAGACAGTGCTGTTATCCAGAAATCTGCCCATAAAAATAAAATTATGATTTGTAAAATGTTATATCTAATCTGTTTTAATATGTAGAGCAGAAACCTGGAGTTTAAGCCAAAAAAATTTTAAAAGTGGAGAGAAAGATTAATGAAGAAGAAATGTGGTTCTACAGAAAACTAGGTCATATAACATGGAGGTGAAAATAACAAATACACAAGATTTAGAACAGCTCCAAGTGCAATGTGAACTTCTCAAAGAAATAAAAATGAAGAAAACAAAATACTTTGGCCATATCAAAAGACATAACAATATAGTGAAGACCATAATAGAAAGAAAAGTGGAAGGAAAAAGAGCGAGAGGAAGACAGAGATGTAGATGGGGAGATAATACGAGAATGGACAGGACATAGCCCGGCTGAGTGCACCATCAAGGCGAGGGAGCGAGGGAACTGGAGATTCATTACCACCACTCTTCGTTCCTAAGAAGGCACATGATGATGATGATGATGTCACAGCTACTTTTTCAGTCCCTGGCTGCAGTAAAAAGCAAGTGGTGTGCAATATTTCTTTAGCTGACTCAACCATCGTAGGGATTATGACAATCCCTGCCCCGTTAGCCAGGCTAGGCTTGTTATTGGGGGTACCAGGGGAACGGTGGGAAGGGGCCGTGGTCAGCTGTGATTCGCCAGCCCGGAGGCCAGCATGCCAGCTGTGATTCGCCAACCCGGAGACCAGCATGCCAGCTGTGATTCGTCAACCCGGAAACCAGCATGCCAGCTGTGATTCGTCAACCCGGAGGCCAGCATGCCAGCTGTGATTAGTCAACCTGGAGGCCAGCATGCCAGCTGTGATTCGCCAACCCGGAGACCAGCATGTCAGCTGTGATTCACCAACCCGGAGACCAGCATGCCAGCTGTGATTCGCCAACCCGGAGGCCAGAATGCCAGCTGTGATTCGCCAACCCGGAGGCCAGCATGTCAGCTGTGATTTGCCAACCCGGAGGCCAGCATGTCAGCTGTGATTTGCCAACCCGGAGGCCAGCATGCCAGCTGTGATTCATCAACCCGGAGGCCAACATGCCAGCTGTGATTCGCCAACCCGGAGACCAGCATGTCAGCTGTGATTCGCCAACCCGTAGGCCAGCATGTCAGCTGTGATTTGCCAACCCGGAGGCCAGCATGCCAGCTGTGGTTTGCCAACCCGGAGGCCAGCATGCTAGCTGTGATTTGCCAACCCGGAGGCCAGCATGTCAGCTGAGATTTGCCAACCCGGAGGCCAGCATGCCAGCTGTGATTCGCCAACCCGGAGGCCAGCATGCCAGCTGTGATTTGCCAACCCGGAGGCCAGCATGTCAGCTGTTGGTCGCTTTTATCAAAAACGGACAGGACCTTGGAAACGTCCGTATGCAAACATTTAACCAGAACCATCTCATTTTAAACTCCTTGCGTTCTAAATAAAAGCTTTCAAAGATGTAGCAGAAACACAGTAATGGTTGCACTTTCTTCTGTTGCTATTTCTGAATCTGACCAATTGCTAGCTCTCTCTCTCCTATTTCGCAGTATCCGCCCAGAGACCCTTGTTCCAAGTAATTATTGGGTTAATTTTTTAATACGGAGGATTTCTTATATATCTTTTGCTTTTTTGCAATACTTTGTTAGGAGTGCATTAATTAATGAAGCGATCTGACAAAGCGAGGGTTAATCTTCTGTCGAAATAAAATCCCTGTGACGGGAATCGAATTATGCTGGGTCATGCTGTGTGCTTAAATACCGAACCGACCTGTCGTGTCCATGCCGCTTTCGACCTGTGATCCATCATCTTGTGCGTTCGACCAATTTTGCTTATGCAGTGTTCGACTTTTACCGAGTCATACTGTGTATTTAAAAACTCGGTCGACCATTCTTGTCTATACACCTTTCGACTTATACTCCATTATCTTGTGCATTTACATACTCTATCGACCAATCTTATCTATACAGGATTCGACTTTTACCGTGTAATACTTTGTATTTAAATAATGGGTCGGCCAATCTTGTCTACGCCTGCCTGTTATGCTTGGCACAACAGTAACGATCTCTCTGCGCTTAGCCAGGTTCTTGGCCAGTTTATAAATGATTGGCACTGTTGTTCCTTCTGATCCACCCGAAATTGGGTACCCTGCCGATGCTGTGATGATGGTCTACACCAGTGAACTGGGGATGGAGGACTTAGTTCTGGACACAAAATTCCTGCATTCCCTTTTATTTTTGTAAAAAAAAAAAAAAAAACGTGACTGAAAATGGAGTTTCTTCACAACGGGACCCAACAAAGCTGGATCGATTCCGCTGGCCGAAATCCAGCCCTTGTCCCAATTCGGCCTTTGTAATCCCAGTAACAAAGCCTCCCCCCCCCCCGCCCCCCAGTTTTGGCTAACCCGGGGGGGGGGGGGGGCAGGGTTCGCTATGGACCCACAATGGTGGAGTCTGCTAATAGAGATGTTGCAGATTTCTTCGCTTTGGGGCTGTACTAAAACTGTGTGGGCGTTATTGATTAGCGCTGTCATTAGCTGACTGCCTGCATGGACGAGGCCGGAGGGTGGAGCGAGAACAGCAGTGGAGAGCACGGTGAGGTCAAGACCGTGTAGTTTTGCGAATGCAGCAGAAAAACAATTACATCCCTGGTAGGTTGTAGCTCCCCACCCAGTTTCTGAAGAAAAAAAAAATGGAAAGGACCCACTGGAAACCCCGCTCCACACTCCTGGGTCGACAAGATGATGTACCTCAAAGATCTTCATCTCGCTTTCCTGCAAGGAATACTGTGCTGGAAGTTCCACGGAGACAGAACCGCGCCTGCAATATGCCCCTTATGTATTCCAGCTATCACAACCGTGCAGTTAACTCTTTCACCCCTAATGTTATCTACCTATCACAACAGTGCAGTTAACTCTTTCACCCCTAATGTTATCTACCTATCACAACAGTGCAGTTAACTCTTTCATCCTTAACGCAAAACAGAGTTTCCGTTATCATCGAAATAAGAATATATGTCCTGCAGCATTTGAAGAATGTTCCGAATCCCTTGAACAGCAAAAATAACTAATGAAGAGTGTATGAGAAGAGCTGGAGAGACAAAAAAAAACCTTGTCAAAAAGATAAGAGAGAGACAATGTACTTTCATAGGACATGCAATGAGAAGAGGGGGCATTGAAAATATTATAACAACAGGAAAAATAGAAGGAAGAAGATCAAGAGGAAGACCAAGAGAAATGATACTGGACAGTCTGACGGGATGGTGTGAGAGGAGATCACCAACTGAGCTGATGGCCTGCATGAAGGATCGTGTACTCTGAAGAAGCATAATAGCCAACGCCAGTCGGCATGGCACCTGGTGAAACTCCATAGGGGTGTGAAGTTTTAGTGCCTCCACATTTCTAGGCCACTACAATGTTTGAGGTAGGAGTGTCAGCACCTGTCCTCACTTGATGATTCTACTAAAGACACATGCGCTCCCCCAGTTCATAAAATGAGCTATACCCGTTGCTTTCAGAAGAGGAGTGTATAAAACGAGTCTACTTCATGACTCCTTTATAAAATTTCAGTCAAGCCACAGTATGCAACAATGAAGGAATAAATATGGTTTTAAAATGGGGTGATAATTGTCTGTAATTGTAATATTGCTTATTTTGTTCTGATTTTGATGGTATAGTTGAAAGGTGATTTATACAACTACACACAGACATTTATACAAATGAAAAGAAACACCTTTAGACAATTCTTCTTCAAATAATCATAAAACTTATATTGTTGTTAATCATCAGCTTACACAGTTAGCCAAAATCAAAACAAAAGATCATCACGTATAATGTAGATATTTATCAGCTTATATATTTATAACAAAAATCATGTCATTATAACAATGTCTTCAATACTCGGAATCCTACAAAACAATAGATCAACGATCAATTAACGGAAATCAGTAAAACAATCGTACACATGTATTGTTGATTGTCAACAAAAAACTGTTTTCTGTACAAAATCTCAAAATAATTATACTTGAAAGATTAAGATTCTGAATGTAATCATAAATTAACTAATTGACGTATATTGTATGCAAACATGCTCTTTCAATGAACACAGAAATACATAATCACGTGCACATACACAACCTACAGTTTGCACGTTCTTCTTCTTCTTCTTCGTCTTAATAATAAAGTCGTTATAAAACTTGCATATACATGGTTTTCCACCGACAATAAATATTTCGTTCACGGTTGCACGACAAATGATCTTTCCTCCGACCCACTGGCCCCTGCGTGCTTAGCGTACAAAACCCGATCTGGTGAAATTCTCTAATGCTTTCTTTATACGAGGAGAAGTCACTAAGTAACTCGCAAATGCCTGTTACGACCAAAAAAAAAAAACTAAACTAAATGCGACAGTAATTTGAAAGCTTTCAATTGTGGAACCTACATTATTCCCCTATTTCTCAAAGTAATCGCCACCAACATTGATACATTTGTCCCATCGTGTAATCAGTGATACAATACCCATGGCGTAAAAATCGGGAGTCCGATTTCTAAACCATTGTTTTTTTTACTTTTGTTTCCACCTCTTCATCACTTGAGAATATTATGCCACCAAGGTTGTTTTTCAATGGACCAAACAGGTGAAAATCACTTGGAGCTAAGTCAGGACTATAGGATGGTTGTTCAAGAACTTCCCAACCCAGCTGGCTAATTTTCTCTTGGGTTAATCGAGCTGTATGTGGTCTGGCATTGAAAGAAGGAGAAGCACACTTCTATTCAGCAGACCAGGACGTTTTCTTCGAACTCCATCCTGTAGCATCGACAGAACTTCACATACGATACAGAATTCACATTGTCACCATACTTCTGGAACTTGGTTAACAATACTCCTTGATAATCTCAGAACACTGTCAGCATAACCTTCCCCGCAGAAGGCGTAATCTTGAATTTTTGTCAATAATTTCGGTGCGTCACTGAGAAAATTCTTTTACCCAGTTATGTACCGTTTTACGTGATAAACACTTTTCAGCATAGACTGTAATCCTTTCCTTATGAATGTCATCAACTGACTGTCCTTTAGCCCACAAAAACCGCACTACACTTCTCTGTTCTTCTTTGGTACACACTAACAGTTGGGTAGTCATTTTGTTATTGCTTTGCGCATGCGCACGTATTTCCCAGCGCCCCCTACATACAACTATTATAAAGTTGGATGATGGTACTATCTAAGGATATATTTAAATACTACTTGATTACTGCCACTGATAAAATATTTCAATTTGCGAGTTACATAGTGACTTCACCTCGAATACTGGGTCCGCGAACTGGCCTCAATCAGAATTGCACACTCCTAAGCTGCCCAGCTGCTGACCAATTATTTCTACGCTAGGGTTGCCAACCAGCCTAGGTAACTGGTACTTATCTATTCCCTGACAACAATATAGTTACGGGTGTGAACCCCATTAATGGTTTTTGATGGAGACGCCCATGATTTAATATTTACATTTTTTTATGTTGCATTCCTGAATGACTGGCTTTGGTCCGATTAACGGACAAGCACGTGATCTAGCAAGCTTAAGACTGATATGTAAAGATATGTGTTGAGTGAAAGGAAGAGAACGAAACAGACGTTTGACCGCTGCGGGTGTGTTTGTTTGTCGCTGTATTATGGAGTGTTTGGCTGTACTAATGACTTTGAGAATTGTGGACATGTTTCGTCCAAAGTCTTTTTCACTTGTTTGTCTAGAATGGAAGCTTTATATCGGTTATATGGCCTGACTGTTTGATGGCTCAGCTATATGAGCTGACTGTTTTATTGCTCAGCTATATGAGCTGACTGTTTGATGGCTCAGTTATATGGCCTGACTGTTTGATGGCTCAGCTATTGGCCTGACTGTTTGATTGTTGAGCTATTGGCCTGACTGTTTGATGGTTGAGCTATTGGCCTGACTGTTTGATTGTTGAGCTATTGGCCTGACTGTTTGATGGTTGAGCTATTGGCCTGACTGTTTGATTGTTGAGCTATTGGCCTGACTGTTTGATTGTTGAGCTATTGGCCTGACTGTTTGATGGTTGAGCTATATGACCTGACTGTTTGATTGTTGAGCTATTGGCCTGACTGTTTGATGGTTGAGCTATTGGCCTGACTGTTTGATGGTTGAGCTATATGACCTGACTGTTTGATGGCTCAGCTATTGGCCTGACTGTTTAATGGCTCAGTTATATGGCCTGGCTGTTTGATGGCTCAGCTATGTGGGCTGACTGTTTGATGGCTCAGTTATATGGCCTGACTGTTTGATGGCTCAGCTATATGAGGTGACTGTTTGATGGCTCAGTTATATGGCCTGGCTGTTTGATGGCTCAGCTATGTGGGGTGACTGTTTGATGGCTTAGTCATACGGCCTGACTGTTTGATGGCTGAGCTGAACCAGTAATACGACATACTGCACAATGTATTTATTATCCTTCCAGTATCATCAAGTTCCATCCAATAAACTTCACCTTGTCGTAGCTGTCAGCGCCGGACTTGCCTGTTCATGATATCGTGATGTCTCAACAAAGGAAACGGTCTTAGGAATTCAGAGTTAGTCGACGGTTCTGCTGCACCGAACTGGGCTGTACAGACGGCACAGCAGCATCACGTGTACGTCACTCCTCATTCTCCTCACGAGATCTTCATGAGACAGGACAAGATATGTATAAGACCTTCAGAGATTTCACATGTTCGTAAATTCAAGGCAGGTCTGCACAAAAATCACTGGAAGCTGTAGGAATGTGATTTATCAGAAGAATGTTGCGATTTCTCTGGACAACAAAAATAACTAATGGAGAATGTTTGAGAAGAGCCGGAGATACCAAAAAAATCTTGTCACAAGAATAAGAGAGAGAAACAGTGTACTTTCATAGGATATGCAATGAGAAGAGGAGACATTGAAAATATAACAACAGGAAAAATGGAGGGAAGAAGAGCCAGGGAAATATCGAGAAAAATGATACTGGACAGTCCGACTAGATGGTGTGAGAGGAGATACCCAACTGATCTAATGGCCCTGCATGAAGGATCGTGTACTCTGGAGAAGTATAATAGCCAACGCCAGTCGACACGGCACCTGATGATGATGAATAAAGTCAAGAGATACCTACAGTCGGCATGGCACCTGACGATGATGAATAAAGTCAAGAGATACCTACAGTCGGCATGGCACCTGACGATGATGAATAAAGTCAAGAGATACCTACAGTCGGCACAGTGATACATCTTTTCATGTATCTCTCGGTGCAAATGAGTCATCAGTTTCTCTTTTCTTACCCTTGACCTCCACGTCTCTGTTATTATCTTACAGAAGGAAGCGATGTAAATATTTACAATTTAGCTTGCAAACTTACATCCTACACGGAAGATACCCAAACACGAAAGCTTACAAGAAAAAAAAAACATATGTTTATTTCCCATCGTTACACATGAAGTTGATTGGCAGGTTGGGAGATATTTCCACCCGCCTCGTCTCGTCTCTTGAGTCACGTGGGCGGTCAGCCATGTACCGGAAATGTATATAGATCACCTTGAACATTTTTGATGAACACAATCTGCTTCGATGTTCGCTGAGTCTTAGCCCATCATTTGTATATTTGTTCCGTGGGCCGAGTTTTGTGTGAAGCTAAATGGGTTTATTGCTTTGAAACAGAAAAGTAGAAAACAAAACAATAATTACTCATATAGCATGATGATTCCTTTGTTCCATGTGGCACCACAGGGCGTTGGTTATCGTGTTTCTTAATCTGTTGAGATCCACGTGTTTCTAGACAATTCAGATGCTTTTTTTAAAAAATTTTCCCATGCCGAATTAGTCAGTCTGTTGAAGATACATACTGTATATGTCTTGTCCTGTTCTTGCTGTCTCCTTGTAACTGCAAGCTGGTGTTCTTTGCAGCCAATGTTGTAGAAGTGTTGATGTACAGCGTCGTATCGGCGTGGGAGCGGGTTATGGCAGTTACTTTTTTCAGTCCTAGAGTACAGCTAAAAAGCAAGGAGGGCGGGGGGGGGGGGTATGCACTGCTTCTTTAGCAGACTCCACTACCATGGGGGAACTGTGGCGATCCCTGCCTCGTTAGCCAGGCTAGGCCTGTTACTGAGGGGGGGGGGGTACCAGCGAAGAAGTGGGACAGGGCCTTGGTCGGCTATGGGTCGCTAACCCTGACGCCAGCATATCAGCTATAGTTCGCTAACCCTGACGCCAGCATATCAGCTATGGGTCGCAAACCCTGACGCCAGCATATCAGCTATGGGTCGCTAACCCTGACGCTAGCATATAAGCTATGGGTCGCTAACCCTGACGCCAGCATATCAGCTATGGGTCGCTAACCCTGACGCCAGCATATCAGCTTTGGGTCGCTAACCCTGACGCCAGTATATCAGCTATGGGTCGCTGATTGTCTAATCGGACAGCGTCTTCACACCATATATAAATATGTATATTTCTTTCGTCTTTGATGTGCCCCTAAACCCGTGAACTTCTCCCGCCATTACCAGTTGCTCTGTCCTCTCATGACGTGTAATAATAAATAATAATAATAATTGAAGCTCGCCTCTTCAGAAAAGACGAACCAGTAGCACAGATCATTCTTCTGGAAATCATCTTCTGCAACGTAACCATCTTTTGCCCTCTATATCTTCCCTGCTGAGAACCGCTGACTTATTTGCCCCCCCCCCTTTCCAACCGCCATTATTTGCGTAGAGCTCCAAAAACTGAGCAAAGGAAGCGAGCTGGGGAAGAAGGTGTCCAGCCTTCTGGTCTTGTTTAATATTCCTTTCCTTCTCATCTGTGACGACTTGGTGAGAGGAAGTGCGCTAGAAGTGCTTGTGTGGAATGTTTTCCGTCGGACTGTCCTTGAAAACGACCTGGCGGGGGGAGGGGAGGGAAGGTATAAGTTCAGTTTTTTTTTTGTCCTTGAAAACGAACCGGAAAAAAGGAGGGGGGGGGGGGAATATAAGTTCAGTTGTTTTTGTCCTTGAAAACGAATCGGAAAAAAGGAGGGGGGAATATATAAGTTCAGTTGTTTTTGTCCTTGAAAACGAATCGGAAAAAAGGAGGGGGGAATATATAAGTTCAGTTGTTTTTGTCCTTGAAAACGAATCGGAAAAAAGGAGGGGGGAATATATAGTTCAGTTGTTTTTGTCCTTGAAAACGAATCGGAAAAAAGGAGGGGGGGAATATATAAGTTCAGTTGTTTTTGTCCTTGAAAACGAATCGGAAAAAAGGAGGGGGGAATATATAAGTTCAGTTGTTTTTGTCCTTGAAAATGAACCGGGGGGGGGGGGGGGGAGAGTTATAACTTCAGTTGTTTTCCCAATTCTTCTTCTTCTTCTTCTTCATTCGAGGTTGTTGGTCACATCAGATCCTTATCCCTGTCGACATGGCAAAGCCTGCGGTCCTCTCCAGATCCTGATAGTAGCCCCAAAGCTTTTGCCCTCTGGCCACGTCTCACGCCTCAAGTCTGCTTGATTTGGGCACTCTTGTAGGATATGTTTTGGAGCCTGGACTCCACTGCCACATGGACACTCGTCTATGTGTGAGACATTTTAAGTCGATGCAGGTGGCCTAGTAGTCTGCAGTGGCCTGTCCTTAGGCGGAAGAGGATGGTTTGCTGATGTCTTTGTAGCTGGTGTATTGGATCTGGTTCATTGTTGCATTTCAGTTGCGCTTTGTCCATTCAGAGTTTTCCCAATAATTTCTGTCCCCATTGAAGTTGTCGAGTCCCAGGGGAGGGGGGGGGATTTTTTCCTGCTGCATTAGCAAAATCGCCGGGCGCTGATGTCATTGTGATCTCTATCTCCCCCTCCCCTCCAAACATCCAACATCTCCTAGTACCTGGTAAGTAATCAACTGATGACAATGCTAATCAATAACGCCCACGCGGTTTCAGAAGTAAGCAAGTAATCCTGGGTATTTTCGCATGATTAAGTTAATCGTTCTCTTTCTTAATATCTCTTTCTCTCTCTCTCTCTCTTTCTCTCTGTCTTCATATCTCTCTCTCTGTATGTCCTCATCTCTCTTTGTCTTCAATCTCTCTGTCCTCGTCGCTCTCTCTCTCTCACTCTGTGCCTTCATCTATCTGTCTTCATCTCTGTCCTAATCTTTCTCTCTTTCTTTCTCTCTCTCTCTTATCCAGCCACACAGCCACCCACACATCCACACAATCACAAATATTCTCTGGAGCTTTCACCAAACGATTCTTCAAAGTTAAATTTTTGTATTCACAGAACACTCCGTTTACTGACCATAGTGATTTTACCTTTTATAGACACCAGCGATCTTGCCTTTTATAGATCCCAGTGTTATTTCCCTGTATGGACCCCAGTGAACTTGCCTTTTATAGATCCCAGTGTTCTTTCCCGGCGTGAACCCCAGTGATCGTACCTTTTATAGATCCCAGTGTTCTTTCTCGGCGTGAACCCCAGTGATCGTACCTTTTATAGATCCCAGTGTTCTTTCCTGGCATGAACAACAGTGATCGTACCTTTTATAGATCTCAGTGTTCTTTCTCCGTGTAAAACTTGTTTGGTGCAAGTCTACATTAAAGCTAGCGGGAGGAATATTTTCTCAGGATAGTTACAGACCAACAATCCTTGGCAATGTACCACCGTGCTCGAGACCAATCTAGCTCCTCCATCATGATCGCCAACCCAGGTTCTCCCCTCCTTGGGATATTGTATGCTAAGTTTGCATAAATCCTCAAGCATTCAATCAAAACAACAATACACTGACATGCAGTACAAATCACGAAGTCTGAATTCAATAGTACAACAATTTTAATCTCGCAATGAAACCAACAACCACAAGCAACTGGCACTGACAATAGGCATGAAATTAAGAATTTATTATCAATAAAGACAAAATAATATGAGGAAACAATCAATGAAAACGCAAATTAGGTCAAGCATAATATCAGTTAATAATGAAACGTCTCAGGTCTGCAATATTGTTACTCTATGTACCTGGGGCGCTCAGCTGACTTCGCCCTACCTGTAGCATCCACCACGACTATATGTGTCAATACTCTTTCATCTACGCAGCCATTATCTCCATCAACAGCATCTTTACTGATGCAAACACGTGGTCAGTCTACATGAAAAAGCATAATACAAAAGCATACATGTTACCAATCTAATCAACAGAGAAAATCACAATGAAATCAGACCCAAATTATCTTCTTACATGTAATGACACGAACCCTACATCACAGCTTACTGCACAACTACATAATCTATATCACATGAAGTGGGCATGGGCAGAATATAAATAACGATTACCATAACACACATGAATTTACAGCACATCCATAAGCACAACTAAACAAGACATGGCCCGGCCATTGCCTCTATCTAATCTGATGCAAGCCAATGTTTCAATATCCCCGAAACCAAATACCAATCACGTGGACGATGACGCTTCGGTCAAGGTCGTACATCACTCGATCTAGGCGTGTATCGTCCACATCTGCATGAACCCCAGTGATCTTGCCCTTTATAGACCCCGCCGTTCTTTCCTAGTATGAACCCCAGCGATCTTACCCTTTATAGACCCCAGTGTTCTTTATCTGTATGACCCCAGTGATATTGTCTTTTATAGATCCCATTGTTCTTTCCCTAGTGATCATACCTTTTATAGACCGCAGTGTTCTTTATCTGTATGATCCCGGTAATCTTACCTTTCATAGACCCCAGTGTTCTTTCCCTGTATGACCCCCAGTGAGCACGGTGCACATTTCCTAAAGAACCCCAAAGAACACTCCATTAACGGGTCCCAGTGAGCATTTCTATGATGTTCTGCCGAGAAAACGTTCGGCGAAAGCCTCTGAAAATTCTTATGGAGAATCTATATCTCCTGACGTGGTCGACAATCATTATAGAAAATACCCGCCCGCTTCACTTTCAACGTTCTACAGCTGAGAAGAAGTGGGCACTATTTTCATGATTTCATCCATTTCTGCTGACACTGGGTAAGTTTCACCGCATTTCTTTTTTCAGTCATCTTGAGAGCCAACTCAGAATGAAGCCGGAGTGTGACTGAGAATAGGCTTGTCAGCCTCGTTAGGCGCTCGGTTTGCTAATCCTGTGGTACTGGGTTCAGTCCCTGCAGTGGGGATTTTTTTCCTGGTACACACCAAAAAGGCCCCGAGGTCGACCCAGCCTCTAAGAACGGGTACCAGAGAAATCTGGGAAGATAAAGCGGCCAGGCGTGATACTGATCACATCAGACTTTCATGTGCCGAAGGTCATGGAAAATACGGGCCTAACACTGTATTCCTCAATATGCCCTAATGGCATGGAAACGGGAATTGTACCTTTTACCTTTGTGTCAGTAAAATGCCCACCACCTGGGCCAAACTTCTCAATTCCTGGAAATGACCAAGAGATAAGGAATCAGTAACGTCACTGACCGGAAAGACAGGAAAATATGATATTTTTCTCTGGCATACGGTACAGATATTCAAGGAAATATGTTAATAATAGTCCCTTACGTTAGAACCGTACCCTGTACCACCGAAAGCCCAAAAAACCTACAGTTGGAATGAGATATAAGAAGCCAAAAAGCCAAAATGATGGTTGCACCTTACAGAAAATCTGCAGAAAAGAGGAAGGGGGATACCAGCAACATGGTGGACTCCGTAGGGAAGCTTGACATATCAATCTGTGGTGGGGACATGGATCCATATTTAAACATAGGCCGCCCTAGGATTGCGGAAGTGTTAAACTCTCTCAATTATTAATGGCAAAAAAATATATATATTTTTGCTGTTATCAAAGATTACATTCGGGACTTAGAGTCTCTAGAGCAAGATGACTAGAAAATGAAGAATATAAAACAAAGTTCTGTGCGTTCTCTTCATTTTGATATCCAGCCATGTGGGAGACCATTTCCCACCCTGCAGTGTTAACCGAACTCTGCTAACAACGAAGCAGAAATAATGCTGATGAATGTTGATGATGATGATGATGACTGCATTTCTGGTGGTATTATGCATGGCTAACATTTTTGTTCCTGTTGCACTGCACTGCGCTCGTCGTGTCGCCATCTCTCCCCCTCCCCTCTCTCCTGTCTCTGATTCGACTCACAAACAAGCAGAGGAAAAAAAATAAAATAAAAAGGGAACGTTGCGAGCTGAAACTGGAGTGCAGGAACGATCGATCCAGCAGCCTGTCTGACCAGCCTGGCGGGACGACTGCTCCCCGGGTTAGACTGACCTATCGTGACACGGAGTCGGCCGCAGATTTACCACGATCAAGTGCAGCGGTTCTAAACCGGTTGGGTGCAACGAGTCTCCTTCTAATCTATCTATATAATTTCCTTCGTCTGTCCTAGCGTCTACAACAGTACTTAGTGCATGTAACGCTATCCGTCAGTTTTCGAATTCCCAAACACTTATGTCCATGAACAGAGAGAAACTGTGCTTGCCGTTTGGAAATACGACCGGAGCTATCCACCGCTAAAATGACACTGTGAGTTTCTGGTAAGTTTGGCTGCCCGTTCGATAAAATTGGAGTCACGTACGGAACCGACGAATCCACATAAGCTAGAGATCCAACATTAGCGGGTGTGGTGTAAAAATCTCATTCTTCGTTAGTATTTCAAACTGTCTTATCTTAAGTTTTGCTTATAAGATTTTTTTTTTCTAAATTTCTTTTAAATTTTCAAAATTAGCGATTTAACTTGCAGATGAAACCAGTTTCATTTAAATAGTAAATATTTTAAATTTATAAAAATTTAATGCAGAAAAATTGTGTTTCTTAAAGTGTTCATCAAACTGCTGAACAACATTTTGGTGAACTTTATGGGGAAAAAAAAAGATACTTCACATTGTCACAAAATATACTGTCTTAACTTCCTCAGAGTATACCAAGTGATGACTTTTTTAAGCTAATGCCTATTTTCAGGAGTATAGAGACCATAAACACTTTTATTCCCCCCGCTCCCACGCCAATAAGGCATATTGGGGATTTGGTGTTAGGCACGTATTTCCAAGACCTTCGCCACGTGAAAGCGTGATGTGGTCAGTATCACGCCTACCCACAGATCTCTCTGGTATCCATTTCTTAGAGACTGGGCGGACGTCGGGGGCCTTTATGCTGTGGTGGAACCAGGAAAAAAAAATCCCCCACTGCTGGGACTTGAAGCCGGGTACCATCAAGATTAGTACATCGAGCGCCTAACCACCTAGCCAACCAGGTTGTGATAGTGTAGCCATTTAAAAAAAATACGAGGTTACATTAGATTATTTATTCCCCCCCCCCCCACCCAGACTTAAATTTCCTTGATCCTCTAAAATCTGTCTACGGGCAATGAAGGGGTTCACGAAGGATGGATTTAGAACCGCTGATCGAGGAATTAACCGATAGATCTAACTGCTTAGTGAGTCGGACGACGGCGTTAAGGATTTTTTTTAAAGGGGGAGGGGGAAGGGAGGGGAGGGGATGAACTTGATTATAATTTACTGACTTGTATTTATGTCTTGGCCATTTTGGATATTAAAAAAAGAGACACAGAAAGGGGTGGTGGTGGTTGGATGGCGTTTTGGGGGTCGGGGTGAGGAGTGAATCCGAAGACTCCCTTTTTTTTTTGGGGAGTCTTTTTTTTTTTTAAAATAAGGTTCTTAAAACTGGTACTCCTGGTTAGCCAGAGCTAAGATGACACAGAGCCACGCTGACTTTCTCATATGAAACAAAATCTAATTCGTAAGCAACTTCTATAATTTTTTTTTTGTAATTTCGTTTGTGATGTTAAAACAGATAATCATTCAGCGCTACATAACGCGTATTAATTATCGTAATGTCTTCTGACTTCCACAATCTGGTAATGTTGGGCCCCGCCCGTGGGGGAGGGGGCTCCTTTTTTGACACCCCCCCCCTCCTCAGTCTGATTTCTGGTGTAAGCGCGTAGGCGCAATGATTGACATTCTTATCTCCATGTTCTGTTCTTTGGACAGTTCAGAGAGTTTAGGTCGTGTTGCTCTTCTCTCTCTCCCTCTCTTTCTGTCTCCCCTTGTCTCTTTCTGTCTTCTCCTCTCTCTCCCTCTCTCTGCCTCCCCTCTCTCCCTCTCTCTGCCTCCCCTCTCTCCCTCTCTCTGCCCCCTCTCTCTCCCTCTCTCTGCCTCCCCTCTCTCTCCCTATCTCTCTCCCCCTCTCTCCCTCTCTTTGCCTCCCCTCTCTCTCCCTATCTCTCTCTCTTCTCTCTCTCTTTCTCTCTCCCTCTCTCATAACCTAACAAACTTGATTGCATAGAAAGTTTATCAAGTAGCCTCTCTCTCTTTCTGTCTCCCCCTCTCTCTTTCTGTCTCCCTCTCTCTGTCTCCCTCTCTCTCTCTGCCTCCCCTCTCTCTCCCCCTCTCTCTCCCTATCTCTGTCTCCCCTCTCTCTCTCTCTCATAATCTAACAACTTGATTGCACAGAAAGTTTGCCAAGTAGCCAAAATTAAACACTTTACCGACAAAAACACAAGAAAGATATACTACATATCACACATACAAACACACTTAGATTACTGTTCCACAATCTGGGATGGATGCTCAGTCTCAAACACAAAAAGGTTCCACTCTCTTCACAAACGAGCATTAAATATGATTTGTGACAAACACCCAGATAGTTTAGATCAGCACAAACAACTCAAAATTCTACCCCTCAAATATAGAATCATTTTTAACAAAGTTAAGTTTGTTCACAGAATTCTGTCGCACAATGCTCCTCCTTACTTGTGGTCACTGTTTATGTATAACACTAAACATAGCCAGCGTTTAAAAAAATTGTCTTCTTCCTAAATCCAGGATTGATCTGTACAAGAAAAGCGTTGCATACTCTGCAGTACCAGAATTGTACCAACACTTGAGGAAAAACTTCGGAAAGAGCAGGCAGGATTTAGGAAAGGAAGATCATGCATAGATCACATATTTGTACTTAGACAAATATTAGAACAGGCAAATGAGTGGCATAGCACAACATATGCATTATTCATAGATTTTGAGAAAGCCTTTAACAGTGTCAACAGAGATGCACTGTGGAAAATCCTAAGATGGCTTGGCCTCCCCCATAAGATAGTTAATGTAATCAAAGCCCTGTACGAGGGTTTTCAGTGCAAAGTGATCTGTGGAGAACATACCTCCAGCAGCTTTAGGGTACAAACAGGAGTGAAACAGGGATGTGTACTATCACCAACATTATTTATCTTGGCAGTAGACTGGTTAATGAAGGAGGCAACATCAGACAAACGCAGAGGATTACAATGGACCCTTGACACAGTGCTGGAGGACCTTGACTTTGCGGATGATATTTGTCTATTATCAAGCAGTCACAAAGATATGCAAGATAAAATAAACAAGCTAACTCAGAATGCAAACAACATAGGACTAAAGATCAACGTAGGAAAGACAAAGTTAATGAAGCAAAATGTGAACAACAGAAATGTACTCAGAGTAGATAACAAGTTAGTGGAGGAGGTAAACGAATTTGTATACCTTGGCAGCAGAGTAGTAGAAAATGGAGACAGCACAGAGGACATCAACAGCAGACTTACTAGAGCAAACCAGGCTTTCGCAATGCTGCAGAATATATGGAAATCCAAAAAACTAAGCATAAATATGAAAATCAGGATATTTAAGAGTAATGTTCTAAGTGTACTACTCTATGGAAGCGAATGCTGGAAAATCACCAAAACCATAGAAAACAAGTTGAATTCTTTCCAGACTAAATGTTTACTAAGAATTAGAAAAATATTTTGGCCAAACACTATAAGAAATAACATCTTATTAGCAGAAATGCAGATGAAACCACTGACAACAATTATTGAGGAAAGACGTTGGCGATGGTTGGGACATGTGCTCCGAATGACTGACAACTCACTACCAAAAATAGCACTAAGATGGACACCACAGGGGAGCAGAAGTAAGGGTAGACCAAAAGAGACATGGAGAAGAACAACAGAAAGGATGTTGAGCAATAGAGGGCTCACCTGGGCAAGAGCAAAAAAAAAGGCGAAGGACAGGCATTTGTGGAAAACCCTTGCGGAAGCCCCATGTGCCCTGGGCACTTAAGGTTCAGAGAGAGAGAGACTCTGCAGTACAGCTCTGGAACACCCTCCCCTACCATTTAAAATCCATTAGTAATACTTCATCCTTTAACTCAAACCTGTTTCATTATTTTTACTTGCTTGTAATTATATGCCTCCACAGAATAACCAGCACTCTCTCAACCCATGAATCGCCAGCCATCAAACACTAAAATGACATAGTTCGAAAATTAACTTGTTGGATATTGTTAGAAAGTATTTTAATGTTTCTTAAAAAACATATGTTAGAATATCTGTACTGACAATGTATTTTTGAGTATGTATATGTCTGTGAGTGCGCGTGTATGTGTGTGTGAGTGCTATTTTATTAAGTTAATTACTTCTTCTCTTTTACTTTGAATGTAATAGTTTAATCTTACACTCTTTTGATATGTTTTTTTTCCTAAAGTAATTTGTATACTTGTATTAAATCTAATGTGTAGGAAGAATGAAAGATGGAGTGATGAAGGGCAGAATGTAAGACGAGCCTGCGTGGCCAATTCTTTAGCCTTTAAAAATAAAGATTATTCATTTATTCATTCATTCTCTATCCCCCTCTCCCTCCCTCTCTATCTCCCTTTTCTCTCCCTCTCTCTCTCTGTCAACTCCCTCTCTCTCTGTCTCCCCTCTCTCTCTCTTCCCTGTCTCTCTCTCTGTCTCCCTTCTCTCTCCCTTTCTCCCCTCTCTCTCCCTCTCTCTCTGTCTTCCCTCTGTCTCCCTCTCTCTCTGTCTCCCTTTTCTCTCCCTTTCTCCCCTCTCTCTCCCTCTCTCTCTGTCTTCCCTCTCTCTCCCTCTCTCTCTCTTCCCTGTCTCTCTCTCTGTCTCCCCCTCTCTCTCTCTGTCTCCCTTCTCTCTCCCTTTCTCCCCTCTCTCTCTCTGTCTCCCTTCTCTCTCCCTTTCTCCCCTCTCTCTCCCTCTCTCTCTGTCTCCCTTTTCTCTCCCTCTCTTTCCTCCACTCTCTCCATCTCTCTCCTCTCTCTTTTCCCCTCTCTATCCCTTTCCCCCACTCTCTCCCTCTCTTTCTTCTCTCTTTTCCCCCTCTCTCTTTTCTCTCCGCCAGCCGTTTACGTATTCCAGATGACATTCTCTTATTTAACTTCTATTATTATTATTCCTCTTAGTTTATCAGTTTGAGGGGGCTGTGTGCTCTCGACGCCGGACGTTCGCCTGGACGTGGCAGAGAACGTCCATGTGCAATGTCGCCCGCGCTAGAAATCCCATGGCAGTTGGAAAATGCCTGAAAATGGAGTAGGCCAGACGGTCGCTGCCTGGGACAAAACTGTAGGAAAAACTACCACAGAGATTGGAGCAGGCGCTTAGACCCGACCAGTGTTTCTCAACCTTTTCTTCGCAAGAGACCCCTTTCCGACCTTGCTTTTTTTTTTCTTTTTTCTCTGTGCGTCCTCTTCCCATATAAGTGGAGAAAGAAATAGCCATGTACAATAGACTTGCCTTGGAAACAAACTTGACTACAGTGATACCTTGGAATCCGAACTTAAATCCGTCCCAGAACCCCGTTCGAGTATCAAGACATTTGTTCCCCTTTAAAATAATAGAAACTGGATGAATCCTTTCCTGGGTCTCGCGAACTCGAATTTTCAAAATGATTTTATCAGTAAATACACTGGATTCTATGGTAAAATATTAACAAATAATAATATTTGAATAAAAATGTAAATTAATCAAATTAAAAGTATAAAAACCTATATTGAGCTTAAAAAAGGAATGGTGTTGAAGCCGAAGGAGGAGGAGGAGGAAGAGGAGGAGGAAGAGGAGAAGGAGGAGGAAGAGGAGGAGGAGAAGGAGGGGGAAGAGGAGGAGAAGGAGGAGGAAGAGGAGGAGGAGGAAGAGGAGGAGAAGGAGGAGGAAGAGGAGGAGGAGGAAGAGGAGGAAGAGGAGGAGGAGGAAGAGGAGGAGAAGGAGGAGGAAGAGGAGGAGGAGGAAGAGAGGAGGAGAAGGAGGGGGAAGAGGAGGAGAGGAGGAGGAAGAGGAGGAGGAGGAAGAGGAGGAGAAGGAGGAGGAAGAGGAGGAGGAGAAGAGGAGGAAGAGGAGGAGGAGGAAGAGGAGGAGAAGGAGGAGGAAGAGGAGGAGGAGGAAGAGGAGGAGAGGAAGGAGGAGGAAGAGGAGAGATTATTGCTTGGAAGGCGAGTCACCTTCCCTGATAACATCAAGTAACTCCGTTTCTGGTGGTTCTGGTGTCTGTAATCTTTGCCTTTTCATGACCTTTTGCTAATGTACCACTTGTAGGTGGTCGTGGTGTCTTTTGAGAACCAGCGTTCCAAAGTGGTCTGATGTTGGTGACCTTTTTGAACCTTTCTAAAATGTTCAGTGATGTTATCATTGAACAAGTTAACACATATGTTAACAAGGGCTTTATTAGGATGTCACCTCTCAATGTCTGGTTGGGTTTGTGACCACATACAAAGTAAGAGGAGTTTTTCCATCTCTTCCGTACTTTTCGATCTCCTAGAGGTCAGTGTCGTAACCCCTTTCGCCACATCAGCTGTTTTGATAGCTTCTGTGTTTTTCAAAATCGTACAAACATTACGCATAGTAGCGAGATCTGCCACACGTGTACGGCTTTTCATGCTTAGCGATAAGATCTTTCTTAACTTCAGTTGTAGCTCTAACAGCTTTTCTCTTACTCTTATATTTTCCTCACTACACTTTTTAGGACCCATGGCAAATACACTAAGTTATTATATAAAAAATAACATAAAACAGGCACAAAAGCATACAGTTAGCAGGGAGAATCACACGAGATGCTTTTACTACAGCTTCCGACAACGGACTGAACGACAAAGAGTATGGGTGGCCCGAACGCTGGGGAAACATACGCACAAACACACACGAAAAACGTCCTGGCCGCTCCGATTCCAAACCAGCGTTCGGACCGGGGCAAAATGTGCTCGAAATTTTTGTTCGGATTCCAAGTTGTTCGAGTTCTGGGGCGTTCGGATTCCAAGGTATCACTGTATATGTTTCTGTTTAGAAACGCAGTTTACAGGACACAGTTACATGCACATTTTTACTGTTAGCGTACTTTATTATTCGGTCAATGCGACCCGTGAGCTTGGTTGAATGATGCAAGTTCCTTTTACGTCAAGTTCCAGTGAGGTAAAGTGATAAGCGAAGACACATCTGCCCACTTTGTCCAGGCGCATGCGCATCTGTGTTAACAAATCACTGGCTGGACTGACACCTGATTCTACCAAATATGACCCCCCAAAATGCCGTGGAAAAAAAAAACAGTTGTCCCTTCTCCCAAAGCTGTGGAAACTTTTTTTTTTTTTTTTGGAAACTACAGTGTTTGTTAAATTGATGAAAACTGACAAAGCAATTAAGGCAGCTGAAATATATATCAATGAGGAAAAAGTGGAAGAGGTGGAGAGTTTTGGATATCTTGGATCATTACTAACTAATAATGGAGATACAATGAGGGAAATTAAAAGGAGGACAACTGTCGCTCTTCAAACAATAAAACAACTAAATAAGCTGTGGTGAGGAACAGACAGAACTATAAAAATAATATTTTTAAGGGCATGCATCTTTCCCATTTACCTGTGAGACATGGGCACTTAACAAAACAGCTGAGAAACATATAAATGCCTTTGGATGTAAATGCTACAGAAAAGTCCTCCACATATCATGGAGACACACACACAAAAAAGTAGAAATATATCCATACCTCAAGAACTTAATACTGAAGAAGGTTGGCTAGTGAGGAGGATTAACAGAGAAAACTTAAATATTTTGGACATACTGAACGTCATGATAATCTAGAGAAGACCGTCTTGGAAGTGTACATAATGGGAAAAAGAAAGGAGGAAGACCAAGGCAAAGATGGCTGCAAGACATTGTTGATGATCTGCGAATGGACGTATCAGCAGCAGGGCACTTTGGTTACAACCGATAGGCCTACAGGAGAGCTGTTAGGGAGGCATATGACTGACTGACTGATTGACTGACTGACTGACTGACTGAGTGTTTAATCCAAAAATAATGTTTCTCTGGTTGAAAAATTGTAATTCTGAAATTCGATGAGTAGTTCTTGCAACCTTACGTCAACATCAGCAGCATTCACCACAAACGAATACAATATCCATGCCGGAATATCTACATCCAGCAGATCACGAAAACGAGCTTCCATATCACAGCTTAGCTGCTCCAAATGATCCACATACAGGAGTATGTCGTTATCTTTTACTTCGGAACACATCAAAGAGAGAAAGAAAACCAAACTTGACAAATCCCAGACGTCCAGTATCGTTCGTGTACAGTTTCAGTTTTCCTAGAAGTGCCATAATAATCTTTTTCTGCATGAGAAAAGGCAACAATTACATCCCTGCAGTTGCTATGTTAACTAGATTAGTTTCTGAAAATAAAAATTATCACTAAGATAAAATATGTCGCATTTAGCGGAAGTGATAACTTTATCAACTTGCTGGCCACTGAAAAATGCCACAACTGACAAAACGACGAAGCCTGCTGCCCTTCGATAACCACCTGACTTCTGTACGCAATAATAAGCGTGTTAAAAACTTCATCGCTGTCCTCAAAAAGCTGTCCGAACAGACGGTCATGAAGTGCATTCGATTTTATGCGGTTTTCTGCCTTTATTACCACATTGCCTTTACTCACGCAAGCATCCTGCCAATTAAAAAAGAAAAAAAAAAGATCAGATGTCGCTAGTGAGCCACACAATGAGCACAAAATACTTCTGGGACAGCACGTTTCGAGAATGCAATAAATCTCCTGTATCCACATGTTATGGCAGCAGCAGCAGCAGCAGCAGCAGCAGCATAATCCACAGCGTTTCCAAAGGCACATCAGTTTCAATGAAATACGAGTAACTACTCTTTAATTTAACTCGTAACTCTTTAATTCTTCAAAAATTGCGCCCCCCCTCCCCCCCCAGTGTCTGTATTAAGTTTTCGAGCGAAAATCATGTCTTGTCTAAATGTATTTTCATCAAAATATCTAACATAAGCCATCAGTATTGCTGTGTTTTCTGGTAAACATGATCCACCATCTCGCGGAGCAAACTTCTAAGCTTTGAACTGGGGAAACAAGTTGCCTTTTCAACGTCGTCTGCCATTTCATCGATACGCCTAGAACACTGATGAGTTTACTCAGAGGAATGGATTCAATAATTTCACGAGGAGCGTTCTGGCTGATGGCAGAGGTAATCACACTAGATGCTGCTGGCAGCATCACAGAGTCACCTGCGCTGTATGGGCTTGTCGTATTTTGCTATGATATCTCGTAAGATGCAGTTAAAACTTTTGTCGATTTAGTTATAATATCCACCCTCATTTATGCATGCGAAAGCTGGAAAACAACTAAAGAAATAGAAAAGAAATTAGACTCTTTTGAAAACACATGCCTAAGGAAAATACTCGGCATCAAGTAGAACGAAATCAAGAACAATGTAGAGATAAGACAGATGAGTGAACAACAACCAGTTTCATGGGCGATCAGGAAAAGGAAAGGGACATATGTTGGTCACGTGATGAGAAGAAATGATCGGGGAATCCCAAAACAAGCTATCAAGTGGAACACAACAGGCCAAAGAAAAAGAGGCAGACCGTGAAACTCTGTAGAGGACATTGTTAAGAGAGGCCAAATTAACCGGCATAAAATCCTTTGATGAGGTTGAAAGACTCGCCGAAGACAGGAAAAACTGGCGAACTACTTTTCGAGCCCTATGTGACGTTTAACGGCACGGGAAGGATATAAGATAAGATAAGAAGAATTTAGTTGATTTCACAAGAAACATTTGCTTCACTGTGGATCTAGTTTCAAAATTATCTCGCAACACTGTGAACTATTTCAGACTCTCTCGTGAGCTGTTGCCCTCGCCGTGGTGTGTGTGTGTGAGAGAGAGAGAGAGAGAGAGAGAGAGAGAGCTTGTGTGTCCCCATGACCTCAAGAGATATTCTGGCAGAAGCAGCAGCAGCACTCAGCAAGGTCACCCAAGCCAGATGCGCCTGACGGCAGAGGCCAGGGAAAGCACGTATCAAACCCCGCTGCCTTGTAGGATGGCTGAGGACAGCTGAAGGCTACGGAAGCAAACCCGACAGAAGTGCACGCTGAAGACCGGATATCCTGAGCCCCATGTGACGGAGATATGCGAAGATTTACCGTACAGTACACATGACATCCCAAATATTCATATGGCTTGTCTTTCTTTTTGACAAAACAAACAAGGCAGCTGAAATATGTATCAATGAGGAAAAACTGGAAGAAGTGGAGAGTTTTGAATATCTTGGATCACTACTAACTAATAATGGAGATACAATGAGGGAAATTAAAAGGAGGACATCTATCGCTCTTCAGAAAGTAAAACAAATAAAGAATCTGTGGAGAGGAGCAGAAAGAACCACAAAAATAAGATTTTTAAGGGCATGCATCTTTCCCATCGCAACATATGCCTGTGAGACCTGGACACTTAACAAAACAGCTGAGAAACATGTAAATGCCTTTGAATGTAAATGCTACAGAAGAGTTCTAAAAATATCGTGGACACAAAAAAGATCAAATATATCTATACTACAAGAGCTTAATATTGAAGATGGCTGGCTAGTGAAGAGGATTAAAGAGAGAAAACTGAAATATTTTGGACACATTAAACGTCATGATAATTTAGAGAAGACCATATTGGAAGGATACATAATGGGAAAAAGAAAAAGAGGAAGACCAAAACGAAGATGGTTGCAAGGCATCGTTGACGATCTGCAAATGGATGCAGCAGCGGCAGGCCATCTTGCTCACAACTGAGAGGCCTACAGGAGTGTTGTTTGGGAGGCAAAGTTCCGCAAGGGACATGCAAATGAATGAATGAATGTTTTTCTTTGTCCTCGTGTGACTTTTCCCAGTTGATTCTTCAACTTTCAAGGACGCATAATTAGAAAGAGTAGACATACATATTACCACACAGCCACTATATGGTCTTGTGCTGATGGAACAAGCCCGAAGTCACGATAAGAAACTGAACACTGTCCACATTTTTTTCTTTGTTTGTCGAGGTAGCCATGGCTACAATGCCGTCTTAACACGTGGGGCCATCTGGACACTGTCCAGGAGAGCCTCAAGTGCATGGGGCCCAACCAGCCCACGGAAATCTATGTATATGAATGAATTTTAGTGAAACTACTAATAAAAAAAATATGTTTAATTCTACTAACTATGCATACTCTAATTCTTAACATTGCTTGAGAGGAATGGTGGGGGCTCCTTTCCCAGTGGCCCCCGATGCTGTTAAGACGGCCCTGCATGGCTGATCTGATAAGAAAGAAAACAAAATAGCAACTCATATACTATTTTTATATATTGATAGTTTTGCTACTATAAGACAATATAAAATGTACATTTTTGCATATCCAAAATAAAAAAAAAGGCTCACTACTTTTGTCAAGAAACTTGGAGGTTCAGTACATCTGCACCAAAACAAAAACACGAGACTATGTTCAACGTTGACCAGATTTCTGGCAATGATCTACCTTTTTCTTAACCAAGTTACTTTCACTAACTGTATGCGTGTCGTTCAACTTAACCAGTGGTTTAGTGTCGATTTTTACTTGTGCCATCTCCCTGTAACTGCGAGCTGGTGTTCTTTGCAGCCGATGCTGTGGAGATGTTGGGCAACAGGATAGTACGGGCGTGGGGGCGGGTTATGGCAGCTACTTTTTCAGTAACGGAGTACGGCTAAAAAGCAGTGGGTATGCAATGCTTCTTTAGCAGACTCCACCACCATGGGGACTATGGCGATCCTTGCCCCTTTAGCCAGGCTAGAACTGTTCCTAGGGGACCAACGGAGAGGTGGGACAGGGTCTTAGTCAGGTATGGTTCGCTAACCCTGACGCTAGCATATCAGCTACGGGTCGCTGGATGCCTGATCGGACAAGCGTCTTCACCTCCTTCAGTGTCGGTAACGGCGACCCCCCTGGGTGACAGAGACCTTCAGAGTTTGGTCTGCGGGCTCAGGTGGGGGTAAAGCCGACCTATCTGAAGTTACCCCCGGGATCAGACATGGAAGCGGAGTTGAAATGGTGCCCTTAAAATCGGAACCACCGCTTAAAAGCATCGACCACGATGAAAGGCCGAGAGACACATGGACAGGAGAAAAGGTCAGGGAGCAGACAGGCAGCGACGCAAGGGGTTCCCTGTTTCCGATACGGACAGGGGAGGGTAACCAGGTAGGTTCTCAGACGTCATCAAGACAGAGTTTTATAATACATTTTGATTTTCTGTGTCCCGTTCCCCCCTCCCTCCCCCACATTTTCAACAAGCTCCGTCCCACCCCCGCTTTTTTTTCCAAGTTTTCCCACCTGTAGCCTCCTTCAGTTATTTTGTGGCTTCTCCCCCCCCCCCCCCCCACCACAGCGAGAAACACTAATTTGAGCAGTGGTTCCCAACTGGTGATGCTGGGGGGTCCAGGGAGTCTGCCGATGTGAAGCGCTTAACAACCGATGTTTCGGTGAATCCTGTGTGCGTTTATGTGTTTGTATGTGTGCGTGTGTGCTTATTTTTAGTGTAGTGTGGCGTTTACTCATTAAAGGTTACTCAATTTTCTGGACAAAAAATAGCGTGCATTTAAGAACACAGCTACGACAACAGAGGTAAAATCTGTCAAAGTCAGGGGGTCCGCGGACTTTTGTTAATTGAGAACCACTGGATTAGAATATCTACAACTGTGTTCACTGACTGCTACATCATTTCTAAGATGTTAGAAAGGGTGGACGAGAAGATAATAGGACTGTCCTGACTGTGAGGAAGCAAGAAGATAATAGGACTGTCCTGACTGGGACGAAGGCAAGAAGATAATAGGACTGTCCTAACTGGGACGAAGGCAAGAATACTAGGATTATCCTGACTGGGAAGAAGATAATAGGACTGTCCTGACTGTGAGGAAGGCAAGAACATAATCGGACTCTCCTAACTGTTAGGAAGGCAAGAAGATAATAGGACTGTCCTGACTTGGAAGAAGGCAAGAATATTATACGACTATCCTGGCTTTGAGAAGTCAAGAAGATAATAGGACTATTCTGACTTTGAGGAAGGCAAGAAGATAATAGGACTGTCCTGACTGGGACGAAGGCAAGAAGATAACAGAACTATCCTGACTGTGAAGCAAGAAGATAATAGGACTATCCTGACTTTGAGGAAGGCAAGAAGATAATAGGACTATCCTGACTTTGAAGAAGGCAAGAAGATAATAGGACTATCCTGACTGTGAGGAAGGCAAGAAGATAATAGGACTGTCCTGACTTTGAGGAAGGCAAGAAGATAATAGGACTATCCTGAGTGCGAGGAAAGCAAAAAGATAACAGGACAATCCTGATTGTGAGGAAGGCAAGAAGATAATAGGACTATCCTGACTGTGGGGAAAGCAAAAAGATAACAGGGCAATCCTGATTGTGAGGAAGGCAAGAAGATAATAGGACTATCCTGACTGTGAGGAAAGCAAAAAGATAACAGGACAATCCTGATTGTGAGGAAGGCAAGAAGATAATAGGACTATCCTGACTGTGGGGAAGGTTTCTTTCCGATCAAAAACATACAAACCCGCAAAACATATCAGTTAATGAACATAGACAAACGGGTTTAAGATTTTATCTCGATTCCCAATGTTATCTCACACGGCAGAGCTCGGGGAGGGGAGTGAGGGAGGGGGGAGGGGCACGTGAGCTAAATATTTCACTCCGACTCCTATATCCCTACCCCCACCCCACTGCTCAGCATCATAAACGGGTACATCTGTTACAGCTCCGACATCATCCAAAAATCGCTTCCCATTCTCTTTCTCCACCGTTCTCAACTCCACAACCCCTCCCCCCCAACCCATGGTCTTGTTCGCATAGTGGGTCCTCTTTGATATGTCCGAAGTCACGAGGTCTTGGAGAAAAAGAAAAAAAAAACTGTAAGCGGAGGTCCTGTCAACTTGAGAAGAGCAGCTGTCAAAAAAAAAAAAAAACAATGGAATACTTGTCACTGTCAGTTAGGTGCTGCTTACTACCTGGGAGGTATCACAAAAAGAGATCTCAGTCACATGCCAGCAACTTCCACATTGCGGGCGGTTGAAGTTGCGCAGCGCCTTCGGAGGTTTGAGCATCACGGGGAAGGAACTCACAGAGCAGCTACTGGCGTGCTTCATTCAGAATGGCCGTAAAAATGGGGACCTGATACTTGGTGTGAGGGAATCGCCTCGTACATAAAAAAAAAATGCGGGTATGTAGCGCAGAACTGCACTCAAAACATGGCTGCTATCGTGTCATAGGACAAAAATATTACTATAAAAATTCGTCTAATGTTTTTGGGATTACTATATAATATATAATATAATTTATAGCATGATGTGGTGCTCATATATATCTTATATCCTTCCCGTGCCGTTAAACGTCACACAGGGCTCGCAAAGTAGTTCGCCAATTTATATATATATATATATATATATATATATATATACATATATGGGTGTCTGAGTGGCGAAGTGGTTAGTGCACTGGTCTCTCATGGCGAAGGTCGGGGGTTCGAATCCGGCAGGCGGCACCCCAGTCACCCAGCTGTAGAAATGGGTACCTGACTTCTTCTGGAGTTGGGGAAGTAAAAGGCAGCCAGGCGTGATACTGACCATATCACCCTCTATTGTGCTGACAGGTCAAGGAAAATATGGGCACTAACACCATACCCCTATGTGCCTCTAAGGCATGACAGGGTTACCTCTATACATATATATATATTCTAATTTTGCTTGGAACTGCGAGCTGGCGAAGATGTTGAGGCACATAATCGTGTCGGTTTGGGAGTGGGTTATGGCAGCTAATTACAGCTAAAAAGCAAGTGTGTGTGTGTGTGTCTGTAATACTTCTTTAGCAGACGGACTGCACCACCATGTGGACTCTGGCGATCCTTGTCATCGTTAGTCAGGCTAGGATTGTTACTAAGGGCACCAACGGAGAGACGGGACAGGGTCTTGATTGACTATTGTTCGCAAGCCCTGACGTTAGCAAGTCCGTTATGGGTCGCTGATTGCCACAGAAGACAGCGCCTTCGCCCACTCATATATATATATATACAGCGTCATTCAGAAACTTCATCTTGCTACATATTTGATTTACGTATCAGATGACGAAGATATACCTGCTCGGCTGTGTTTGTGTTCACCGTTTCGCATATCCGTCTACTGTAAACAAACAGGATATTGGGTAGAACTTTTCTGGCCGTTTCAATGTTACAGAATATATATCCTGTTTGTTGACTTGAGAAACTGAACTTTGACGCACATCAAGCGGATGTTTATTAATGTAACGCTATTTGAAATGTAATGCGGGTTCAGTTAATTATGTAATAAATAGCAATGTATAGCTCTGATCGTGTTTTCCCTTGTACATAATGTTTCTCGTGTACATGCTGTTTCTCGCTGAATACTGTTTCTCGTATACATAATATTTCTATATGCACGTAATGTTTCTATTGTACATACTGTTCCTCACTCACATGCTATTTTTCATGAACATGCTACTTCTCTTTTACTTACTAATTCTCGTACACACACTATTTCTCTTATCATACTATTTCTAATATATGAACTATTTCTCTGCTACATTCTCTCTCTCTGTCTCTCTTTCTCTCTCTCGTGTACATACTGTTTCTCTTATACATACTACCTCTCTGTCTCTCTTTCTCTCTCTCGTGTACATACTGTTTCTCTTATACATACTACCTCTCTTGTAATTACCATTTCTCGTGTACATACTATTTCTCATATACGTACTGTTTCTCGTGTACATACTATTTATCATGTACATAATGTTTCTCATTTTTTCGGCAACTAAGACTATTCCATCCCTAGCTTAGACAGTGACCAGTGTCCGCCTGAAGCATTAAGTTCTATAATCCTATGGCCCGCGGCTCATTATCAGGTAGCCCACGACTGAGCTATTGATTTGGTATTAAATGGCATCTATTATATAATAACACTCCAGTATTTCTGGCATCATGATGCCACATATAAAGTGCTGCTAGGCTAACTTATATTTCGTTGGTAAAGTGGTCCCTGCGTATAAAATGCATGAGAACCACTGCTATAGATGACCGGGCAGCGGAGACCGTCCCGTTATCAGAACCGACCAATCAGAGCTAGTCAGTACTGGAAGCCAAAATAAGTGACTGCGAATCATAAGCAGTGAATCATAGCGAGCGAATCCTAGCCAGCCAATCATAACACGTGAATGAATCAGAAGCAGCAAATCACATCGGGCGAATCAGAGAACGCAAATTTCTTACACCGTCAGGGAACAAACTCACTTTAAAATCAGCCAGGAGGATACATTGTATGAATGAACATAGTCTCAGTGGTAGAGAAGTGTGTTTTCTGAGTCTAAGCCGAAAATTAAATAAACATAAATGTGACCTAACTCTTTATCAGACGCAGTACTGTTCCTCCATGATTTTCCTCACGTAGACCAGCGCTTCCCAACATGTTAGTCCTAGGAGTTTTTTCGGGAGGTCCAGGGCTGCAATAAAGAACTGGCATTAAGTGCCGTCTAAGCAAGAGATTACGGCACTACAGTACTATACAGGATGTACATAAAGTCTATCAACGTTTAAACACTTTATTACTGACGTTACATAACATCTAGCATAATAATTCATACCTCATTTTGAAGAGAAAGTCTGAAAGTTGAGTTCACGTGGACTCAATATGAGCGCCCCCCCCCCCCCCACGTGTAACGGGGCCAACGTTTTGTTTGTTTTTGTAAATTTAAGGGACAGGAAACTTGCTCGTCTTCCTGTTCCGCCATATTCGACTCAGTGTATAGCAGCGCCAGGAGATAACTGTTGTTTTCACAGAAAGGCCAATTGTTATGATTCTCTTTTTGAACTTTTCCATGGTCGGTCGAGATCCTTCTAGAACGTCACGTGGTTTGAGAAACCCGTGACAGAGAATTGTGGGGGTGACTATGAGTGGGCCAGTCAGTCTACGTTTGGATGCGCACCTGAGACGGTGGTTTTTGTGATGTCTCTGTCGAGAAAATGGATCTTTATATCTGTTACTGGAGTTGTGGAAGTGTGAATGAACTCACCATGTGGCAGAGCAAACCTGCCGGCGGTCAGAGTATCGTCATCACCATCTACATTGTCATCCGATTCATCAATAAAACCTCATGTCAAGTGATAACGCAGGGCTGGCTTGACTTCTGTATCGGTGTGTTGCCAACTTTAGGATTGTAAGAGCCTAGAAGTGAAGGATGTCTGGAATCAGGGATTAACTAATCCAGAAACCTGAAGTTGGTGGCTGGAGTCAGTGAATAACTAATCCAGCAACACTCAGAAAACACAGCTTCCAGATAATGTACAAATCAGAACCATCGTGGGTATCAAGGCACAACACCGGCTTAACGAATGCCCCAAGAACACAGTAGAGGCAGAGGCACAACACTGGCTTAACGAATGCCCCAAGAACACAGCAGAGGCAGAGGCACAACACTGGCTTAACGAATGCCCCAAGAACTCAGTAAAGGCAGAGGCACAACACTGGCTTAACGAATGCCCCAAGAACTCAGTAAAGGCAGAGGCACAACACTGGCTTAACGAATGCCCCAAGAACTCAGTAAAGGCAGAGGCACACACACGACTTCAAATGCCACCCGGCGGCAAAGCACTGAAATGAACGCAGCGAAAGTTTGGATTAAAAAACCTTCTTCAGACTTTATCTTGAAAACGAGGTATCAATTATTACGATAAGTGTTACATTACGCCAGTAATAACTTTCTATAAAAAAAAAACTGCCAGGAACTTTTTGTACACCCTGTACTTACGTAGATTGTCCGCAACCTACTTGTAATTAAAAATAGCCCATGTATGTAAACAGACTGGGAACCACTGACGTAGGCGACCGCTGAGTAGACTAAAGTTAACACGCAGAACCAACTTAAACTTCAGATGAGCGTTTGAACGTACTTCCTGTAACCTGAAGGTAAAAAAAAATGAAGTTAAAAAACTGTTTCCATGCCGTTCATACATATTAGGGATACAGTGTTGGGACCTGTATTTCCACGACCTTGGGCACATGAGAGTCTGATGTGGTCAGTATCACGCCTGGCCGTATTTACCTTCCTAGATTTCTCTTGTAGCTATTTTTAGAGGCTGTGGGAACCCCGGGCGACTTTTTTTTGTTGTTGTTGCCGTGTACCAGGAAAAAAAAAAAAATCCCAACTCTAGGACTTGAACCGGTACCACCAGATCAGTAAACCCGAGAGCCCAACCACTCAGCTAACCAGGCCGACATAACCAGAAGGTAACTTAAATAATTTAATAATTTTCTTTCAAAAAGAAATACCCCTCACCCCACTCCACCCCCACCCCCCCCCCCCCCAAAAAAATCAAACAGAAACATGAAAACGAAAACGACCAACAGAAACACAACACATTTTAACTTCTAGCTAGGATGATGATGAGGGGGAGGGGAGGGGAGGGACAGGGAATAAAGGGAGCTCATATCAGTCATCTTCATAAACCTTTGACAAAACTAGGCCACACCAGCGACTGCTCGAATACCTGGTATAGACAGCGTTCAGTCTTCTCTCCCGATGACAGTTGTGATGGAAGTCAGCGAATTACCAACTGGGCCAGTGTTCGGGGGGGTTATGGGGTACGTAACATTTATTTTCAGCCCCAGGGGGTAAAGGTTTCTTTATCTTACCGGATGATGGTAAAATGATATAAATATCACCGAATCATGTAAACTCAGCATGAAATGACGCGCATATCAACGACATAATAAAAAAGAAGGGTGGATGATTTATTTAGTTCACAAAATGATGTTAATTGATAGAATGATGACAGTGAGAATAAATTTAGATCATCATCAGGTAAAATAAAGACAGGCAGGTATAGAAGAAAAGAAGAAGAAGACCTACCTGGTTAAACATTCAGAGCAGCAAAAATAGAGGCAGACAGACAGACAGACAGGTAGACAGACAGACAGACAGACAGATAGACAGACAGACAGACAGACAG
The DNA here is from genome assembly GCA_009760885.1 of Achatina immaculata. Classification (NCBI taxonomy): domain Eukaryota; kingdom Metazoa; phylum Mollusca; class Gastropoda; order Stylommatophora; family Achatinidae; genus Lissachatina; species Lissachatina immaculata. The sequence goes on from CM019720.1 coordinate 1,713,912, forward strand.
ACAGATAGATAGATAGATAGATAGATAGATAGAGATAGATAGATAGATAGATAGATAGATAGATAGATAGATAGATAGATAGACAGATAGATAGATAGATAGATAGATAGATAGATAGCAGGCATACAGGTATGTAAGTAGGTAGGCAGAGAGGCAGGCAGGCGGTTAAGTAAGTAGGTAGGTAGGTATGTAGGTAGGAACGTAGGTAGGTAGGTAGGCAAGGTATTAGGTAGGCAGGTAGATAGATAGGTAGCTAGGTAGGCAGGTAGGCAGGCAGGCAGACAGGTAGGTAGGTAGGTAGGTAGCTAGGTAGGTAGGCAGGTAGGTATGTTAGGTAGACAGGTAGGTAGGTTAGGTAGGCAAGGAGGTAGGTAGGTAGGTAACATACAATTTGTACCAGATAAGAAAGAAATGCAAACAGCATAACGTGGGAAAAGAGAAATGAATCGTTCTCAGACGCAGCTATATAAAGTCAAGCAGCTTGCATAGACAAGTACAAAATACTGGACCCACAGACACTGACATGAACTAAGAGAGATAAACGGGATTTGACATAATGTTTGCCACATTAGAGACGCAGTTGATTTGTCTTTACCTCTTTGTTCTACAGCAAGATAATATCACAAACCACACAAATAGCCTCATAATGAATGCTTCGGCCATATTTTTTTAATACCGAGAAGTAACGTAATGTATATATATATATATATATATATTAGATTATCATACAAGGTTACAATTATGACGGCGAGTCAAAAAGTAACCGCAAATCAAAGGATATAACCGCTGAAAAAAATGTACGAAAACATTCAAGGGCAAGTCAAAGAAAGTCAATTTCTTTTGTTTTTCAATATTTACGTCCCTTGATTTGTGGTTACCTTTTTTATTCTCTTCTTGTACTGATCCTGGAACTACGGAACAAATTATATTTAATGGAACAAACAATATTTAATGGAACAAACTATATTTAATGATGATTGTTTAATGTTCCATGCCCCTCTAAGAAAGTCTTCTTCTTCTTCATTCGCTTCTACCATCAAGACCGCCCCGTGATCCTACTGAATTTACTCCTGTGGTCCTCGATAGGTCCCGTGGTCTCCCTGTGAGGGACCACACGAGATCCCTGAGAGGACCACAAGAAGTTCAGAGTATCGCAGGGTTTGAGCCTGTATTCTCCTGGTGGGTCTCAGAAGCGGGATTGCCTGACACCGTGGTTTTCGTTGCACCAGTTTAATCTAGAGTTGGACTTTCTCACCGGAAAACCTCGACGTGTAGAAATTGTTCAAAATTGATAACGGCCTTCAAAGAGTTAAAGACTGGTAGAAACATAGTGGGACAGTGAGAAATGAAATAGAAAGAAACATTTATTTTAAAAAAAAAAGACAGAAAATGAAAACCGTTATTTCACCGGCAGTCGAGTCTCCATCAGACATTTTTTGTTGGATGCCTCGAAGAAGATTTTTAGCATTGAAAACATGAGAATAATCGAGAAGAATTGCTTGTGCATGTACTATCTCCCTGTAACTGCGAGCTGGTGCTCTTCACAACCGATGCTGTAGAGATGTTGAGGCACAGCATCGTATCAGCGTGGGAGCGGGTTATGGCAGCTGCTTTTTCAGTCCCGGAGTACAGCTAAAAAGCAGGGTGGGTGGTGTGCAATGCTTCTCTAGCAGACTCCACCACCATGGGGACTATGGCGATCCCTGCACCGTTGTGCCAAGCTAGGCCTGTTACTGGGGGTATCAACGGAGAGGTGGGACAGGGTCTTGGTCAGCTATGGGTCGCTGATTGCCTCATTGGACATCGTCTTGAACCCCAATTAAGAAGAATAATGTTTATAAGTAGATTCCCCCCTCCCCCCCCCCCTTTTTCCACATTTACTTCTCTTCGTGTTTTCATGAGATATTTAAAAAGTGGTTCTCATCCTGTCGTCCAAAAATCACAAAATGTTCCTCGGTGCATTGTCAGGTGGTCCAAGGATGCGCTATCCAGCTGGGTCTTAAGTACCATCTGTTGAATAAAAACAAGTAAGGTTTAATAATATTATCATATTCCATACAAGAAGGTGGTTTGTAACTTGTTATTTAGTTGGAAAAAGAGGTCCTTAGAAATGAAAAGGTTGGGAACTACTAAACTGAACAAATTCTTGCACATGAAAGAAGTTTATACTTCCAGGTTTAAATAGGATATACAATATATATATATGTTTCTTCTTCTTCTTCTCCTCTCCCTAGTACTGTGAGCTGGTGTTGTTTGCAGCCGATGAGGTGAAGATGTTGGGGCACAGCTTCGAGTCGGCTTCGGAGCGGGTTATGGCAGCTATTTTTTTTCAGTCCATGAGTGGTGCTAAAAAAAGCAGGGGTCGTGTAGTACTTCTTTAGCAGACTCCACCACCATGGGGGCTATGGCGATCCCTGACCCCCTTAGCCAGGTCTAGGCCTGTTACTGGGGGTGATACCAACGAAGATGTGGTGGAGGGTCGTGGTCAACTATGGTTGCCAACCCTGACGCCAGCAGTGAGTCACTGACTTCCAAATCGTACAGCGTCTTCGCCCACGTATATTTTACATATCTATACGTATATATTACATATCTATACGTACATATTACATATCTATACGTATATATTACATATTTATACGATTATATTACATATTTATACAAATACGTTAAATATTTATACGTGACCACCAAACCTGAGAAGAAATGCTCTCAAATGCATTCTTAAGCTTGAAGTGGTTTATTGAAATTCGGGTCTCTCTGACCCGACAGTTCTTTGACCCAGGCAATTTGAACTGGGTTACTCTGCTCCGCGTTAAGTGGCGACACCTCGGGCAGGACACAGAAGATCCTGAACAGTGATTAAGGGGGAAAAAAAAATATCGGAAAATAGGTTAATATACACAGGATTGAAAGAAAGATTTTGAACAAACAAGGATATGAAGGGCCGGAATGTGGCGACAATGCTTATAAATTCTTGCTAGATTTCTGTGACAAGGTCGCTCCGTTCCATGTGAATTGTCCATATATTATGTGCCGTGCAGGATAAGGTTGGTGATCATGGTTCTCTATCTTGTGCTGTCCTTGGTCTCTCTTCTCTCAGCCTGTTTCCATGCCATTAAGGCGTGCTGTGGGATACGGCGTTAGGCCCGTATTTTACCTGACCTTCTTACTAATTACATCTTACATCCTTCCCGTGCCGTTAAACATCACATAAGGCCCGCATGGTAGTTCGCCAAGATGTCCTGTCTTCGGCGAGTTTTTCAATCCCCTCATCTGTCTTATTACACAGAAGGGCGGCCTGCTTGGCTAAGTGGTTAGGCGCTCGGTCCACCAATCCAATGGTACCGGGTTCAAGTCCCAGTAGTGAGTATTTATTTGTTTCTGGTGCCACCCACATAAATTAGGCCCAGGGTCCACCCAGCCTCTAAAAATGGGTACCAAAGAAATCTGGGAAGGTAAATGAGGCCAGGCGTGATACTGACCACATCACACTTTCATGTGCTGAAGGCCGTGGAAACAACCGGGCGTAACACAGTACTCCCCATTATGCCTTAACGGCGTGGAAACGGGGATGTTATATTTACCTATATTACTCAGAATACTGTGGATATAAAAATATAATAATAATAATAATAAGTATTATTATTATTCGATTTTGATTAATGTTATTTAATCACCGTATTCCAGTACATAGGCAATGGAAATACAATGCGGGCGCTTAAAATTATTCGAGTAATAAAACGTGAAATTCTACTAGACTGACAAAGACTAACACAGAAATTAACGGTTCAGCCAGAATAGCTGTAAACCCTTCCCCCCCCCCCCCCCCGGGCTGATACGTTAAAATATAGGGTGCGGCATAAAGCATAGCAGGATTTTAAAAATGGAAAATAAATAAGCGCTATTCATGTTTTTGGTTAAAAAAAATGTGAAATGAAACTCAGAAAAGTGGGTATTTTTATTATTACTGACAATCATATTTGGGTTTTGAAAATTACGCCGGTTAGATGACCGCCATTACTATTTGATACATTCAGCCAGGCGTCTGGAAAGTTCCTGCATAACACCATTTAACATGTTCAAAGGGATATTGTGAATGCAGTGTCGGATTCGATCTTTTAGGTCTGCAGTTGAATGCGGTCGACTAGCATACACTGTGTTCTTGAGATAGCCCGCACAAGAAGAAGTCTGCGGTCGATAAATCCGGTGACCTTGCCGGCCAATGAATATCCCCAAATCTGGAAATAAGACGATTGGAAATGCTTGTCGTAGCGCTGTTGGCGAGATTCTTCAGCTGCCGTGCGTGGAGCGGTGCTCCTCCCGGCCAATGAAGAAAGGTGCAAATGGGGTTGCCGCGCAGCATCACTGCGGAAAAGGTGGTAGAAAGGATAAATCGAAGCAAACAGTCAAATCACGGCACCTCTGATCTGGAGGTCGGCCACGTCCTGAGTGCAGTCATATCGGGTGAAATGCATGAACCGGCTTGTCCCAGAGGTTAAGACACTGCTGGCGAGACTCTTCGAATGCCGTGCGTGGAGTGAAGCTCCTCCCGGTCAAGGAAGAAAATGCGGAAAAGAAATAAAGGTTGCTGTGCGGTGCCGATGTGAAAAGGTGGTGGAAAGGATAAAGTGAAGTTTAATCGGTATGTCCAGTAGTATCGCTGCGAGAGCTATACATACCACGGCACCTCTGCTCTAGAGGCCGGCCACGTCCGAAATACACCTACACTGGTGAAATATGCCTAAACCGGCACACACCAGGGGTGGAACTTGATGGCTAGACATGTCATGCCACCTCCGCTCTAGAGGTCGGTCACGGTTGATATACACCCATACTGGTGAATTTTGCCTAAACCGGCTCACGCCAGGGGTGAATCTTGAAGGCTATGCATGTCACAGTACCTCTGCTCTAGAGGTCAGTCACGTCCCAAACACGCCCATACTGGGATAATATGCCTAAACCGGCTCAACCCAGGGGTGGAAGTCACTAGTGGCGAGGATTCGTCCTCCTGGACAAAAGCTCCATCCTGGTCACAACTAGGAAGGGTAGCGGCCACGACCGCAAAATGCTGAAGTCGGAGACACTGGACCAGGGCAGTCTAGATAGGCAACCACCTCTCACCCGGCGGGGATGTTTGCGTATCCTAATCACGCTGAGGTTTTCCGGTGAGAAAGTCCAACTCTGGCGTGGGTGGGCTACCACCTCTCACCCAGCGGGGATGCACTGATATCCTAAACACGTCGAGGTCTTCCGGTGAGAAAGTCCAACTCTAGACTAAACTGGTGCAACGAAAACCATTGTATCACGCAATCCGCTTCAGAGACCCACCAAGAATACAGGCCTGCGATACTCTGAACCCCTTGTGGTCCTCTCGTGGATCTCGTTTGGTCCTTTCGGGGACCACATAGGAGACCACGGGACCTAACGAGGACCACAGGCGTAAATTCAGTAGGATCGCAGTGCGGTTTTGGTGGTAGAAGCGAACGAAGAAGAAGAAGAAGAAGCTTGTCATAGCATGGCCATGGACTGACGGGGTGTGTGAGCAGTTGCTCCATCTTGCTGAAACCATATCAGTCTCTTATTTCTATTGGCCAAGTCTTGAATGAAGTATTCAGTTAGCATCTGCAGATAAAGATCAGTATTAACAGTAATAGGATGCCAGGTGCCAAAGCGTTCCTAACAGCTGATCGCCGTGGGCTACTCAACAATGCATTGCGGACTTCTTAATTAGTTCAGGCGTCTGCTGAGTTCTTGGACGACCAGTAGACTTATTATTAAGGCAATTAGCGGTTTCCTTAAATGTTTTTTACCCATTTCAATTTTTTTTTTTTTTTTTTGTCCTCCGATCGGGAACATTTGTAATATTGATAGCTCTGAATAATCATACTATTGTTGACTAAAGAAGAGGTTCTGAATACTTCTGTAGTATTGAAGCTTACAGATGCTCTTTGATTAACACATCATAGGTTTCACAAAACTTTACCACATTCACTATGTAGCATAGCCTTGTAAGTAATTATTATTATTATTATTATTAGTGAGATGATCGTGAATATAGTTAAGAAGGTATTGGGGGCAGGATAGTAGACCAAACGGCGACAGAAAGGTGGATAGTTAGAGGGGCGAAGAGCGGATACTTAGTATTCAAAACCCTGATCTAAGGTAAACCGAGGAGGCATGGCTGCGCCGAGAGATCGTAAGTTACTCCAGTACTAACAACACAATAACTCGAAAACCACCCACGCACACCTGCAGTAGCCGAGATGGAACAATGGACATCTGACACTGACTGAGGAAGTTAGGGGACAAAGGACTAGTAGTTAAACGACTGAAGAGAGAACGGACTAAGTCCCGAAGCAGATATCATGAAAGAGATGGTGGACTTATGCAACCAAAAATAACAATTGGACAGACGGAATGAAAGCGACTAACGCGTATAGGTTGTTGCTAATTCTAGGACGCTAGTTGCGACCGGTTTTGGGCGACAAAGGATGACCCAATGACCGATACAACATTTGGAGGTGTGGTCTATTGAACGGAACTTACGAATATAAGGCAGGGAAGAGGGCTAAAAAAGAAGAGATAGATTCTGACAGAGGAGGAGGATTCAGATTCAGGTAGAGAGAGGAAGATTCAGCAAGAGAGATGTAGGGAGAGAGACAGATAGAGATTTTAGAGGTAGAGATAGCGAGAGTAGGAAGACAGTAGAAGACCAGGAGAAACCGTAAGGAGAACACAAGCAGTCTAGGAGGAGAATAGAGAAGTAGGGTTAGACTGAACCAGTGTATCAAGAGATTATGCAGTAACTGTTACAATAAAACTTCGAGCACCGAGCTTTTGTATTAAAGTATGAAGTGTTGATATATTGTGAAGCTGAGAAAGCTGCTTAAATACTGCATTTAGAATATGAGAAGTATGATATTGTGATATTTTCAGATTATATGCTACAACGATGAAAACACCGAAATGTATGCCAAGTGGCGTTATCCATTATATGTCTGGATCATATTTATCAAAATGAAAGTTATTCAGTGAACTTTTCATCGGACTTCTCTGGTTCAGTGAATGATGTAATATGTTGTGCAACATCAATGTGTGATGCTATGATTAAAAAGAAACTTCTTGAATAATATGATAGTACCAAGAACATCTTCTTGAACAATAAAAAAGACACCTCTGTGTTATAACTAGATCAGAGCACGTCCGATGAAATGTTCACTGCATTATTTAATTATTACAAATAAGTTCAAGATGTATTGTCAACAACTTCACTTGCATTGAATCACTTAATCATTTGCTCACAATCATCAAACTCTATCATATTCTACATCTAGCATTTCTCAATGTTCTCAACTTCACAGTATTCTACACTTGATACGAGAACATTTCCTAACTCAGTATTATATCAGATCTGCAACACGTGGTCAATCAATTACACGACTAAATCAATGTAATCGGAGTTTCAAAAGTATCAATTCTTCGTGATCACTTGAATCACTTGAAACACATCTTCAGTCTGTCCTAAAACTACTTCTTCAAAACTGCTTTTCCTGAGTATCTGTTGCTCTAATTGTCCATCTCTTCCATCTGTTGTTACCTATGTCTTCTTTCTCTCTCGTGTCTTCTCTGGTGTGTGTTTTCCTTCTGTTGCTCCTCTCTAATTGTCTGTCCTGTCGTTTTTCTCTTGTCTGGACTGGTCTCAGTTCACTGACCGTCCTTGTTCCTCTGTCTTCGGGCTCCCTCCTCTGTCTCCTCTCTCATGTACTTCCCTCATCTTTTATCTTCAAGTCCAGCTTGATGGATTAACCAATAAGTATTTTTGTTCCACCCTTCAGATGTCCATTGGTTCCCATGAGCGTTCTGATTGTCCATCAAACTGCCCCGTGACTTATCTCTCGTAAGTCAATTGTCCAATAGGCCACGCCTCTAAATATTTAATTGGTCAGCTGGCCGAGTTGGTCACTCCTTTATTTAAAAACCGTGTGATATAGCGTCCTAATAGCGTACTAACGTGTGTCACCTAACAGGTGTCATGCGGGTCAGTCTACGTCAATTTCGTATATACAGTTGTTATAATATGACCTAAGTCATTATCTTGCTCTTTCATGTCAGAAGTTTTATTGTGTCCTCGCTTTTCATTGTGTCTTTCTTTTCTATTCGTCTTTTCTATTTTGTTTACACGTGTCAACGTCCAGTCACCGCATTGTTATCACTGGACCATCCTACTTTCTGGCGTCCTTCCTTTGTATTACCTATATGTCAGCGTCACTGAGGGTCTTTTTTTTCTATTCATTGTTTCCACTGTTTACTTTTGTCCGCCTCTTGTTCCCGTGTCATGGAAGTTTTATACCCGTCTCTTCCGTTTTCTACCTACTTTTCTCTGTTGCTATTAGATGTTACTATTCTGTTTACAGTATATTTTCATGATCATATTCATTATAATAATACCAATAACAACTATAATCATTACTTACAAGACCATTCTACAGGTTATCACGGGGATGCAACTCAAAATGGCGACGAAACTTTCGGTTGTACAGTAACATACGATTCTCCACTTTAAAAATAAGTTTCAACGGTGAATGCGCGATGTTGTGTTTGCCAAGAAGCCATTGTTAAAAATGACGTTTGTCTGCGTCATCTCTGACGTCATGTTTTTTTCCCATACGAATTCAGTTTCTGCGCACTACGTCAGTTAAATCCAGCCATGCTTTACGCCGGACCCTGTAGGAAGTTAACGCGCACAATCTCCGCCGGCGTCTACACCAGCGTAAAGCTGTGTCTCAGAAATAGTTTTAAAGTTGCTATCAAATTTATAATAATAGGTGTAACATAACCTTGATATTTGCAATTTTATGAAGTAAACTCGTTTCCATGAACCTATTATTCGCATTCGAATGATGTATTCGGTCATCCTTTAAATTTAAAAAAAAAAAAAAAGGTAATTCAAATGACTGAAAAGAAGGTTGCTATATAGTTAGGTCGTTGTTGAAGTTATCTTAACCTATAGTTAAGTGGTTAAACAAACACATACACAGAACTGGGCTGGAAGTATTGTATATTGCTCGGAGTGAGGCCTGGAGTCTAGCAGTAGAAAGGGAAGGATTATGAGAATGGATATAAAATTTTCGGACTAGACGTTCCGTGACTTCTAGAAAAATTAAGAAGACAGAATAGTTAGTAATGTGGGTAGATTATACGTGCACCCATGTTTTGTGTATGTCTACCCGTGTCTGTGTCTGCTTACCTGTGTCTGTGTAACTAAGTCTTTTTTCTGTCTACTCAATATCTTCGCATGTCTGTGTATGTCTGTCCTTGTGTTGTATCTGTCTTATCTATGTCTGCCTATGTCAATGTCTGTCTTATCCATTTGTCTGTGTCTGTCTAACCGTGTCTGTCCACCTGTGTCTCTCTCTACCTGTGTCTGTGCCTGTCTGCCTGTATGTGTTAACCCATGTCTCTGTTTGTCTACGTGTATGTGTCAACCCATGTCTCTGTTTGTCTACGTGTATGTGTCAACCCATGTCTCTGTTTGTCTACGTGTATGTGTCAACCCATGTCTCTGTTTGTCTACGTGTATGTGTCAACCCATGTCTCTGTTTGTCTACTTGTATGTGTCAACCCATGTCTCTGTCTGTCTACCTGTGTGTGTCTACTCATGTCTCTGTCTGTCTACCTGTGTGTGTCTACCCATGTCTCTGTCTGTCTACCTGTGCTACCTGTGTATGTCTACCCATGTCTCTGTCTGTCTGTGTCTACCCATGTCTCTGTCTGTCTATCTGTGAGTGTCTACCCATGTCTCTGTCTGTCTACCTGTATGTTTCAACCCATGTCTCTGTCTACCTGTATGTGTCAACCCATGTCTCTGTCTGTCTGCCTGCGTGTGTCTACCTATGTCTGTGTCTGTCTGTCTGCGTGTGTCTACCCATGTCTGTATCTGTCTGTCTGCGTGTGTCTACTCATATCTGTGTCTGCCTGTCTGCGTGTGTCTACCCATATCTGTATGTGTCCAGCCATGCCCCTCTCCCCGTGTCTATGTCCTGTCTACATGTTCCCTATCTGTGCTGAAATACCAGTGTAAGCTCTTGTGACCGGAATATCGAGGGCGTTACGTGCATGAACTGGCGTACCTGGTTCTTATGTCACGCAGTACTTCAGTCAGTATGTGTGCCATGTAAATATTACACGTGTTTATGTCTATTAAGTCTACAAGTTTACATTGTTCGTCTGTTAATTTTAACAAACACTACAGATACCATTTAGCTCTCATGACATTCCGTGCATTAAAATAAACGCTAGGATTTCAGGTTTTCCCTCATCTTTTTTTTATACTGTAGTCCTTGGGATTAATAATCTGCTGTGATTACAGATCCCAAAATAGGTCGCCTCAGGCTCTCGAAATAATAATAATAATAATAATAATCATTATCATCGTTGTCGTCGTCTTGTCCTTCTCATCATCATTATCATCGTCATTATCATTGTCGTCGTCCTGTCCTTGTCATCATCATTATTATCGCCATTACCATCGTCGTCTTCCTGTCCTTGTCGTCACCATCATCATCATCATCATTATCATCGTCGTCTTCCAGGCCGTGTCATCACCATCATCATCATCATCATCATCGTCGTCGTTGTCGTCTTTGTCATCATCATCATCATCACTAGTCGTGTGTGGTATCAACGTGGCTTCAAAAGATAACTTAGTTTGAATCTGCATGTTAATAGTTAGGAACAAAACAGATGAAAGGAAAGCTTCTAACAACAATCTCTCTGACAAACGCTGAGCTCGAGCAGCATACCTTGGTCACGTGCTTCCCAAGTAAACCCAGTGAATATGATGGCTCCCTTCCCTCTCCTCAAGTTCAGAACCCTTGCTGTACATCAGTGGTCCTCACCCTTTTATTAGTGTGACCATTCCACACACACACACACACACGCACACGCACGCGCACGCACACACACACACACACACACACATTGGTATGTGACCCATGATTCATCAAACAGATTTAAAAAACTGAAATTCAACAAAAGAAAATTATAACATATAATATATCCTGGCATCTGGCTGTCTACCTGCCTCTCTTCCGATCTACCTATCTGCCTATCTACCTGCCTCTCTTCCGATCTACCTATCTTCCTGTCTACCTGCCTCTCTTCCGATCTACCTATCTGCCTGTCTACCTGCCTATCTGACAACCTATCCATCTGCCTGTCCACCTGCATATCTGCCAACCTATCCATCTGCCTGTCTACCTGCCTATCTGCCAACCTATCCATCTGCCTGTCTACCTGCTTATCTACCGACCTGTCCGTCCACCCCATTCCTTCATCTACCGCCCACCCGTATTTACTTTCAAGTACCTGTGTGTATCAACGTATGTAAATATGCAGGTGTATGTGAACATATGAATGCTTGTTTTCCCTGTCTTCCGTGCTTTTTTTACCTACCCCGTGCACCTGTCCACCTGACTCTACAAAGATCATACCTAAGATTATATCACTGTAACTCATTAAATCAGGTACTAACTAAACAGAAGTAGACATCAGCCTATAGTTCATTTTTATAAAGAGAAATAAAGAGGTTTTAAAAACCGGGTTAAAAAAAAAGTTTAAGTGACAAGGGCTCATAGCAGGCGGTTTTTCAAACATGAACAAAACATCTCATGAAATTCATGAACATGTGTTCACGCCCACCTGTTTGTGTATTCTAGTTATTCTGTGGTTTGCATGTCCCTTGCGGAGCTTTGCCTCCCTAACAGCTCTCTCCTGTAGACCTCTCTAGCTATGATTATGAAAAAAGGGGGCATAATCGATTGCTTATTGCGTACACACTTTAGAAATTCATTGAAAACATTTATAGATAAAAGCTATAGATCAGTACTTCTCCAGCTTTCTTAGGGTCATCACCCTTTTCACCGTGTGAGAATAGCGTCCGATCTGCTTTGGGATTCGTTGAGTTTGTATGCCCCAAGGACATGGAAAAAATGTTATAGCACATCTGTTGTTTACGCTGAAGAAGTTTAGAGTGGGGAGTGGAGAAGCGAGCTGAAATATGTAGCGATGGGTGGAGAAGAGTGGATTGAACTCTTAGTTGCTGGCAGAGAATAGGACATTTGCATTTTTTAAATAGTGTGCTTATTATCATTCATTTTCTAATGAATAGACAGACAGGCAGGCGGGTGTGTAGGAAGTCTGGTAAGTGGGTAGGTAGTTAGGCAATTAGGTAGTTAGGTAGACAGAAAGGCAAGCAGGCAGATAGACAGATACAAGTATGTGAGTAAGTATGTAGGTAGGCAAAGAGGCAAAAAGGTAGTTGGGTAGACAGGTAAGCATGCAAGTAGAAAACAGATGAGTAGATGGGTGGGGAGGGAGAGAGGCAAGCAGGTAGTTAGGTAGACAGGGAGGCAAGCAGGCAGGTTGACAAGATAGGTAAGTGTGTAGGTAGCTTAGGAGCCACGTAGAAAGTTAAGCAGACAGACAGGCAAGCAGGCAGGTAGATAGATAGATGATTGGATGGGCATGTAGGTCAGGACGCAAGTAGGTAGTTAGGTAGACAGACAGGCAAGCTAGGAAGTAGAAAGGTGAGTATGTAGATAGGTAGGAGAGTAAGTATGTAGCAGGCAGCAAGCAGAGGAATAGCTGGGCAGACTTAAAAGTTTGCAAGATTATATGCTAAAAGATGGTAGGTAAATTAGTGGCAAGTCGTGAGACAGACAAACAGGCAGGCATATTTGAAACTCCATTCATCTTTCCGATGAACAGATAGTTACTTGCACTGATTAACTAAATGATGCAGAATTTATGGAAGTATAAAACTACTCGTATTAAATGTATTGTCAGAATCTTTTGATGACCTATACTTTCAGTACCTGAGAACCTTCTTTGCTAAGCAAATGATCACTAAATCTTCCTCCTCCTCCTCCTCATCATCGTCATCATCATCATCATCATCATCATCTTCTTCTTCTTCTACTACTATTTCCCTGTAAATGAAAGCTGGTTAACAACAGAAAGGATGTTGAGCAATAAAGGGCTCACCTGGGCAAGAGCAGAAAAAAAGGCAAAGGACAGGCATTTGTGGAAAACCCTTGCGGAAGCCCCATGTGCCCTGGGCACTTAAGATTCAGAGAGAGAGAGAGAGAGAGAGAGAGAGAGAGAGAAAGCTGGTGATCTCCGCAGGCGATGCAGTGGTGAACATGTTTAGGTGCAGCATTGTGTTGGACCGAAGGCAGGTTACCGCGGGTATTCTTTTCACTCTGTGAGCATGCAACACTTCTTTAGCAGACTCCACCGCCATGTTGAGTACAACGATCTGTTAGCCAGGCTTGAAGTCCCCAAAGGAGAAGTGGGATCGGGTTTTTGGTCGGTTATAGTTCTCCAACCCTATCGCTAACATGTTGTCAGCTAAAGGATCGCTGACTTTGCTAGTACACCTCCCTCCTGCCTCATCACATCAAGTTTTACATCTCATCAAAGGGAACACTCGTGAGTACTCAAAATGAAATCTATCCACAGCTTGCACTTTTGTTAAGCGAATCAATGAATTATAGCTCACGTGCTGTCGAGAGCAGGCAAATAAACTAAAGTAGGAACGATCGATTGATGGGACGACAAGTTTCTGTTTTGAAGTTTTAAAGTGCATACGACACATGTGTTTGAAGGTGGTGACAAGTGGAGCAATTTGTTAGAGTGGAACCCCGCCCATAATGTATACATGCAACGACTGTGGTGTTTTAAATCTGTCGCGCTGTCATTGGCCGGTAGCCCACTTTTGACTGGAGTCGATTATGTGTTGGATGGGTTATGTATATATATATACCAAAGCGGGCGATAACTCACTACTGTAACATGTCTGGAAAGGACTAGGATGGCGGTCAAAGAAAAAGGGTCGGGGGGGGGGGGGGGGGTTTGGGGGAAGCAGTGGAAGAAAAGGATACATTAGGCGGCCGTTGAGGGAAAACGAAGCAGCAGACGGGGGCAGTAATATCTTCCTTCTTGACACTTTTCAAGTTATAGACCGGAGCAGTAATATCTTCCTTCTTGACACTTTTCAACCTATAGACCGGGGCAGTAATATCTTCCTTCTTGACATTTTTCAACCTATAGACTGGGGCAGTAATATCTTCCTTCTTGACATTTTTCAACCTATAGACCGGGGCAGTAATATCTTCCTTCTTGACATTTTTCAACCTATAGACCGGGGCAGTAATATCTTCCTTCTTGACACTTTTCAACCTACAGACGGGGGCAGTAATATCTTCCTTCTAAGCACTCTTCAACCTACAGACGGGGGTAGTAATATCTTCATTCTTGACACTTTTCAACCTACAGAAGGGGGCAGTAATATCTTCCTTCTAAGCACTCTTCAACTTACAGAAGGGGGCAGTAATATCTTCCTTCTTGACACTTTTCAACCTACAGACGGGGGCAGTAATATCTTCCTTCTTGACACTTTTCAACCTACAGACGGGGGCAGTAATATCTTCCTTCTAAGCACTTTTCAACCTACAGACGGGGGCAGTAATATCTTCCTTCTAAGCACTTTTCAACCTACAGACGGGGGCAGTAATATCTTCCTTCTAAGCACTTTTCAACCTACAGACAGTGGCAATAATGCCTTCCTTCTTAGCACTTTTCAACCTGATATTGAGAAGCTTATAAACCTACATGGAACTCAGCCGTCACTATAAAAGCTGAGAAAATAATGCAGTATGTGCGTTCTAAGTGTACTTCTTCATATCGTTAAATAAACTGGTTTGCTGGCTAAAGTTTTTAGTCGCTTAATGCATATCGTACTTTACTAGATCAGTGATTGTACGATTAGTACATAAGGGGGGGGGACTTGAGGATGTGGCCCGCGAGACATGGGGACGACAGCCCGAAACAGCCAGGGAACCACTGATATATATATATATATATATATATATATATATATATATATATATATATATATATATATATTGTGCACTATGACTGCATGTGCAATGTACTGTCTGCCTTGTATGCAATTAGGGCCTGTAAGAGAAGATTTGAAGCCAGTGCAAAAATTCCCCTCTCCCTTCCTCCACCCACCCAAATCGCTTTTTCTACTTTGCATCCGTTTAAACACGTGAGCTCTTTGAAGCCTTGTGGGCTCGCTCTTAAAACAGGGAAAATTCTTCAGGCCCCAGAAAGATGCACCGGCTGGGCCCACCCCCCCCCCACCCACTCTCTTTTTTCCCTTAGGTCCTGCTTGCAATAGTTCTCTTTCCCGGCAGCTGCTTGCGTAACACAAGTATGTAACACACTTGTTACAGTCGTGTTCTTAAGCTGATATCGTTATGAAAACCAAGTAATGGCCTAGAGCGAGGACTTCAGAGAATAAAAAGAAAGTGTGTACCAGAATATGTACTGTCGACCTGGGAATAATATCATAGTAATTTATATTACATTTCGTTATCGATGCTTTGATAAGCAGATCAACATCCATTTAGTGTATTTACAGGTGATGTCAACAGACGGTAGGCAAGTAACCACAAGGTCGCGTAAGATCAATGGTTTGACTCGGAGTAAAGTCAATCAGTTGCGTGTCCCTTGCAGAACTTTGCCTCCCTAACAGCTCTCCTGTAGGCCTCTCGGTTGTAAGCAAGACGGCCTGCTGCTGATGCATCCTTTTGCAGATTATCAGCAATGTCTTGCAGCCATCTTCGCCTTGGTCTTCCTCTCTTTCTTTTTCCCATTATGTACCCTTCCAAGACGGTCTTTTCTAAATTCTCATGACGTTTAATGTGGCCAAAATATTTTTAAAAAATTTTTTTTTTAATTTTCTTACTAGCCAGCCTTCTTCAATATTAAGTTCTTGTAGTATGGATATATTTATTCTTTTTTTTTTTTTTTGTGTCCTTGATATTTGAAGAGCTCTTCTGTAGCATTTACATTCAAAGGGATTTATGTGTTTCTCAGCTGTTTTGTTAAGTGTCCAGGTCTCATAGGCATATGTTGCGATGGGAAAGATGCATGCTCTTAAAAATCTTATTTTTGTGGCTCTGTCTGCTCCTCTCCGCAGATTCTTTAGTTGTTTTATTTTCTGAAGAGCGATAGATGTCCTCCTTTTAATTTCCCTCATTGTATCTCCATTATTAGTTAGCAGTGATCCAAGATGTTCAAAACTCTTCACTTCTTACAATTTTTCCTCATTGATATATATTTCAGCTGCTTTTTTTTTTGGTCAGTTCTTGTCAACATTTTAGTTTTCTTCATTGTTCTTACGGACTGACATAATTAGTTTTGTTTCCATTCCTTTGTGTGTTGTGGACAGTAATACTGTGTCACCAGCATATCTATAATCTCTGGTATTTCATAACGGAGTAAAGTGTGTTTGTGGGGGAGGGGGGGTATTAATGGCGAGCAGGTAGTCAGTGGCATCGTCGTAATGATTCTAGAAATGTTATATACGACCGGCATCTGTTCTCAGTTTAAGACACGGAATGATAGGACCTAGATGGAAAATACTCGTTGCTTTGAGAGCAGCCGATTGGTTGTGAAAGACTACGCTCGTGCTTAGACCGATCGTTCTCAGATGACTTTGGCTTAGTGAAAGTTATATTTAATAAATGCTTTTGTGTGTTTGTGTTTGATTGGCTGAACGTTAGCCAATGAGCTTTTGCTTAGGTCATAGGAAAGTAGTTTTGACTTATTGGGGGGTAGAGTTAGACGGAGGTGTATACTGCTGTTTTAGGAAAGAAAGAAAGAAGGAAGGAAAGAAGGTTAGCAATACGGAGTAGAAACAATGAAATGGTTATAAAAGACAACAACAACAAATCAGCATTTCGGCAAAATTGCCTGTACCAAGGACAACAAAGAAGGCAAACAAACAGATAAAAACACGCAACGACATTTATCTGAGATCCTCTCTCTCTCTTTCTCTCTCTCTTTCTCTCTCTCGCTCTCTCTGTGAAAGCTGTATGATGAAGGGCAGAATGTTAGATAGGCCTGCGTGCCCAATTCTTAACCCTCTGAAAATAAAGTTCGTTCGTTCGTTCGTTCTCTCTGAGAAAACTGGGCAGACTGTGGCCGCAGACGGCATATAGGGGAATAATGTTAGACAGGTTTAGAACGGAAGCGGGGTGGGGTGCGTGAGGGGTTTGGGAACTGCCTGCCTCATTTGGGCCCTCAACGCAGCCACGCACGGCCACTGACAGCAAAATTCCGTTTACCTATATGCGGCCTGCCACCTTTGGCTTCAGAAGTTGCTTAGCTACCAGCTGTGGTACTGTCAACCTAATGTGTTGCACATTTTTGCATGTGTTCAGACAAAGAGCAAAAATGGTGACAGTTTATGACCAGTGACTCCGATGACCCGGTGGGCGCTGAAAGTCTCTGTGAACTAGTGGGCGGAGCTTTGGAGAATCCTCAGGTGCCATGATTTCCCATTGAAACAAAAAATGTCAATGTTATTAAAGTTAAATATGAAGGATTCCGCTGCAGAGTAAACTGTGGAAATCATCTCTCAGACCCTGCTGATGTCCAAAAAAAAACCCAAAAAACTGAGGAGGTTGTGTTCTGTAGCCAGCACTGTTCATGCATGCCACTGGCTGGATGATAAGAGAAATAATAACCAGACCAACATGGAGGCATTTAATGGTCACCAAAATCAACAATATAAGACCTGGACCTTGCAGATGAACATAACATAGCTCACAAACAGCTATAAGGACATGAAAGAAAAGATGGATAGGCTGACGACAGATGCAAGCAGTGTGGTACCACGCGGGAACAAAGAGCAGACTATTGAAAGAAAGTGCTGAAAACATTAAACTCACCCACAGCGAACCATCTGACAGTCGAAGCAGTCAAGGAATTCACATACCTCGGTGGTGCAGTAACAACAGGCGGAGACAGGAGTAAAGAAATTGAAATAAGAATAATATAAGCCTTACAAACTTGGGACTGTACTCAACCGTATCTGGAGATACAGAAAGATAAACCAGGAAAAGCAAATGCAGAATATTCACGAGCAGTGTTCTAAGTTGTTTACTATATGGGAGCGAATGCTGGAAAATGACAAGCAGTTGCACGTATAGTTGACACCTTCCAAAGCAAGAGTCAACGTAAGGTAAAAGGAGTAGTCCGGCCAAACATCATCAGTAATGACCTCTTGTTAAAAGAGCCAGACATGACACAGCAGTCGACAGTGATTTAAAGGAGTTGGCAACGGATTGGCCACAATATGAGAATGAATGACAGACGAATCCTTGCCACGAATAGCTTTGATGTGGACTCCTCAGGGCAAAAGAATCATCATCATCGCCTTTCACTCCCTTGAGAGCGTAGGCCATGGATAAAGGCTCTCCGGTCATCCCTGTTCTTGGAATTATTCTGCTTCCTTCCATGTGCATCCCTTGTCTCTGAGCACTGTCATAATTTCTCTTCTCCAAGTAAGTCCAGGTCTTCCTCGTTTTCTATTTCCTTGAGGATTCCATGCCAGTGCCTGTCTTGCTATGTTGGTGTCGGGTTCCTCAGAGCACGTCCTCTTTTGGGACGACCCCAAAAGAAGCATGGGACGACCCCAAAAGAAACACGAAATGACCAAAAAGAAGCATGGGACGACCCCAAAAGAAGCATGGGGCGACCTCAAAAGAAACATGGGACGACCCAAAAAAGCATGAGACGATCCCAAAAGAAGCATGGGACGTCCCAGAGGCGAATACAGGCAAACAAAGGGACTAATATGGGACACAACCGACAAGACATCGAAGGACCGACTAAAATGGACGTGGAACTATCTTGCTACCACCAATCCTTTACGTCTCGGGCAATGAAGGAATGAGAGAGAGAGAGAGAGAGAGAGAAAGAGAGAGAGAATGTGAGTGTGTGTGGATGGAGACCCCCCCCCCCCAAAAGAAAAAGAATTATCAAGACTCGTGCGAGCAGCCTGTCACGGATGCTGTCGATATCCCTCTTGCTGTTGTCTACTAATTCAGGCTTTGTTAAACTATTCATATCCCTAGGGGACACGGGAAACAAATGGTGAGGAAATGGGCTCAATATCTGAGCAATACTTCAACTACAGTTACTTATGATATTGTTTCAGATATAAGTTGTTACATTACAGTTTTCTTTATTCCGTTTATTCGTAACTGTCAGTTTGGAAAATATGATGATGATGATGATGATTTTGACAACCTGGTGAAGGCTGTGTGGGGAACGCAGAGGTAAATCATTAGAGAGTGTATCATCGTAAACAGGTTGAGAGCCCTTGTGCTAACTGATAGCCCTTGTATAGCTAATATGCTAAGATTATCTTCCAGTACAGTGGTTCTCAAATGACATAAAGAGTGGAATAAATAAAGTGAGAACAGCTTTCATTAAACTTAGAAACATCGAAAGTCCTCCAGGTACAGTACTAGAACCAAAATAAAACTGTTCCAAAGTTGGGTGGTGTCCATACTCCTGTACGGAGCAGAATGCTGGAGAGCAACTGAAAGGAAACAGGCAATTTATCCTCTTTCCACACAAAATGCCTCAGAAAGATTTTAAATCATTTACTGGTCACAGAGCAAATAAAACCGCTGGAAATGGATTGGTCACGTGGTCCGAAGAGACCCCAGCAACAGCGCTAACAGTCATAAGATGGGACACCCGAGGGGCAAAAGAAAGAGTGGCCGACCAACGGCTACCTCACGGGGAACTATAGGAGCAGAAATGAGTAGAATGCAATACAGCTGGGACACAATACGAAAGCTGGCCCCAGGACGTGCGATGTGGAGAGAAAATGTGTTGCTGCTCTGCTAAACGTCACAGGGCGTACTGGGCGGTGGTTTGCTTAGCCGATCGCCGACAAAGGACATGGATAGGCCGATGGTTCTCAACTTTTTGTGTGCTCCATGTATCTTTTTCATCGTATGTCAGAGCATTATCTCCCCCCCCCCCCAACTCTTTCCTCCCACCACCCCCCCCCCCATTCCCCTCCAGGACTATCATACTCAAAATATGCATTCTAAATTTGGGGGTGGGGGGGGAAGGGGAAATAAGGGTTTGTACCGGGAGTATAGTCTCTCACTCTCTTTTTCTCTCTCTGAACCTTAAGTGCCCAGGGCACATGGGGCTTCCGCAAGGGTTTTTCACAAGTGCCTGTCCTTTGCCTTTTTTTTCCACTCTTGCCCAGGTGAGCCATCTATTGCTCAATTTCCTTTCAGTTGTTCTTCTCCATATCTCCTTTGGTCTACCCTTACTTCTGCTCCCCTGTGGTGTCCATCTTAGTGCTATTTTTTGTCAGTGAGTCGTCAGTAATCCGGAGCACATGTCCCAACCATCGTCAGCGTCTTTCCTCAATAGCGACCATACTACACATACATAAACATAAGCGACCATACTTTCATTCATTCCTTTGCATGTCCCTTGCGGAACTTTGCCTCCCAAACAGCACTCCTGTAGGCCTCTCGGTTGTGAGCAAGATGGCCTGCTGCTGCTGCATCCATTTCCAGATCATCAACGATGTCTTGCAGCCATCTTCGTTTCGGTCTTCCTCTTTTTCTTTTTCCCATTATGTATCCTTCCAATACGGTCTTCTCTAAATTATCATGACGTTTAATGTGGCCAAAATATTTAAGTTTTCTCTCTTTAATTCTCTTTACTAGCCAGCCTTCTTCAATATTAAGCGACCATACTACACATACATAAACATAAGCGACCATACTATACATACATAAACATAAGCGACCATACTACACATACATAAACATAAGTGACCATACTATACATACATAAACATAAGCGACCATACTACACATACATAAACATAAGCGACCATACTACACATACATAAACATAAGTGACCATACTATACATACATAATAAACATAAGCGACCATACTACTCACACATAAACATAATTTCCATCAGTTTCAGTGTGTGGTTCGAAATTCTCCACATCCCCCCCCCTTTTTTCCCCCCGCTTTCCCCATCATTAAACCTTTAATTCCCTACCCCCCCCCCCCCCCCCAACCTTGTTGGAGAAACTCTGTTCTAATACATGCATCATATTAAACGGGCATTTTTCAACATATTTTTTTTTGTTTTGTCTTTCTTTCTTTGCCTTCAGTTTCGAAATCACATGGAAAACTTCTTAAGAAACTTCCACTATAAGGAGCAAGCAACAATCCCTGCCCACTGCCCAGTCTGTCACAACAGCTTGTTTACCTGAAGCGGAGCTTGCGGACAGATTGTGATCAGAATAGAACAGATTCAAAGTTCTTAGTGACCTACTTAACACACCATTATGATCCCTGATGGTGCACAGAAGTGCCAGTAATCAATTCCTCTCGAATATTTTGTTCTGTGACGCGATGTAGTCGATTACAAAGAATTTCATGAATTCTATGTTTTTTACAAAAAAAATTTTCTATGTGCTATTTTCCTATGTCTTTGTTTAGACTATCTATCTATCTATCTATCTATCTATCTATCTATCTATCTATCTATCTATCTGTCTGTCTGTCTGTCCGTCCGTCTGTCTGTCTGTCTCCATGGAGCTGTGAGCTGGTGTTCTATACAGCCGATTCAGGGAGGATGTTGAGCCCCAGCATGGTGTGGGCTTGGGAACAGATCATGTGGGCTTGGGAACAGATCGTGTGGGCTTGGGAACAGATCGTGTGGGCTTGGGAACAGATCGTGTGGGCTTGGGAACAGATCATGTGGGCTTGGGAACAGGTCGTGTGGGCTTGGGAACAGGTCGTGTGGGCTTGGTAACAGGTCGTGTGGGCTTGGGAACAGATCGTGTGGGCCTGGGAACAGGTCGTGTGGGCTTGGGAACAGGTCGTGGCAGAGATTCTTTTTTCAGCCCCTGAATGGAGTTTCAAAAGCAGAGGGAGTGTAATACTTCTTTAGCAGACTCCACCACCACGGGGGAACTATAACGATCCCAGCCCCTTTAGCCAAGCTAATGCCTCTTTCTGTGGTTACTAATGAAGAAAATGGGACAGGATCATCTTGGCCAGCTATGGTTCCACCAACTCGGACGCTAACATGTCAGCTATGAGTCGCTATTCCCCCCCCCCCCAAAAAAAAAAAACAACATGTGTTTCTTCTTCTTCTTCTTCTTTCGAAGTTGTTGGTCACATCAGATCCTGATCCCTGTCGACATGGCAAAGCCTGCAGTCCTCTCCAGATCCTGATAGGATCCCCAAAGCTTTTGCCCCAAGCTTGTGTCCTCTGGCTGTGTCTCACTCCTCAGGTCCGCATGGTTTTGGGCACTCTTGAAGGATATGTCCTGGAGTCTGGGCTCCCCAGACACTCCTCTGTGTGAGACATTTTAAGTCGATGTAGGTGGCTCAGTAGTCTGCAGTGGCCTGTCCTTAGACGAAAGAGGATGGTTTGCTGATGCCTTTTGTGTCTTTTGTATCTGCAACAATCCCTGCTATCCTGACTCTTCTGTCTCCTGGTATTCTGTCTCATGATCCTCTGTTTCTAGGCATAGCTACATCACTCTGCACAGTGCTAAACTTTACTTGTTGGTAGGACTTATCCTGAATAAAAAAAAAAAAACATTTGAACAAGGAGCATAAAAAAAAATCATGGATAAACTAAAGATCTGGATTCACTACTGTTTATATGCATGTGTGTGAGAGGAGATCACCAACTGAGCTGATGGCCTGCATGAAGGACCGTGTGCTCTGGAGAAGCATAATAGCCAATGCCAGTCGGCACAGTACATGATGATGATGATGATGATGATGATATGTGATTTTTTTGGGGTTTCTTTCGTGGATGGGGGATGAAAACATAGTCCGATGTTGCGATCAGTGATCCATAACTGATTGTTTGCGTCAGGGGTTGGCGAACCGAACCCGACGAAGACCTTATCCCCCCACCTCTCCCCTGGTACCCCCGCCCCCCCCCCCCAGGAAAAAAAAAAGAAACTCATCCCAGCTAACGGTGATCACTACAGTCCCCTATGGTAGTGGAGTCTGCTCAGGAAAAAAAAAACCCCGTTGCATCTTCCTGCTTTGCAACTACACGGTGGGTGGGTCTGCAAATATAAACGCCTTATTCCCCTCCCACCCCTACCCACACTCCCCCCCCTTTCCGGCGAAGTAGGCACGAGGGCGTGCACCCTCAACATCTTCAGCGCTCTGGCAGCAAAGAGCATCAAACGCTCGCAGTTCCAGGAAGTTAGACGTATGTACGTATGTATGTATAACAATGTACGTGTACACAACTGTGGGACCCACTGAGGACATTTTTTAATGTGGCATAAAACTGTCCACACCACAATTATCTGTTTTCATCTACCATGGACCCCCACCCCCCCCCCCCCAATCAAAGTCTCCTGGGCCCAGCCACAAGGCTTCAGAGCGATGCAGCCCGCTGGACCCTCTCCCCCTCCCCTCCCAACCCTTTCCACCTCCCTGATATATCACAGTCAACGTTACCTGTCATTGTATCTTCTACTGCATCAGGCCCCCCCCCCCCCCGTCTCTCTCTCTTTCTTTCTCTCTATCTCACGCCATCGAAGCCGTACGTTCCCCTCCCCAGTCTCATTTCCCCGCCGTTTGTCTTTCTTTGTACTCCGGAGATAATTCTGTGGCCTTGAGTCCGTTCCACTCTGCCTTTATCCTTCCTGTCCCGGAGACGTCCGTGACCTAGTTTTCCTCTTATCGATCTAAACATAGCAACCAATTGATGATCGTTACTCATAACTCCAAGAGCCTGCAAGATAAAGAGAATCTTGTTTGTTTGCTTTTTGTTTTTTTTTCTGTTTCGTTCTTTTTTTTTTCTTCTTTTCCAGACTATTGAGGGACATCTGTAACACGTAAAGGAGATTTGAGGGGAGGGGAGAAGGGGGGAAGGGAGACGGGGAATATAGACAATGGAGAATTGATTAAAATCACAGACACGCTACGAAAGAAACACGATGGACCAGTTCTGCACGTGCCTTTACTGTAGAGATCTCGTGACACTTTATAGATAGAATAGTTCGGCGATTTTTGTTGCTGTTTGTTGTTTCTACTCCAACATTTGGCCTATGTTTGGGAGGATGAACGTGATTTCCCTCCTTCGTCCTTGAAATATTTACAACTGTTGGTCATCCCTTTCATGATGTCAGAGTGCCCTAAATGTTTCCAGACTAGGCAGCGTAAACGGGACGTGTATCAGCAATGCAGCCTTTCACAATATGAAATCCTTCTGACAATCATCATCATCATCATCATGTGCCGTACCGACTGGCGTTGGTTATTATGCTTCTCCAGAGTACCCCGACCTTCATGCAGGCCATCAGCTCAGTTGGTGATCTCCTCTCACACCATCTAGTCATACTTTCCTGTATCAGCTCTCTTGATCTTCCCCTGGCTCTTATTCCCTCTATTTGTCCTGTTATAATATTTTCAATGGCCCCTCTTCTCATTGCATGTCCTAGGAAAGTACATTGTCTCTCTCTCTCTCTCACTCTCTCTCTCTTTGACAAGATTTTTTTGTGTCTCCAGCTCTTCTCATACATTCTTCATTAGTTATTTTTGCTGTCCAGGGGATTCGTAACATTCTTCTAATAAACCACATTTCTGCTGCTTCCAATGATTTTTGTGCAGACCTGCCTAATGTCCATGATTCACTTCCATATAACAAGATAGGTATAGCATTTTAGGACTCGTTTTCTAACATTCAGTGATATATATTATATACACACGCACACTCGCACCCACGTACACACGCACACACACATATTACACGCAATGAACTAAAACATAAGAGATGCACCAGAAACTCTTCAGTAGCACACCTTCTTCGGAAAAGATTTTCATCTTAAAGTAAACCACCACCTTCTTCTTCTTCTTCATTTGACATGATGATCATGAAATCTTAGTTAGAAAGCTTGAGACTTATAAATTACACCCTGACTTGACAAAATTTATTACATCTTTTCTTCCCAACAGACAACAGGTAGGTTCCCTCAAAAACTCTAAGTCAAGTTCATCTGTGGTTGATAATGGTGGCCCACAGGATCTGTTCTGGTCCTCTCCTGTTTACCATCTACATCAATGATCTTCATCTCAAAAAATCATCTTGTGACCTCTTTGCTGATGGCTGCACATTTTACACTAGTAACAGTGACTCTATTAACCTTGAGTCAACACTTCAAATTGAAATAAACAGTCTAATTTACTGGAGCAACAACAACATAATGCTGATAAACACCAGCAAAACAAAATCCATGCACATTACAACAAGATAGAAATTAACAAATTCACCAACAACAACACTGCAGCTCCATGTTGGAACTTCACAGACAGAGAATGTTAGTGAACATAAAACTCTAGGTCTCATGATTGACCACCACCTCAGCTGGAATCATCATGTGGACAATCTAACCAAACTCACTGCACAAAAGGTTTACCAATTTATTTAAATGAAACACTTTCTTGACATAGACACCAGAAGAATATACTACATATCACAGATACAAACACACTTGGAATACTGTTCCACAGTCTGGGATGGTTGTTCCATGTCAAACATGAAAAGACTTTATTCACTTCAAAAACGAGCAATAAGGCTTATAGGTGACAAACATGCACCATATACTGCAAATAAGGACAAACATCTTGATATTCTACCGCTCAAGATGAGATTTCTTTTCAACAAGGCCAAGTTAATTCATAAAATTCTATCACACAATGCTCCACTTTATCTGTGGTCGTTGTTCAAATCCAACCCAAAACACAGTCAACGCTTAAGCAAATTGTAATCTCCCAAAGCCAAGGCTTGACATGTTTAAAAAAGCTTCTCTTACTCAGCTGCCCACCTTTGGAATGCCTTATATAAAACTTATAAGTAATATTCGTTCTTATAACTTCAAACTTTGTCAACATCTGTTTGATATGGACTATATGCCTCCCTAAGCATAGTCTAAAGTAATTTAAAGTATGGCTTGATTGTTCTTTATTTTAACAGCTTTTCTATAAATTTTAGGTTTGAATGAATGTAAGAATGCAAGTTTATTTCATGATGTTGCATAAATTAGAGTGTGGAGTGGATAGACAAGAGATAAGTTTATTATTTATTTATGTAATCATTTAATTGTGACTTCATGATTATTATGCTCATTAACAAATGCTGAGTGGACTGTCTGAGTGAAAGCTGCATAATGAAGGGCAGAATGTCAGACGGGCCTGCGTGCCCAATTGTTAACCGTTTGAAAATAAAGTATGTTCGTTTGTTCGTTCTTCTTTTCTTTCTTTCTTCCTTCCTTCCTTCCTTCCTTCCTTCTTCTTCTTCTTCTTCTTCTTCTTCTTCTTCTTCTTCCATAGTTCTGGCCGCATACATCTGTATTTATTTTCCAGATAAACTGTGGAGGTCGCGCTTGGCGCCCCAAAGTTGTCTGTCTTCCAATGATTTTTGTGCAGACCTGCCTAATGTCCATGATTCACTTCCATATAACAAGATAGGTATAGCATTTTAGGACTCGTTTTCTAACATTCAGTGATATATATATATACACACGCACACTCGCACCCACGTACACACGCACACACATATTACACGCAATGAACTAAACATAAGAGATGCACCAGAAACTCTTCAGTAGCACACCTTCTTCGGAAAAGATTTTCATCTTAAAGTAAACCACCACCTTCTTCTTCTTCTTCATTTGACATGATGATCATGAAATCTTAGTTAGAAAGCTTGAGACTTATAAATTACACCCTGACTTGACAAAATTTATTACATCTTTTCTTCCCAACAGACAACAGGTAGGTTCCCTCAAAAACTCTAAGTCAAGTTCATCTGTGGTTGATAATGGTGGCCCACAGGATCTGTTCTGGTCCTCTCCTGTTTACCATCTACATCAATGATCTTCATCTCAAAAAATCATCTTGTGACCTCTTTGCTGATGGCTGCACATTTTACACTAGTAACAGTGACTCTATTAACCTTGAGTCAACACTTCAAATTGAAATAAACAGTCTAATTTACTGGAGCAACAACAACATAATGCTGATAAACACCAGCAAAACAAAATCCATGCACATTACAACAAGATAGAAATTAACAAATTCACCAACAACAACACTACAGCTCCATGTTGGAACTTCACAGACAGAGAATGTTAGTGAACATAAAACTCTAGGTCTCATGATTGACCACCACCTCAGCTGGAATCATCATGTGGACAATCTAACCAAACTCACTGCACAAAAGGTTTACCAATTTATTTAAATGAAACACTTTCTTGACATAGACACCAGAAGAATATACTACATATCACAGATACAAACACACTTGGACTACTGTTCCACAGTCTGGGATGGTTGTCCCATGTCAAACATGAAAAGACTTTATTCACTTCAAAAACGAGCAATAAGGCTTATAGGTGACAAACATGCACCATATACTGCAAATAAGGACAAACATCTTGATATTCTACCGCTCAAGATGAGATTTCTTTTCAACAAGGCCAAGTTAATTCATAAAATTCTATCGCACAATGCTCCACTTTATCTGTGGTCGTTGTTCAAATCCAACCCAAAACACAGTCAACGCTTAAGCAAATTGTAATCTCCCAAAGCCAAGGCTTGACATGTTTAAAAAAAGCTTCTCTTACTCAGCTGCCCACCTTTGGAATGCCTTATATACTTATGTAAAACTTATAAGTAATATTCGTTCTTATAACTTCAAACTTTGTTCAACATCTGTTTGATATGGACTATATGCCTTCCTAAGCATAGTCTAAAGTAATTTAAAGTATGGCTTGATTGTTCTTTATTTTAACAGCTTTTCTATAAATTTTAGGTTTGAATGAATGTAAGAATGCAAGTTTATTTCATGATGTTGCATAAATTAAAGTGTGGAGTGGATAGACAAGAGATAAGTTTATTATTTATTTATGTAATCATTTAATTGTGTCTTCATGATTATTATGCTCATTAACAAATGCTGAGTGACTGATTGAGTGAAAGCTGCATGATGAAGGGCAGAATGTCAGACGGGCCTGCGTGCCCAATTCTTAACCGTTTGAAAATAAAGTATGTTCGTTTGTTCGTTCTTATTTTCTTCCTTCCTTCCTTCCTTCCCTCCTCCTTCTTCTTCTTTTTCTTCTTGTTCCATAGTTCTGGCCGCATACATCTGTATTTCTTTTCCGGATAAACTGTGGAGGTCGGGCTTGGCGCCCCAAAGTTGTCTGTCTTCCAGTGTGTAGCTCCCTGCAGCCAGGGCTGGGTTCGGGCTTCGTGGTAGAGGAGGCAAAGCTCCAGGATGTGCTCTGAGGTCAGGATACCCTGTCACGCATGTGTGGTATAGGATGTGTGAGACCGAGGTGATACAGGTGTGACAAACTGACTTGATACAGGTATGACAGACTGACGTGATACAGGTGTGACAGACTGACTTGATACAGGTGTAACAGGCTGAGCTGATACAGCTGTGACAGACTGAGGTGATACAGCTGTGACAGACTGAGGTGATACAGGTGTAACAGGCTGAGGCGATACAGGTGTAACAGGCTGAGGTGATACAGCTGTGACAGACTGACTTGATACAGGTGTAACAGGCTGAGGTGATACAGCTGTGACAGACTGACTTGATACAGGTGTAACAGACTGAGGTGATACAGGTGTGACAGACTGAGGTGATACAGCTGTGACAGACTGACGTGATACAGGTGTAACAGACTGAGGTGATACAGCTGTGACAGACTGAGGTGATACAGCTGTGACAGACTGAGGTGATACAGCTGTGACAGACTGAGGTGATACAGCTGTGACAGACTGAGGTGATACAGCTGTGACAGACTGACGTGATACAAGTGTGACAGACTAACTTGATACAGGTGTAACAGACTGAGGTGATACAGCTGTGACAGACTGAGGTGATACAGGTGTACCAGGCTGAGGTGATACAGCTGTGACAGACTGACTTGATACAGGTGTAACAGGCTGAGGTGATACAGCTGTGACAGACTGAGGTGATACAGGTGTGACAGACTGACGTGATACACGTGTGACAGACTGACTTGATACAGGTGTAACAGACTGAGGTGATACAGCTGTGACAGACTGACTTGATACAGGTGTAACAGGCTGAGGTGATACAGCTGTGACAGACTGACTTGATACAGGTGTAACAGACTGAGATGATACAACTGTGACAGACTGAGGTGATACAGCTGTGACAGACTGACGTGATACAGGTGTAACAGACTGAGGTGATACAGCTGTGACAGACTGAGGTGATACAGCTGTGACAGACTGAGGTGATACAGCTGTGACAGACTGAGACGATACAGGTGTAACAGACTGACGTGATACAGGTGTAACAGACTGAGGTGATACAGCTGTGACAGACTGACTTGATACAGGTGTAACAGACTGGGGTGATACAGGTGTGACAAACTGACTTGATACAGGTATGACAGACTGACGTGATACAGGTGTCACAGACTGAGATGATACAGCTGTGACAGACTGAGGAGATACAGCTGTGACAGACTGACTTGATACAGGTGTGACAGACTGAGGTGATACAGCTGTGACAGACTGACGTGATACAGCTGTGACAGACTGACGTGATACAAGTGTGACAGACTGACTTGATACAGGTGTAACAGACTGAGCTGATACAGCTCTGACAGACTGAGGTGATACAGATGTAACAGGCTGAGGTGATACAAGTGTGACAGACTGACTTGATACAGGTGTAACAGACTGAGGTGATACAGCTGTGACAGACTGAGGTGATACAGCTGTGACAGACTGATGTGATACAGGTGTAACAGACTGAGATGATACAGGTGTGACAGACTGAGGTATGACAGACTGACGTGATACAGGTGTGACAGACTGACGTGATACAGATGTGACAGACTGACGTGATACAGATGTGACAGACTGAGGTGTAACAGACTGACGTGATACAGGTGTAACAGACTGAGATGATACAGCTGTGACAGACTGAGGTGTAACAGACTGACGTGATACAGGTGTAACAGACTGAGATGATACAGGTGTGCCTGCAATCGACAGTCTTTCGCATGTAATTTATCTTTTGTTTAATCCATATAGGGAGCATACGATCGGTTTATTTATGCCGTGATATCGGTTTCAAGTCCCAGCAGTGAGATTTTTGTTTTCTGGTATATTCATTCATTCATTTGCATGTCCCTTGCGGAACTTTGCCTCCCAAACAGCACTCCTGTAGGCCTCTCGGTTGTGAGCAAGATGCCCCTGCTGCTGCTGCGTCCATCTGCAGATCGTCAACGATTTCTTGCAGCCGTCTTCGTTTTGGTCTTCCTCTTTTTCTTTTTCCCATTATGTAACCTTCCAAAATGGTCTTCTCTAAATTATCATGACGTTTAATGTGTCCAAAATATTTAAGTTTCTGGTATCATCATACTAAAAAGGTCCCAGGGTTTCACCCAGCCTCTAAAAATGGGTACCACAGAAATCTGGGAGCATAAATTCGTGATACTGACCATATCAAACTTTCATGTGCCGATGATCATGAAAAATTCAGGCCAAAACACCGTATTCTCCAATATGTCTTAATGGCATCAAAACGGGAATTTTATAGGAAGCAAAAAGAGCATATGAGCTTTTCTAAATTACGGTTCGCGAGCTTCCAAAATATGAGCATAAAAGTTATAGAGTTCTATCTGTGTTAAGATCTTCTTCTTCTTTGTTCACTTCTACCACCAAGACCGCCCCGTGATCCTACTGAATTTACTCCTGTGGTCCTCCTGTGGTCCCCGAGAGGTCCACAGGAGGTTCAGAGTAACGCGGGGCTTGGGCCTGTATTCTCAGTGGGTCACAGAAGAAGGATTGTGTGACACCGTGGTTTTCGTTGCACCAGTTTAATCAAGAGCTGGACTTTCTCACAGGAAAACCTCGGCGTGTTTTGGATATCAGTATATACCCGCCGGGTGAGAGGTGGTTGCCCACGCAGCCTGTGTTAGATCTAAAAATAGGCAAGAGATTCTGTAAGTCTAGAATTCCTATACTGTCCTGTTTATTTGCGTTTCTAATATGGTGTGACAGACTGACGTGATACACGTGTGACAGACTGACTTGATACAGGTGTAACAGACTGAGGTGATACAGCTGTGACAGACTGACTTGATACAGGTGTAACAGGCTGAGGTGATACAGCTGTGACAGACTGACTTGATACAGGTGTAACAGACTGAGATGATACAACTGTGACAGACTGAGGTGATACAGCTGTGACAGACTGACGTGATACAGGTGTAACAGACTGAGGTGATACAGCTGTGACAGACTGAGGTGATACAGCTGTGACAGACTGAGGTGATACAGCTGTGACAGACTGAGACGATACAGGTGTAACAGACTGACGTGATACAGGTGTAACAGACTGAGGTGATACAGCTGTGACAGACTGACTTGATACAGGTGTAACAGACTGGGGTGATACAGGTGTGACAAACTGACTTGATACAGGTATGACAGACTGACGTGATACAGGTGTCACAGACTGAGATGATACAGGTGTGACAGACTGAGGAGATACAGGTGTAACAGACTAGCATGATACATGTGTGACAGACTGACGTGATACAGGTGTGACAGACTGAGGTATGACAGACTGACGGATACAGGTGTGACAGACTGACGTGATACAGATGTGACAGACTGAGGTGTAACAGACTGACGTGATACAGGTGTAACAGACTGAGGTGATACAGCTGTGACAGACTGACGTGATACAGGTGTAACAGACTGAGGTGATACAGCTGTGACAGACTGACGTGATACAGGTGTGCCTGCAATCGACAGTCTTTGGCATGTAATTTATCTTTTGTTTAATCCATATAGGGAGCATACGATCGGTTTATTTATGCTGTGATATCGATTTCAAGTCCCAGCAGTGAGATTTTTGTTTTCTGGTATATTCATTCATTCATTTGCATGTCCCTTGCGGAACTTTGCCTCCCAAACAGAACTCCTGTAGGCCTCTCGGTTGTCAGCAAGATGGCCTGCTGCTGCTGCGTCCATCTGCAGATCGTCAACGATTTCTTGCAGCCGTCTTCGTTTTGGTCTTCCTCTTTTTCTTTTTCCCATTATGTAACCTTCCAAAATGGTCTTCTCTAAATTATCATGACGTTTAATGTGTCTAAAATATTTAAGTTTCTGGTATCATCACACTAAAAAGGTCCCAGGGTTTCACCCAGCCTCTAAAAATGGGTACCACAGAAATCTGGGAGCATAAATTCGTGATACATCAAACTTTCATGTGCCGATGATCATGAAAAATTCAGGCCAAAACACCGTATTCTCCAATATGTCTTAATGGCATCAAAACGGGAATTTTGTAGGAAGCAAAAAGAGCATATGAGCTTTTCTAAATTACGGTTCGCGAGCTTCCAAAATATGAGCATAAAAGTTATAGAGTTCTATCTGTGTTTAGATCTTCTTCTTCTTCTTCTTCTTTGTTCACTTCTACCACCAAGACCGCCCCGTGATCCTACTGAATTTACTCCTGTGGTCCTCCTGTGGTCCCCGAGAGGTCCACAGGAGGTTCAGAGTAACGCGGGGCTTGGGCCTGTATTCTCAGTGGGTCACAGAAGAAGGATTGTGTGACACCGTGGTTTTCGTTGCACCAGTTTAATCAAGAGCTGGACTTTCTCACAGGAAAACCTCGGCGTGTTTTGGATATCAGTATATACCCGCCGGGTGAGAGGTGGTTGCCCACCCAGCCTGTGTTTAGATCTAAAAATAGGCAAGAGATTCTGTAAGTCTAGAATTCCTATTACTGTCCTGTTTATTTGCGTTTCTAATATGGTAAAGTAAGGTATGGTAAAGTAAGGTATGGTAAAGTAAGGTAAGGTAAAGTAAGGTAAGGTAAGGTAAACACTATTCCCTCTAAGCTGCGCGGCTGCGCGCGCAAAAAAAAAAAAAAATCATATTGCCCACAAAAATTTTGGAGCCCTGCAAAAAGAAAAATGAAGCTGCTACTTTTATTTTCCAGTTTCCAGATATTACTCCGTGCTATAATTGCGATCAAGAAAAGTACAATGATGGTAGATGTTTTTCCTTTACTGTTTCTTTCTTGTTGAGAAATGCCTTTCGGATCGGATGTTTCAACTGGGTCTTTTATTTAGGTAGTACTGTAGCAGAATCACTGAGTAAGTAAACAAAGAAATCATCGTTGCAAATAACTAAATATCAGTAACTGAAAAGTACAGCAGGTCTATCCTGTTATTAAATGTACAGGCCTTTATGGTGTGTGTTATAAATAAACGTGACTGCGCACAATTTTTTTTTTTTTTGCACGGGAGCTGAATATTTTGCACACAGACCGCAAACCCTTAGAAGGAACATTGAAGGTAAATTAAAACATGGGGATATGGTGCCATTACACATATTTTCTTTGACCTGTAAGTACCTTAGAGTGATGTTGTCAGGATCGAGCTTGGGCCGTCTTTTCCTCCCCCCCCCCCCAACTCCAGAAGAAGTCGGGTTACCTAGGTTGGTGACTGGGTCGCCTTCGGCCGGATTCGAACCCCCCCCCCCCCGACCTTCTCCAAGAGAGACTAGTGCACTAACCACTTCTCCACTCATATGCCCTTCTTGATAGAAATATTATCAATATACTCTCATCACCGTAGTAGCAGCATCTTCTTCTTCTTCTTCGTCGTCTTTCCGTATTTCTGATCAATAGATGAAGCAAAATCAACCATCTTTGAACACTTTGCCCGATGTTCGTTTATTTATTTAATTTCTTCTTGCACGGGTTCATAGGCTGATGGTTCAGGAGCCACTTGCACAGTAACTAGTCCACAGCCTAATCCTGCAAGGATTTTTGGGATTTACTCCAGCGTCTTCTGTTGGCATACCCGCTCGATGCAGGCGGAATCTGATTCGTGGACTACGGAGACACAACTGCGACTTCCTGGAGAATGAAGCGAGATCAGTTTGGCGAGTTTTTTTTTCCACATTCCAGCACAGCCGAGATAACATGATTTCTTTCTTTTTTTCCGTGGAGAATGAGCTTCGTAATCAGCATGGAGTTGTTAAAGAAGTCAGTTCTGACTACAGTGAAATCACGTGGCGAAGGCGGATATAGTAACAGAGGCACGGAAATAGCAAATTATTGAATTGACATGTCGAGGCAAGAGAAAGACGAGACAAAGGCATGAGTCAACATATTAAGACAAGACAAAGACACGAGTCTACATATTAAGACAAGACAAAGGCATGAGTCAACATATTCGGACAAGACAAAGACACGAGTCTACATACTAAGACGAGACAAAGACATGAGTCAACATATCAAGACAAGATAAAGACACGAGTCTACATACTAAGACGAGACAAAGACATGAGTCAACATATTCAGACAAGACAAAGACACGAGTCTACATATCAAGACAGGATAACGACACTAGTCTACATATTAAGACAAGACAAAGGCATGAGTCAACATATTAAGAGAAGACAAAGACACGAGTCTACATATTAAGACAAGACAAAGACATGAGTCAACATATTAAGACAAGACAAAGACATGAGTCAACATATTAAGACAAGACAAAGACATGAGTCAACACATTAAGACAAGACAAAGACACGAGTCTACATATTAAGACAAGACAAAGACACGAGTCTACATATTCAGACAAGACAAAGACATGAGTCTACATATTAAGACAAGACAAAGACATGAGTCTACATATTCAGACAAGACAAAGACATGAGTCTACATATTCAGACAAGACAAAGACACGAGTCGACATGTTCAGACTATAGAAAGGCCTAAATCGACAGGTCCAGATAAAGCAAAGAAATGAGTCGATATGTCTGTACAAGACAAAGAAATATGTATACATGACCAGATACAACAAAGAAATGAGTAAATATGCCTGGAGAAAGCAGAGAAATTAGTCAACACTTTATACTGCCCCCCCCCCCCCAAAAAAAAAACATATTTGTTCACAGCTTTTAAAACTATACTTTTTATAGAATTTAACTTGAAAATTATAATGCATTTAAAATACTTTAAACAGTAGAAATACTTAACATATCTTAATAATAATAATAATAATAATAATAATAAAGAATTTAGTCTAAATATAATATAACATAATGCCTGGTTAGCTGAGTGGTTAGGGCGCTCAGTTTACTAATCAGGTGGTACCGGGTTCAAGTCCCAGCAGTGAAATTTTTTCTGGGACACACCAAAAAGGCCCCCGGGGGCCACACAGTCTCTAAAAACGGGTACCAGAGAAATCTGGGAAGGTAAAGCAGCCAGGCGTGTGATACTGACCACATCAGACTTTCATGTGCCGAAGGTCATGGAAAATACGGGCCTAACACCGTATTCCCCAATATGCCTTATTGGCGTGGGAACTGGAATTTGAACTTTACATTTTATAATAGATCATAAGTTTTGCGTAAATAATATTAAATATCAGCTGTGGTTTGAAGAACAATATAATTTATTTTTAACCTTCCAAAATGCAACTTCATGCCAGAATTGGTAATCCTGTCACACGGTCAGAACCTCTAGAGATAGTCTGCTTCTGTTGCGCAATTTCGTTTATGAGAAAATGGGACACACTTGAGACTTTTTTGGGAAAAAAAAAATGTATTCCTGGAAAATCCCGCCTTACTACAGATTATTTTCTGTGTGAAGAAAGAAAAAAAAAGTGACAATATGTAATAATATGACATGAAATATTCCGAGTGTTATCTGCGGCGAAAGACAACATTTCAGTGAAGATGGAAGAAAGAGAAATGTGGGGTTTCCCAAGCTTCAGCTGCAAGAATGAAACGGAGAACATTTAAGTACGCACGGTCTTGGTTAGGAGCATAAACGAAACAAATCTTCTTCTTCTTATTCTTCTTCTTCTTCTGGTGTTCTTTGAAGCCGATGCCGTTAAGATGTTGAGGCACAGCATCGTGTCGGCTTGGGAGCGGGTCATGGATGTTTTTTTTTTTTCTTCAGTCCTTGAAGTACCCCAAGGCCTACCTGTTAGTCTAGTACAGGTACCCCCAAAGTCTGCCTGTTAGTCTAGTACCCATACCCCAAACCCTACCCATTAGTCTAGTACAGGTACCCCAAGTTACCATTAGGTATAGGACGCAGAGGGTAGTTTTTTGGTGACGTTTGTCTGGAAAAAAAAATCATTTGGTGGGGGTGGGGGGGTATGCAATAGTTCTTTAGTAGACTCCACCACCATGGCGTCTGTGGCAATTCCTGACCTGTTACTGGGGGTGGGTGCAAAGGGAGAGGTGGGATAGGGTCTTGGTCAGATATAGTTCGCTAACCCTGACGCTAGCATGTCAGCCATGGGTCGTCAACCCTGACACTGGCATGTCAGCCATGAGTCGTCAACCCTGACGCTAGCATATCAGCCATGGGTCGTCAACCCTGACGCTAGCATATCAGCCATGGGTCGTCAACCCTGACGCTAGCGTGTCAGCCATGAGTCGTCAACCCTGACGCTGGCATGTCAGCCATGGGTTGTCAACCCTGACGCTAGCATATCAGCCATGGGTCGTCAACCCTGACGCTAGCATATCAGCCATGGGTCGTCAACCCTGACGCTAGCATGCCACATATCCCAACCATCCCCAGCGTCTTTCCTCAGTAATCGCTTGACATCTGTGTTTCTGCCAACAAGATCTTATTTCTTATGATGTTTGGCTAAAATATTCTTCGCAAACACCTAGGTGAAAAAAAAAAATAAAATAAAATGAATGAAACGGAGGGAGTGAGGGACAAGCAGCGCATATGTGTTTCCATGTATGTCTATGTGGTGTTCTGCTGTGTACCATGGTGAAAGATTGTGGGGGGGGGGGGAGAGATCGGGAATAAACAGAATAAACAGGGAAACAAAACACTTCCCATTTTTCCGAACTTCCCATTTTCTTCTTTATGGTTCATGTCATATATTGTATGATACTAGACATGATACTGTTGAGTGGCGCAAGATGTTAACAGCGCTTTCTTCATCTTACTTATGGCCGCGGCCTTATGATTCAACCATTCTTTAGCTTTAACAACTTTATGAAGGATTCGCTCACGATGTTGATCGCAGTGTTTTATGTTACTCCGTGTATGGTGCTGCCATCTTCTTCTTCTTCGTCGTCGTTCGTTCAGACATCGATATCAATCTCTCTCTCTCTCTCACACTCTCACTCACACACACACACACAAACACACACAAATGCTGCAGGTCATAGCAAGTTTTACGGCACCACCGTACAGCTTCTCCTGTAGGAGATACAACCTGTGGGCCCTTTCCCTGGGTGAGTTGTGTAGCTGGCTACCCTGGAAGATGTGTTCTTTTCCGCACACACATAAATCTGATGCGCCAGTCTTCAGCTTCTTCTTCTTCTGGCTTCGAGGTTGTTGGTCACATCAGATCCTGATCCCTGTCGACATGGCAAAGCTCGCAGTCCCTCTCCAGATCCTGATCCCTGCCGACAAGGCAAAGCTCGCAGTCCCTCTCCAGATCCTGATAGGACCCACACAGCTTTCGCCCCAAGCGCCTCTGTGCTCGGGGCCATGTCTCACGCCTCAGCTCAGCCTGGTTTGGGCGCCACTATCAGAAACTGAAGTCTCATCCTGTGCTGCCCTACTCTCATAGCGGTGAAGTCTGTTAAAGAAGCATTGCACACACCCCTGCTTTTTATCACTACTCAAGAACTGAACAAAACAGTCGCCACAACCCGCTCCCAATCCGACACGATGATGTGCATCAACACCTTCACGGCATCGGCTGCAAAAAAAAAAAACAAAAACATTAGCTCGCAGTTCCAGGGCTATAGAAAAAGAAGAACACTGCATTCTTGGGGTCGCCAGGAGACTAATATTTTAAAACGTGGATGTTTAGATGTAAGTCTAGTACTGGTACACTAAGGTCCATCTGTTACATCTAGTACCGGCATCCCAAGACGTTAGTCTAGAACCTGCAGCCCAAGGTCTAACTGTTAGTCTAGTACCAGTACCCCAAGGTTCACCCTTTAAGTCTAGTGTCAGTACCCCAAGGTTCACCCCTTAGTCTAGTGTCAGTACCCCAAGGCCTACCTGTTAGTCTAGTACAGGTACCCCCAAACTCTGCCTGTTAGTCTAGTACCCGTACCCCCAAACTCTGCCTGTTAGTCTAGTACAGGTACCCTCAAACTCTGCCTGTTAGTCTAGTACAGGTACCCCCAAACTAGTCTAGTACAGGTACCCCCAAACTCTGCCTGTTAGTCTAGTACCCGTACCCCCAAACTCTGCCTGTTAGTCTAGTACAGGTACCCCCAAACTAGTCTAGTACAGGTACCCCCAAACTCTGCCTGTTAGTCTAGTACCCGTACCCCCAAACTCTGCCTGTTAGTCTAGTACAGGTACCCCCAAACTCTGCCTGTTAGTCTAGTACCCGTACCCCAAGTCCTACCCATTAGTCTAGTACAGGTACCCCAAGTTACCATCAGGTTATATATATATGTATATGGGACGCAGAGAGTAGTTTTTTGGAGACGTTTGTCTGGGAAAAAAAAGCAAAACTGCATCTTATAGGACGGTAAATATGCTATTACTTAGCTTCACTCATTCATTCATTTGCATGTCCCTTGCGGAACTTTGCCTCCCAAACAGCTCTCCTGTAGGCCTCTCGGTTGTCAGCAAGATGCCCTGCTTCTGATGCATCCATTTGCAGATCATCAACGATGTCTTGCAGCCATCTTCGCCTTAGTCTTCCTCTCTTTCTTTTTCCCATTATGTACCCTTCCAAGACAGTCTTCTCTAGATTATCATGACGTTTAATGTGTCCAAAATATTTAAGTTTTCTCTCTTTAATCTTCTTTACTAGCCAGCCTTCTTCAATATTAAGTTCTTGTAGTATGGATGTATTTGTTCTTTTTTGTGTCCATGATATTTGAAGAACTCTTCTGTAGCATTTACATTCAAGGGCATTTATGTGTTTCTCAGCTGGTTTGTTACTTAGCTAGTGCAGAAATTAAACCATTTCGTAGTTTAGAAAATTAATCTGTTTGTTATCACTTTATCTTTGGGCCCCACTGATTGGTCCAAGACACGAAACTAAACTCTAGAGACCCCGAAAAGAATTGGTAGAAGACATTGCTATAAACCACATGAAGAGATACAAAAGAATCTTCGGAATTCCCGTTTTAGTTTAGAAAAATGAAGAGGAAAAGCAGAGCGATGTGAAGGTATTGGAGGAGAAGAAGAAGGAGAAGTTAAAAGTGAAAAAGGTACCCAGAATTCCACAGCGAGAACTCTTTTGACCTCGTTTCAGAAACGACCGCTAAAGAAAAAAAAAAGTGGCTAAATTAGGTCAAGGGGACATATTTTCTTTCTCCCTCTTCTGGGAGTGAGCGCCGTCTTTCTCCTCTCTGTCTCTTTCTTTCACTCTCTTCTCTTTTTGTCTCTCTCTCTCTTTCTTTCACTCTCTCTCTCTCTCTTTCTTTCACTCTCTTCTTTTTTTCTCCCTCTCTCTCTTTCTTTCACTGTCTCCTCGCTCTATCTTTCTTTCATTCTCTCCTCTCTCTCTTTCTTTAACTCTCTTCTTTTCTCTCTCTCTCTCTTTCTTTCACTCTCTCCTCCCTCTCTTTCTTTCCTTCTCTCCTTTCTCTCTCTCTTTTCTTTCACTGTCTCCCGTCCCTCTTTCTTTCGCTCTCTCATCTCCCTCTTTACTATCTCCTCTTTCTCTTTCACTCTCTCTCTCTTTCTTTCACTCTCTTCTTGTTCTCTCTCTCTCTCTCTTTCACGGTCTCCTCTCTCTCTCTTTCTTCCACTCTCTATCTTTCTTTCACTGCCTCATCTCTCTCTTCACTATTCTGCTCTCTTTCACTCTCTCCCCCTCTCTCTTTCATTTTCTCCTCTTTCTCTTTCTTTCACTCTCTCCTCTCTCTCTCATCTCTTTCGCTCTCTCCTCTGTCTTTTTCACTCTCTCCTCACTTTCTCTATTTCTTTCACCCTCTCCTCTCTCGCTCTCTCTCTCTCTCACTTTCACTCACTCCTCTCTTTCTTTCACTCTCTCCTCTCTCTCTATCACTCTCTTATCTCTTTCACTCTCTTCTCTGTCTCTTTCACTCTCTCTCTCTATTTTTTTTTCACTCTCTCCTCTCTCTCACTTTCACTTTTTCCTCTCTTTCTTTCACTCTCTCTATCACTCTGTCATCTCTTTCACTCTCTCCTCTGTCTCTCTCTATTTCTTTCACTCTCTCCTCTCTCCCACTTTCACTTTCTCCTCTGTTCCTTTATCCTCTCTCTCTCTCTCTATCACTCTCTTATCTCTTTCACTCTCTTCAGCCTTTACACAATGTTTCTTTGTCTAAAAGTGTAAGACTTCGCTGCTGATGCAATGTTCCAATTACCCTTTTTTTTGTCTTTTATAGACCTATTTTTAAAACGGATTAACGTTTATCCGGGACTTACCTTTTCTTATTACTGTGCTAGAAAAATGAGCTGTTAGGGTCTGTGAAACCCTAGTTGGCCAAGACCCTTTTCATATACTAACACAGGGATTTTATCTTTTTTTTATGAGTGCTGTTGACCTCTCTAACTGGCCCGAGAACAGTTGTGGGCCCCTAATTAGAAATAAAGCTCACATATATTGTCTTTATTCGAGCCAGTTCTTTAGCTAGTCCTGTGGGCCCCTAATTAGAAATAAAGCTCACATATATTGTCTTTATTCGAGCCAGTTCTTTAGCTAGTCCTGTGGGCCCCTAATTAGAAATAAAGCTCACATATATTGTCTTTACTCAAGCCAGTTCTTTAGCTAGTCTTGTGGACCCCAGGTTAAGAACCACTTAGTCTTCAGTCTGACAAAAAGCCTGGGGCTCGGCATTCCTCCATCTGTGTCGCTCTGTTCCGTGTCCACTTCTAGAGTGAAGTTAACCTCTCTGACCCGCTCCCTATCCGAGCATCACCGGAAGGAAAATTTACGAAGGAAAGATAATGAGTAAAAGTGGGAGGAAAATATCTTGCCTGGGAATCCATCGGGTCAACGGGGAAAATGGAGGGACAACGCGACAGAGGAAGACAAAGAAACAGGATACTTGTCGGACTAAGAGCCTTTCTTATAGAAAGAGCAAAGGATAGACGGTTGTGGAAATGAGTGACGACCAACGCCTGGACTGGCATGGACCAGAGAGAGAGAGAGAGAGAGAGGGAGAGAGAGAGAGAATACAGGACACGAGTTTTAAAATAGGGGACATTCAGCCACCCCGATCGAATGATAATATGATTCCTGGTACAAATCCTTAAACTACGGGACTATCCCGTATAATACGGGACGATTGTTCACTTTTAAGAAGGATGACAAGACAGCGCGGACATGGCACACTGCGTGAATTCCTGGCAGAATTAGTCACGAGAAAACCCCCAACAGCTTCCACAAACGGTTAACATCTCTCTCTCTCCTTCTCTCTCTCTCTCTCTGTCTCTCTCTCTCTCTCTACTCAATGCCATTCCAGGCGTTGGTCGTCACTGATCTCCTCAACCATCTATTCTTTTCTCTGTCTATAAGAAGTGTGCTGGACCGTGCTCCGTGCCACTCTTTTAGTCCGTCAGTTATCTTGTTTCTTTGTCTTCATCTGTCCAATTGTCCCTCTCATTTTTCCCATTGTCATTAAATGTTCGAGTTTGTCTCTTAACATCTACCTGCTTGAAAACTCTCTCTCTCTCTCTGTCTCTCTGTCTCTCTCTCTGTCTGTCTCTCTCTCTGTGTCTCTCTCTGTCTCTCTCTGTCTGTCTGTCTGTCTCTCTCTCTCTGTCTCTCTGTCTGTCTCTC
Organism: Achatina immaculata; assembly: GCA_009760885.1. Lineage (NCBI taxonomy): Eukaryota > Metazoa > Mollusca > Gastropoda > Stylommatophora > Achatinidae > Lissachatina > Lissachatina immaculata. Next base: position 1,755,661 of record CM019720.1, read on the forward strand.
TGTCTGTCTGTCTGTCTCTCTCTCTCTCTGTCTCTCTTCTTTCTAGTGAAAACATTCCTTAATCATGACTAGGGCTTCAGCTTTTCTATGGAATTATGAAGGAGCGAAAATGAAACAGGGCAAAGCTTGAAAGACAGAATATGAAACTGCAGAAGACGCGAAAGGGTGGAAAATGAAACTGCAGAAGACATCATTCACTCATTCATTTGCATGTCCCTTGCGGAACTTTGCCTCCCAAACAGCACTCCTGTAGGCCTCTCGGTTGTGAGCAAGATGGCCTGCTGCTGATGCATCCATTTGCAGATCCTCAACGATGCCTTGCAGCCATCTTCGCCTTGGTCTTCCTCTCTTTCTTGTTCCCATTATGTACCCTCCCATGACGTAGAAGGTGGAAAATGAAGCAGGAAATGCATAAAGGATGGGAAATGAAACAAGAAAAAAAAGTATCGCGAAAAATTAAAATATTTTAAGAGAGAGAGAGAGAGAGAGAGAGAGAGAGAGAGAGAGAGAGAGAGAGAGAGAGAGAGAGAGACTTTACCTCGTAATAGCGGCTGACTTCAGAAACAGATTTATATCCCCCCCCCCCAAAAAAAAAAAATTCACCAAAAGGGCTTTGCAGTCGGTCCCGTTCCGTCGTCCCCCCCCCCCCCCCCCCGTGATAATATCCTACATTTTGAGGGTAGTTTTAAAATTATAATAATTCTTTTAGTCATAAATAGGTCAAGCTGTCAGCGAACTGGTCGAGGTTTTACTTCCCTGATGGGGGCATTTCTGGGCTGTTTTTCTTTCTCTCATCTTATATTTTGTTTCGCCATACTCTTCTCCTGTGACCTCTTTTTGCACAGACATTTACTCCTGACCCGAATAGCCAAATGTCAAGTGCTGCCCAGAAATTAGTTTTTTACCCCCCCCCCCAACCCCCAATGGGGACGGCCAATTTCATCATCATCATCATCAAGTGCCGTGCTTTGTCTATTATGTTTCTCCATAGTACCCGAATCATTCATGCCAGCCATCAGTTCAGGTGGTGACCTCATCTCAGACCATCTCATCAGACTGCCCAGTATCATATCTCTCGGCCTACCTACTGACTCTTGTTCCCTCTATTTTTCTTGTTGTTATAATATTTTCAATGCTCCCTCTTCTCATTGCATGTCCTATGAAAGTACGAGTACATTGTCTCTCTCATATTTTTTGACAAGATTTTTTTCTCTCTCGCTGTTTGTATACACTCTTCATCAGTAAACTTTGCTGTCAAGTGAATTCGCAACATTCTTCTTATAAACCACATTTCCACTGCTTCCAATGATTTTTGTACATACCTGGCTGTTGTCCATGATTCATTTCCATATAATAAGGGAGGCTCAATATAGCATTTCATCGTTTTATAACATTCATTGATAAGGATGCGTTGCATAATATGTTTCTCGTTCTCTGAAATGCAGTCTTTGCTTGGCCTATTCTGTTCCTAATTTCTGTTCTGCATTTCCCATCCGATGTTATTACTGCACCAAGGTATTTGAACTTCTGCACTTGATTTATAGTTGTTAACAGAATTCTTTAATTTTGTTCTTTATTCTATCTAAGAGATATAATTCATAGTAAATTTGGTATTTTGACTAACCGATTAAAGCCCTTATTTAATTACGACGTAGACTGTTGGTGTAAAGGAAAGGTCAATCTTAGCACTTTAAAAACCCCGAGATTTATAATCATGTTTGATGAACTTTACCTTGACATGTTCTTTTACTCAAGCTTAGTTAAGACCTTGGAAAATCTCGGGGAGTAGAGCATTTTTTCCTTACATGTTTTTATTAAAAATTAAATTTGGAATCTCCAGTTACTTTTTCACTGAAGGTCATTTGTGGACGTTGAAATGCCGAGATTTTGATTTAATTTTCTCTAGACTTGTTTTTATGCCTAGCTAAAATTAGGTTGTTTTTCAGAGACTAGTCCAAGGTTTTAAACAGGCGATTTTCAAAGTTCAGATTTTCTCGTGGACGAATGTTCACGAAAATAGGAAAGTAGAAATTGTTCATGATATTTAAGCGCTGACCTTTTACATATGATGGATTATTAATGATTGTTGTTTAAACGGAGATTAGAATCTGAGATTACTATAGAAGATAGAAGTGTAAGAATCATAGTGGCAGGCTTATGATTAGTGATTGAGTTTTGTGATTATATTGAGTGAGATTTTTTTAATAGATCGTTGAGAGATTTGATATCATTATGGATTAGAAAATGTTCTAGGAAATTGTGTAGCAATTTGTGATGGAATGTGAGCTGAGTTTTCCTTCCATAGATCCAGGTGTGTTTACTTGTAACTGAAGAATGTAGCAATAGTTCTTTTGAAGCACTGTAGGACTTATAAGGTCCGATACTTGTATTATTTTCTTACCAATGCATGGAAAGGCTTCTTGTGAGAATGTAAGCTGGCATTTATGTCCATTCATGCTGTATGTCTGGCACTTGGTCTGAGTGTGAGTGTAGTGTTGTATGTCTGGCACTTGGTCTGAGTGTGAGTGTAGTGTTGTATGTCTGGCAGTTGGTCTGAGTGTGAGTGTAGTGTTGTATGTCTGGCAGTTGGTCTGAGTGTGAGTGTAGTGTTGTATGTCTGGCAGTTGGTCTGAGTGTGAGTGTAGTGTTGTATGTCTGGTAGTTGGTCTGAGTGTGAGTGTAGTGCTGTATGTCTGGCAGGTGGTCTGAGTGTGAGTGTAGTGTTGTATGTCTGGCACTTGGTCTGAGTGTGAGTGTAGTGTTGTATGTCTGGCAGGTGGTCTGAGTGTGAGTGTAGTGCTGTATGTCTGGCAGGTGGTCTGAGTGTGAGTGTAGTATAGCCCACTCCTTCCTTATATGGCGAACAAGCTCTCATCAAGTTTAGGAGTGGTTTGTTCATGTATTACAATCAATATTCTTCATCCTCACTAATCAGCGCCCATTCTTTTCACAATAAACAGGTAGTTTATTTGATTCCATAAAATTCGGATGTCAGTGGTCTTCAAACTGGTGTATTGTCTGTGTACCTGTACATTTAGAGGCTGAGAATTTAAGTTCATGAAAATCTATATTAGTAAGGTACAAAGACATTAGTTAGAAAACTAGTATAGTTGTTCCAGTTAATTTTATACTCTCTCTCTCTCTCTCTCTCTCTCTCTCTCTCTCTCTCTCTCTCTCTCTGAACCTTAAGTGCCCAGGGCACATGGGGCTTCCGCAAGGGTTTTCCACAAATGCCTGTCCTTCGCCTTTTTTCTGTTCTTGCCCAGGTGAGCCCTCTATTGCTCAACATCCTTTCTGTTGTTCTTCTCCATGTCTCTTTTGGTCTACTACAAGCTGCATTTATACTGCTCCAGCTACACTTTTTTTTCTGTTTTGTTTAAAGACCTCTCTGGTACTTTTCGTCGGCCATGTTGCACTGCAGTCTGTGGTTCTAGAAGACTTCTCCTGGTCTTTGAGGTGGAACCCCCGACCATCGACAGTTACCACAACAAACGGTCATAGAGCATTCAACAGGGGCCACCGATAGAGTATCCAGCCAGGTCCATGTCACAGAGGCCCGTAGAGTTTTCCTTTTTTTTTTCTCTTAAAGGTGGGTCCAGAGGGCTTTGAGGGAGGGGGGGGCTGGAGTGGATGAGAAAAATAATCAGGTGGGGGTGGGGGTGGGGGAGGGGCTCTGAGATGGAGTTTGTACCCGCTTACACAATGCCTCTCGGAGCGGCCCTGCTCACAAAGAGCCGCCAGAAACATGGAATGTTGAGAAACTGGCCCCTTGCCGTAAATATTAACGCACACGTATAAATCGGTGTATATCGTGGACATCAAAGCTAAATTAGGTACAGGCAGGAGAGACTAAGAAAAGAGAAGAACAGGCTGAGCAGTTTTCAAAAGCTGCCTTGGTCACAGCCGTTCACAGCTGTTTTGCTCAAGCCCAGCTTCGCACGGCCACTGTCCCCCTGTAATTCAGCTTTGTCAAGGTAGGACAAGAGGAGAAGCTGTCACGACAGAAAAGCAGACAGACAGACAGACAAGAAGATAAAGAGACAACCAAACAGACAAGAAGGTAAAGAGACAACCAGGCAGACAGAAGGTAAAGAGACAACTAGACAGACAGAAGGTAAAGAGACAACCAGACAGACAAGAAGGTAAAGAGACAACCAGGCAGACAGAAGGTAAAGAGACAACTAGACAGACAGAAGGTAAAGAGACAACCAGACAGACAAGAAGGTAAAGAGACAACCAGACAGACAGAAGGTAAAGAGACAACTAGACAGACAGAAGGTAAAGAGACAACCAGACAGACAAGAAGGTAAAGAGACAACCAGACAGACAGAAGGTAAAGAGACAACCAGACAGACAGAAGGTAAAGAGACAACCAGACAGACAGAAGGTAAAGAGACAACTAGACAGACAGAAGGTAAAGAGACAACTAGACAGACAGAATGTAAAGAGACAACCAGACAGACAGAAGGTAAAGAGACAACCAGACAGACAGAAGGTAAAGAGACAACCAGACACACAGAAGGCAAAGAGACAACCAGACAGACCGAAGGTAAAGAAGGTAAAGAGACAACCAGACAGACAGAAGGCAATGAGACAACCAGACAGACAGAAGGTAAAGAGACAACCAGACAGACAAGAAGGTAAAGAGACAACCAGACAGACAAAAGGTAAAGAGACAACCAGACAGACAAGAAGGTAAATAGACAACCAGACAGACAAAAGGTAAAGAGACAACCAGACAGACAAAAGGTAAAGAGACAACCAGACAGACAGAGGGTAAAGAGACAACCAGACAGACAAGAAGGTAAAGAGACAACCAGACAGACGGACACACACACATACACACCCACACACTACGTGCCATATTTGTACGTTTGTGTACGTTTTCGATTACAGCTGGGGTAGATATAATGTAGTAAGCTACATTATAACCAATGGTAAGTTTTTTTTATGTTAACCTTATGTCTACGGATGGGACGTTTTCTTTCTCCTATAGAACATTACTTATGAAAGAGAAACTACGTTCAGTCCCATTTTCCCCCTCCCCCCTTTTTCTATAAGTTTCTCCTTTCCCTCCCCCCTCCCCCACCCCCAGGTTATTATCTCCAACACGCTTAAAAAATACTATTCCTCTCATATGTAGGTCAACCCTACGTGGCCTTGACCCCAATTTACTCATTCAGTCGGCCTGGTACTTTGTCTTTCAGCCCCTGGTTCCACGTCGCACGTGCACTTATTCATCCCTGTTCTCCAGTTTCAGGTTCTTTGTTGTGTTCTTTTTTTTCACTCACGATCTGATATTTTTTTTAAACCTCATTTCTTATTCTTCCTTTCTTCTCTCTCTCTCTCTCTCTCTCTCTTCTCCCTTTCTTCTTTCCTTTCTCCCCTTCTCTCTCCTATCTCAGTCCCTCCCTCCCTCTGTCTTTCCTTCCTCTCAGTTAGTCCTCATCTCTCTTACCCCTCTCTTTCATCTTCTGTATCTCGTTCTCTCTTTCTGTTACCATCTATCTCTCCCTCAGTCCTTTCCCTCTCTCTCTCTCTCTCTCTCTCTGTCTGTCACCATCTCGCTGTCTCGCTCTCTTTCGCTCCCTCTCTATCCTCTCTCACCATCTGCTCCCAATCTGTCTCTCTCTTTTATCTCCATCACTCTTTCTCTCTCCCCATCTCTCTCACTTTCTCAACCTCACTCTCTCTCTCTCTTCTCTTTTTTTCCTCTCCATTTCCCCCCTCTCTCTCACTCTCACTATCTCTCTCTTCCCTACTCCCTCAACCGCCAGGTAAATATTTAAATCCACTGAAAGCACATACTCACACATCATCATCATCATCATCATGTGCCGTTCCGACTGGCGTTGGCTGTTATGCTTCTCCACAGTACACGATCCTTCATGCAGGCCATCAGCTCAGTTGGTGATCTCATCTCACACCATCCCGCCAGACTGTCCAGTATCATTCTCTTAGTTATCCCCTGGCTCTTCTTCCATCTATTTTTCCTGTTGTTATAATATTTTCAGTGCCCCCTCTTCTCATTGCATGTCCTATGAAAGTACATTGTCTCTCTCTTATCTTTTTGACACGGTTTTTTTGTCTCTCCAGCTCTTCTCATACATTCTTCATTAGTTATTTTTGTTGTCCAGGGTATTCACAACATTCTTCTAATAAACCACATTTCTGCTGCTTCCAATAATTTTTGTGCAGACTTGCCTATTGTCCATGATTCACTTCCATATAACAAAATAGGTTCAATATAGCATTTTAGGACTCGTTTTCTAACATTCATTGATAAGGATGTGTTGGATAATATGTTTCTCATTCTCTGGTTGGCCTATCCTGTTCCTAATTTCTGTTCTGCATTTCCCATCTGAAGCTATTACTGTTCCAAGATATTTAAATCTCTGCACCTGCTTTAGAATAATTCCGTTTAATTTTATACTTCATGTTCGTTTATTCTGTTTCTTAGATATAACCATAGTCTCTGTCTTTTTGATGTTTAAAGTAAGGCCTTTCTGTTCACTTTCTTTGGCGACTTTATCCAAGAGATTTTGCAGATCTTGTTGATTCTCAGCTATCAGTACTGTGTCGTCAGCACACCAAAGATTGTTCATACTGTATCCTCTAATTTTTATACTTGGTTTTGTGGTGTACAGAGAAAAAAGGTCTGGAGATAGTAAACATCCTTGTCGCACTCTTTGTTTTATAGGTTGATATTTTCCAGTTCTATTTTCACCTCGAATTGCTGCTTCTTGCTGCCAGTATAGAAGTTTTACAATCCTCAGCTCTTTGCCATCTATATTGATGTCTTCAAGCATTTTAATAATTTCATTATGTTTCACCTTGTCGAATGCCTTGGTGTAATCAATGAAGCATAAGTAGAGATCTTTCTGTACTTCTAAAGCTCTTTCTGTTATATTTTATTTTATGTCTCTCAGCTTCAATGTTATATGAACAGCATATTTGTAGAATGTTTGGAATAGAGTGAAAGATGTATGATAAAGGGCAGAATGTCAGACGGACCTGTATGCCTAATTCTTAACCCCTTTGAAATAAAGATCAATCAATAAAGATCAATCAATCAATCTGTTAGTGTTCGTAAAGCATAAATGCTATTGTGTGTTCCCTTTCCTTCAACAAATCCAAACTGTTCATCTACTATTTCCATTTTTATCTTTTCCCTTGTTCTTCTCATAATAATTCTCAGAAGTAGCTTCTTTATGTGACATGAAAGGCTGATAGTCCTGTGGTCCTCACATTCCTTTGCACCTGGTTTCTTTGGTAGTGCTATAAACGTGGATTTAAGCAGATCACTGGGCATATAACCACTGTTGTAAATATCATTCAGTAACTTGGTTATTATTTTTATTCCTGTCTCCTCTAGTGCCTCTATTTCTTCTATTGTTATATTATCAGGCCCAGTCGCTTTTCCTTTCTTCACATATTTGATGGCATCTATGATTTCATTTTCAAGTATTGGTGGTCCATCACAGTTTTCAGTATCAGGTGTTAATTCTGGTCTTTCTCCGCCATATAGCTCACCGATATACTCTGTCCACCTGTCCACAATGTCTTCTTTTTCCCATTAACATTTTACCTTCTTTTGATTTCAGGCATCCGGTGGTATATTTTGTTTTCCTGCCTGTGAGTTCACTAATTCGTTTGTGCATGTTTTTGCTGTCTTTATTATGGGAGTCCTCTATTTATCTGCATTGTTCATTTAAGCACACTTCATTTGCTTCTCTGCATTTCCGTCTTATTTCATTATTTATCTTGCTATATTTTTCTTGGTTATTTTTACTCCTCCTCCTCTTGTCCATCAGTCCCAAAATGTTATGTATCTGTCACCAATTTATTCTTGGGAGCTTCTGTTTTTCGGTGGTATTATCTCCTTAACAGTTTGGTGGATAGAATCTCTTAACATTGTCCATTGTTCATCTATAATATTTATCTTTGCTATTGCATTGTATCTATTTGTTATAATAACTCTGTATTGTTCTCGCAGTTCTTGGTCATTTTTAAGGAGTTCTGTATTCAGTTTGAGGATTCTCACTTTTCTGCATGCTTTCTTTAGCTTTATTCTATTTTTTCCATACAGTGGGTCGTGGTCACAATTGCAGTAAGCTCCCTGCATGGTTTTTGTTGTCAGTAATGCATTCCAGAATCGTTTGTTGATTAATACGTAGTCTATCTAGTTAAAAGTCTTTTTTGTCTGGTCTGCACCACGTTGCCAGTCTTCGGGGATGTTGTTTAAACCAGTTGTTTCCTACAGCCATGCTATGTATTCTTGCCCATTCAATTAATTTACTACCTCTGTCATTCCTCTCCCCCAGTCCATAGTTACCAACAATGTCTGAAGTTCTTCCTTTACCAACTTTGGCATTAAAATCTCCCATGACTATGGTAACTTCATGTGACTTTGTGTGTTTTAGGGCTGTGTCTATGTCATTATAAAATAGCTGTACATCTTCTTCAGAACTTTCAGATGTTGGAGCGTACACTTGTATAATATTTATATTTACTGGTCGTCCTTTCAGTTGTGCTAGCAGGACTCTGTCCGAGATGTTCAAATATCCTACAATTGTCCTTGCTGTTTGTTCGTCAAATATTACTCCTACTCCTCGTTCATGTTTCTCACTTCCTGAATATGTTATTGTATATTTATCAGAGTTTATCTTCCCTCATACTCACACGCCCAAGCTAAATAAAACCTCCACCTCACTCACAGAGCACTCATCCAGGTATACCTTTTTTATGGGCCAGGGATTCTTAACCCATTTTCTTTTCTTCAGTTCTACGCTCTCGTGTTGAAATTGTTCTTCTTATATGTAATGTTGAATGAAAAGCTTGTCACGATGAGTTCCATTTACTGAAATGTTTGAAGATCCCTGACTTTGGCAGAAAACGCTCTGTTGTTGAAAGTAAAACAATACCACAACTCCTTAAATCCTCAGAGAAGTGGGGTACTTCCACCTTCAAGCAAGCGGCCCCTTTAAAATTCTAAGAGGGGGGGGGGGTGTTAGTGGGCACCTCTGGGACATGACTTCTTTTTATAACCGCATCTTCGAGGCTGAAGACACAATCAGACGTCCAGGTTTGCAAGTTACCAGCGTTCCTTGATGTTTTGTCCAGTGGACCCTTGTATCAGAATTATACTCATATACCAGAGAACAGTACAAGAGCAGAAGCAGTAGTTATATCAGAGAAGAATCTTTATCTTCTTCTTCTTTTGCGCTCAGTTTCGTATGCTCAAACTTCTAAACAGGGAAGCGGGTTGTCTCCAGGAATTCAGCTGTCAGGATGAGGTATTCACAGCAAACCCCGTGGTTTCTCATCCGTTTTCCTCTCTCTCTCTCTCTCGGGACCTTACTTGGGCCCTAAGGTCTCTTCGTATGGTGTAGGTCTGTAGTATGTGTACAGGAGTCTGGAGGTGTTTTTTTTTTTGGCATATGCATTGAGCTGTTGGTGCAGCCTTCATTTTGTGAAGATGAGGAACACACCTAAATACATTGTCAAAGTGCATGAGACACATATCCACACATTCAAATACACGGGAACATTAATAATCTCTCTCTCTCTCTCTCTGAACCTTAAGTGCCCAGGGCACATAGGGCTTCCGCAAGGGTTTTCCACAAATGCCTGTCCTTTGCCTTTTTTTTCTGCTCTTGCCCAGGTGAACCCTCTATTACTCAACATCCTTTCTGTTGTTCTTCTCCATGTCTCTTTTGGTCTACCCTTACTTCTGCTCCCCTGTGGTGTCCATCTTAGTGCTATTTTTGGTAGTGAGTTGTCAGTCATTCGGAGCACATGTCCCAACCATCGCCAGCGTCTTTCCTCAATAATTGTTGTCAGTGGCTTCATCTGCATTTCTGCCAATAAGATGTTATTTCTTATGGTATTTGGCCAGAATATTTTCCTAATTCTTCGTAAACATTTAGTCTGGAAAGAATTCAACTTGTTCAACATTAATAATATTGAACTGGAAATGCAGTTCAAGAAAACAAACATTAGGTAATGCAACACGAAAACATCTTTCAGGAAAATGAAATACCCTTTTGCACTTTCCATCACTGAAAAAAACATCCAAAATAAGTTCTAAAAATATTCATGAACTCCTTTGTCTCGCCCAAAGGATCCAAGACCCGGACAATGAAAATATCTTTTACAGAGATCATTAGAGGCAACAAAGATGTGATTCCTTTAACGAATGTTAAAAGTATCATGAACAGCTAAGAAGACAAACTTGGAATGTCTAATTAAAGCCAGTGGAGGCGAAGTCGCTGTTGAAGATGGCGGGCGGCAAACCATAGCTGACATGCTAGTATCAGTGTTGGCGAACAGTAGTTGACCAAGATCCTATCCCATCTCTCTGTTGGTACCCCCACAGTAACAGGTCTAGCCGTGTTAACAGGACAGGGATCTCCGTAGTCCCTATGGTGGTGGAGTCTGCTAAAGAAGTATTGCACAGCCCATGGTGGTGGAGTCTGCTAAAGAAGTATTGCACATCCCATGGTGGTGGAGTCTGCTAAAGAAGTATTGCACATCCCATGGTGGTGGAGTCTGCTAAAGAAGTATTGCACAGCCCATGGTGGTGGAGTCTGCTAAAGAAGTATTGCACACCCCATGGTGGTGGAGTCTGCTAAAGAAGTATTACTTCCCTGCTTTTTAGTTCCACTCACTGACTGAAGTTTGACATAAATCAAGGGGTCCGTCAGGATTGCATACTGTCGCCTTACTTATTTAACTTGTATTGAAAATATAATGAGGGATGTTAGAGAGGATGCAGACAAAGAATATTACGATGCCATAACAATTGGAGGTTATGAGTTACCAGATATTAGATATGCTGATGACACAATATTACTGTCCACAACACAAAAAGGAACGGAAAAACTAATTATGTCAGTCCGTAAGTATTGCGAAGAGCAAAACCTCTATCTTAATGCAAAAAAAAAAAAAAACTGACAAAGAAAATAAGACAGCTGAAATATTAATCAATGAGGAAAAAATGGAAGAGTTGGAGAGTTTTGAATATCTTGGATCATTACTAACTAATAATGGAGATACAGTGAGGGAAATTAAAAGGCTAACGTCTATCGATCTTCAAAATATAAAATAAGTAAAGCAGCTGTGTAGAGGAACAGACAGAACTACAAAAATAACATTTTTAAGGGAGTGCATCTTTCCCATCACAAAAAACCTTGTCAAAAAGATAAGAGAGAGACAATGTACTTTCATAGGACATGCAATGAGAAGAGGGGGCATTGAAAATATTATAACAACAGGAAAAATAGAAGGAAGAAGATCAAGAGGAAGACCAAGAGAAATGATACTGGACAGTCTGACGGGATGGTGTGAGATGAGATCACCAACTGAGCTGATGGCCTGCATGAAGGATCGGGTACTCTGGAGAAGCATAATAGCCAACGCCAGTCGGCACGGCACATGATGATGATGATGATCTTTCCCATCGCAACACAGGCCCGTTAGACCTGGATAAAACAGCTGAAAAACACATAAATGCCTTTGAATATCAATGCTACAGAAGTGTCCTACAAATATCATGGACACAAAAATAAACAACTATATCCATACTACAAAAACTTAATATTGAAGAAGGTTGGCTAGTAGGGAATGCTAAGGTGAGAAAATCTGGATATTTTGGACATACTGAACGCCTTGATAACTTAGAGAAGACAGTCTTGGAAGGGTGCATAATGGGAAAAAGAGAGAGAGGAGGAAGACCGAGGCGAAGATGGCTGCAAGACATCTTTGATGATTTGCGAATGGACACACCAGCAGCAGGGCATCTTGCTCACAACCGAGAAGCCTGCAGGAGCGCTGTTAGGGAGCTAAAGTTCCGTAAGGGACGTGCAAATGACTGACAGGGGCTAATAGGGTAACCGTCCTAACCTGCTCACAATAGGACACGATGCTTGCCCTCAATGCCTTCACTTAATTGTTGTAAAGAACACCAGCTCACAGTTCTAGGGAGATCGACTATAAAGAACACCAGCTCACAGTTCTAGGGAGATCGACTATAAAGAACACCAGCTCACAGTTCTAGGGAGATTGACTATAAAGAACACCAGCTCACAGTTCTAGGGAGATTGACTATAAAGAACACCAGCTGGCATTTCTAGGGAGATTGACTATAAAGAACACCAGCTGGCATTTCTAGGGAGATTGACTATAAAGAACACCAGCTGGCAGTTCTAGGGAGATTGACTATAAAGAACACCAGCTGGCATTTCTAGGGAGATCGACTATAAAGAACACCAGCTGGCATTTCTAGGGAGATTGACTATAAAGAACACCAGCTGGCAGTTCTAGGGAGATTGACTATAAAGAACACCAGCTGGCATTTCTAGGGAGATTGACTATAAAGAACACCAGCTGGCAGTTCTAGGGAGATTGACTATAAAGAACACCAGCTGGCATTTCTAGGGAGATCGACTATAAAGAACACCAGCTGGCAGTTCTAGGGAGATTGACTATAAAGAACACCAACTGGCAGTACTAGAGACATCGACTATAGAGAACACTAGCTCGCAGTTCTAGGGAGATCGACTATAAAGAACACCAGCTCACAGTTCTAGGGAGATTGACTATAAAGAACACCAGCTGACAGTTCTAGGGAGATCGACTATAAAGAACACCAGCTGGCAGTTCTAGGGAGATTGACTATAAAGAACACCAACTGGCAGTTCTAGGGAGATTGAAGAAGATGAACGAAGAAGATGAAGATATACTTGGAGTAAAACCAAGATCTTAAATACACACAAAACAATCCTGCCCCCGTTAGTCAGACAAGGCCAGTTACTGAGGTGGGGGGGTGGGTACTCCCTACGGAGAAGTGGGACAGGGTCTTGGTCAGCTATGGATCGGCAACCCTGTCACTAGCATATCAGCTATGGATCGCTTATTGCAACATTGGATAATGCCTTCGTGGCCCCTCTATCCCCTCCCCACCCCCCCCCCAACCATCACCCTGTATATCTCCATCAGATCTTTGTTTTAGATTTCATCTGTTGCAGACACAACAAAGGAATGGGGCCCTTACCGTTGTGAATCTGGGCCTTTCTTTCTAATCATCAAAGGGTGAAACAAAAACTCGTCAAAATGTAGTGGCAGGGAAAAAAAAAATAAATGAAATGGCTCGAGTGTTAAATTTCCAGTATCTTTATAATAATAAAATAAGATTCTTGATTTTCCCTCTACCCCCCATCAAGTTCCCTTGTGACCTAGATATGAGGGAGAATTAGGTCAACCGGTGACCTTTTCTGAATCAAAGACTCCAGAGCAGATTTTTTTTTCTATCTCTCTATCTCTCTCTCTCTCTCTCTCTCTTCCAGGCTCTTGTCAGATAATAAGGGGCGCATCCAGAGGTCACGTCTGGCGGCGGCTGAATCTAGCCTGGGATGAGCTGGAAGTTAGAAGAAGAGAATGGCTTAAAACAAGCAACGATGGTGCCTTGTAAAGTAACAAATAAGACATTTTTTTTAGAAGTTTCTAGTTCTCTCTCTCTCTCTTTCTCTCTCCCCTCACCCCCCTCCCCCCCGGGGGGGGGGGCAAACTGGGTTATTGTTATTTGACACAGATATTCCAGTTATTTGGGTTGTGTTTGTCTTTGGTTTATAATTGACAATCGCGGTCTTTTTTCTTAACAATGTGCGGGCTTCTGTGTAGCCATATTTTGAACCGTTATTTACGACTTAGACCAGAGAATCTCAACCACTGGGGGAGAGTGACCATATGTTGGAGAGTTATTGATATCTTAGACCAGAGGTTCTCAAGTAGTGAGGGAGGGTGACCATATGTTGGAGAGTTATTGATATCTTAGACCAGAGGTTCTCAAGTAGTTAGGGAGGGTGACCATATGTTGGAGAGTTATTGATAGCTTAGACAAGAGGTTCTCAACTAGGGCTTCTGGGATGGGAACTGAGACCACAGATTAACAGCCAGAGGCTACTGGAATAATGATCTACATTGTAGTAATATCAATTTTTCAATAGTTTGGATCTGTCAGTCTGTGATCCCAAATATCTTTCTCTCTTTCTCTCTCTCTCTCTCTCTTTTCTGTCACTCTCTGTCTCTCTGTGTATCTCTGTGGCTCTCTTTGTATCTCTCTGTCTCTCTCGTCTCTGTCTCTCTCGGTCTCTGTCTTTCTCTATGTCTCTCTCTGACTCTGTCTTTCTCTGTCTCTCTCACTCTCTATCTCTGTCTCTCTGTCTCTCTCTCTGTATAATACTGACATTTATGAATTATATATTTCTGAATAGTTCCATATTATAGAATAGTTCTATAGTATTGAATCTTACAGATGCTCTTTGATTAACACATCATAAGTTTCACAAAACATTACCACATTCACTAGACCAGACCAAGTCCGATGAAGTGTTCACTGCATTATTTAATCCTGACAATATCATATTCAACAGTTGGTAACACCATTTGTACCAAGATGTAATATGACGTAATCTTCGTTAGTTTCGTCGTTGAAGCACATAATCATGTGTTCACAATCATCAAACTCTATCATATTCTACATGCAGCATTTCTCAATGTTCTCACCTTTACATTATTCTACACTTGATACGAGAACATTTCCTAACTCTGTATTATATCAGATCTGCAACACGTGGTCAGTCAGTTACACGAGTAAATCAATTCTTCATAATCACTTGAATCACTTGAAACACATCTTCAGTCTGTCCTAAAACTACTTCTTCAAAACTGCTTTTCCTGAGTATCTGTTGCTCTAATTGTCCTCTGTTCCATCTGTCGTTACCTACGTCTTCTTTCTCTCTCGTGTCTTCCCTGGAGTGTGTTCTCCTTCTGCTGTTCTTCTCTGGTTGCCTGTCCTTCTTCTCTTGTCTGTCCTCCCCTGATCGTCTGTTCTTCCGTCTGCTGTTCTTTTCTTCTTTGTCTACTTCTGACAATCCCCCTCACTTGTCCGCTAGCCTCTCCGCTGAAGCTTCTCTCGGTCTTCTTACTGATTTCTTCCTCGAACGTCTCTCAGTCGTAGTTTACTAACGAACAAAGTCTACTTGCCTCTTCTCTGGACTTCTCTTCTTACCTCTCATCTGATGGCTTCTCGGCTGTTCTGTTCGGACATTCTTTCTTCATTCTTGACTGTCCATGTGCACTAACCTTCCTTCTTGCAGTTTTGGTCAGTCGCTACTTGCCGGACCGACGGTGTTCTGACGATCTCCCTCCTATGTCTTCTCTCTCCTGTACTTCCGTACTTCGTCTCTGATCGTCCTTTTTCTCTGATCGTCCTTTTCTCCAACTGCCCCGTGGTTTATATGTCTTAAGTCAATTTTCAAATAGGCCACGCCTCTAAATATTTAATTGGTCAGCTGGCTGAGTCGGTCACTCCTTTATTTAAAAACCGTGTGCAATAGCGTCCTAAGATTAGCAAGCTAATACGTGTCATGCGTATCAGTCTGCATCATCTCAGTATATAACACTGTCATTTACCTAAGTCGTTATCTTGCTCTTTCATGTCGGAGGTTTTATTGTGTCCTCGCTTTTCATTGTGTCTGCCTTTTCTATTCGTCTTTTCTATTCTGTTTACTTGTGTCAGCGTCCCGTCATACAGTGTCAAGGAAGTTTGTTTTTCTACCTTGCTCTAATTTTCGTATTTACTTTTTCTGTTGCTATTAGATGTTACTATTATGCCTACAATATATTCATAATCATATCCATAATCATATTCATTATAAAACTCATAATCACATCCATAATCATATTCATTATCATATCCATAATACCATTGATAATCATATTCATAATCATATTCATTAATAATACTACTATAATCATTACTTACAAGGCCATACTACAACTGTCTTTGTGAATTTTTCTCTCTCTGTCTCTGTCTCTCTCTGTGTGTCTCAGTCTCTCCCTGTCTGTCTCTGTCACTCTCTGTCTCTTTCTCTCTCTCTCTCTCTCTGTTTCTTTCTCTCTGCCTCTCTCTCTGTCTCTCCCTCTGTCTGTCACTCGCTCTCTCCTTTTACAGCAGTGAAGACATTAAAAATAACCCCAAAAAGCTTGGGTTGTACTAAACCATATCTGATCATCGAAAAAAGATGAGACAGAAAATCAGATGCAGAATACTCGAAAGCAATGCCTTAAATGTCTTACTATATGAGAATGAATGCTGGAAAAAAAATGACAGACAGCATCACTTACACTTGACGCCTTTTAAACCACGTGTCTACGTAAGATCAAAGGAGCGTTCTGGTCAAATATAAGTAATGACCTATTGTTAAGAGAGACAGAGATGATACCACTGTCGAAAGGAGGAGGTGGGAATGGATCGGCCATTTTATGAGAATGACAGACACATCCTTTGATGTGTACCCCCACAGGGTAAAACAAGCATGGGACGACCCCCCAAAAAAGGCACGGAGACGTACAGCAAAGAGAAGGCTGGTAAACAAAAGGACTGATATGAGAGACAGCCAAGACAATAGCGAAATGACTGATAAAAAAGTGGAAATCTCTTGTTACCAGCGGCCCCTATGTGTCTTGGGCCACAACAGGACAAGAGAGAGAGAGAGAGAGAGAGAGAGAGAGAGAGTGGAGAGCAGGGAGGGGAGAGAGAGCTGTGTCACCAAAGCACAAGCTGAAACTACAATTAAAAAAAAAGAGATAAAAGTACATATTTAAACTTACACATTTCTTAACCTTACATCACGATCTGCCCTCAGAACTTAACCTTGCCCTACAAAAGCCTGTCCCGGCTATGAAATATACCAGAGGTCAGCCGTCAGACATGTCTTTTACATATCTGTGACCCGTAACGTTGTGTACGCTGCATCAAACATGTGTCTTCAGTCGTTTTGCTGTGTCTGTATGATGAAGGTTAGGTCTGTGTTAGAGAAGTTGGCGTTGTCAGTGCCTGCAAGTAAACTGCGTGTGGATAAGTTTCCCTAGTCAGAACCACTTTCGGGGGGGAAGGGGGTTTTAAAAAAACCCACTTTCTGGTTAAAAAATTGAAACAGTATGGTAGTGGAGGTTTTGAGAAGCATGATTTTTTTTCATTTTTTTCTTGTCTTGTTTTTTCGTGTCTTGTCTTGTCTTGTCGTGTCTTGTCTTGTCTTGTTGTGTCTTGTCTTGTTGTGTCTTGTATTGTCTTCTCGTGTCTTGTCTTGCCTTGTCTTATCTTGTCTTGTCGTGTGCTGTCTCTCTGTAGCTGCGAGCTGGTGCTCTTTCCAGCCGATGCTGTAGAGGTGATGAGGCACAGCATCGTATCGGCGTGGGAGCGGGTTCTGGCAGCTACTTTTTTCAGTCCCGCAGAAAAGCTTAAAAAACAAGGAGGTGTGCAATGCTTCTAAAGAAGCAGACTCCACCCCCCCCTCATGAGGACTATGGCGAGCCCTGCTGAGTTAGCTATGTTATGCCTGTTACGCGGTGGTACCAACAGAGATGTTGGACAGGGTCTTGGTCAGCTATGGTTCGCTAACCCTGACACCAGCATATCAGCTTTGGGTCCTGATTGTCTAATCGTGCAGTATCTTAACCCCTCCCCCCATTTTTTTTAGGACATAATAAAAGTACGTATACACACTTACACACAGCCCCTCCCCGTTCCCACATTATGTAATAAGATCTTTTTTGTGTCAGTTGTCAAGATCTTCAGCTTCAAAGCTGTATACGAAAAAAATATCCGGATAATTAGACATCGGATAGTCAGACATCCGAACAAACGGAAAATTAAACATCCGGGCAATTAGACAATATGGAGATCTCAGAGCATCACTAGCAGCAGGACCATGTATACACAGATAGGTCTGCAGAAAAAAAGCAGTAAAATAAAAATGGAGGTGGAGGCTTCTACATAAGATACACAGATGAGAGACAAACCAAAAAGGCCTTCGCGACGGGAAAGATTTTCCCCAGCTACAGGGCAGAAACAACAGACCTCCTAGAAGCCTTAAAACAGAAAACCAGCAGCCGCCACCCAAAAGAGATTTCTTCACAGACTGCAGAGCACTTCTAGAATCACCAGAAACAACGAACAACCCATAGCCAAACATACAGGACATCACAACAGAACTGAAGCACCTTACTCTGTCAACATCTGTGGCTCTATAATGAGTACCATCCCACTGTGGAATAACTGGCAGTGAAATAGCTGACAGCCTATCAAAAGCTGGCAACAATCAAGATCAAACAAATCATCCAGTAAACTACCAGAGGCGAAAACCATAATCCGTAACCAGTGCAGATCTGAATGGAAGAAACAAATGAAATGCAACAACGAACCAGATGCAATACACCAACTGCAAAGACATCAGCAAACCATCCTCTTTCGCCTAAGGACAGGCCGCTGAAGACTACTGAGCCACCTACATCGACTCAAAATGTCTCACACAGATGAGTGTCCATGTGGCAGTGGAGTCCAGACTCCAGAACATATTCTTCATGAATGTCCAAACCATGCGGACTTGAAACGAGAGACATGGCCAGAGGACACAAGCTTGGAATAAAAAGCTTTGGGGCTCCTATCAGGATCTGGAGAGGACTGCGGGTTTTGCCATGTCGACAGGGATCAGGATCTGATGTGACCAACAACCTCGAACGCAGAAGAAGAAGAAGAACTAGCAGCACCAGTGAAGACCAGAACGTCCAGGCTGGAAGATTTTACCAGAAAATATATTTACTGAATTGGCGAACTACCTTGCGAGCCCTATGTGACGTTTAACGGCACGGGAAGGATATAAGATATAAGATAAGATATTTACTGAGAGACAAAACTGGGAAGACTTCTCAGTATCAGGAGAAGCAATACATGGAAACGATGTCAACTGTACAGTAATGCGAGTTGTATGACACCGCGAGAGCTCAGTAGGTTGTGTTCATCCATGTTAAGTGAATTTTAATAGCAAAGGTAAGTTTTTTCATAATTTGGTTGAAATATTGAAATAGAACTCATTTACTATTTTAAAAAAAGCTATATAAAACTGTGACGACCCAAAACACCAAAATAACAGTCTACACAACTATAATAGACCAGCCGTCATGTATGGATCAGTAACGTGGAGTACAGCAAAGAAAGACGAACGGTAATTACGGGTGTGTGAAAACAAGACCTTGAGGAGAATCTTTGGCCACAGAAAGGATACCAGCAGTGGGGGAATGGAGAGCTTGAAAGAACACGGAACTTAAAACAGCTTATTTACATCACAACAGATTATAAACGTTTTGAAACTGAACAGAAACTGGTTGAGTCGTGTAAAAAGAATGGAAGAGAACAGACAAATGAAAACGATGTATGTACAAGAGATGAGGGAAACAAGGCCAACGGATAGACCAAGACAGACACGGGGAGACAATGCAGAAGAGGATATACAGGAAATTGGTGTCTGCAACTGGAGAGAGAAGATCAGGAATACGAGGAATGGAGGCGAACTTTATCTGCAGCAATGAGCTTTAACGGTTGGGGAGGCTGAGATGGAAGAAGAAGAAGAAGAAGATGGCATTATCAGTTAAATAGTTTATAGAGAGAGAGTGTGTCTATCTTCATAACAGCCTGTTCATCACATAATGCTGTTCTAATGGCTATCACATATAGAGACTTTCTACCATCTCACAGACATTTACCATGTATCAGCGACACACTGCACATACATTTTATTGCCTGGTTCTCGCAGTTCCCCCGCCTCCTTTTTTCCTCCACATCGTCTGATCTTCTCTTATAATCATGTCTCAGCGCCCCTGCATATTTATCAGGTCGAAATAATCCCTCCCCCCACCCCGCTGCACATTTATTATGTTTCAGCGCCTCTCTATATTTATCACTTCTCAGCGCCCCCCCCCCTTGCCCCGTACATTCATAACGTCTCAGCGCCCCCCGCACATGTATCGTGTCTCATCGTCCCTGCATATTTATCATTACTTGGCGGCCTTGCACAGTTATCATGGTTCAGCGCCACCTGCTAGTATACAGCACACATCACCACGCAGCAAACACATCCTTGTGTGATAACCGTCTGTACTATTTTCCACACATAATGATGTGGTGGGTGTCTTGTACTGCATATGTCCTCGTCAACTCGCACGCTGTCGGAATCTCCAGGTCGATCCGCCCTGCACGCTATACGTATCATAATAAATACCTGGTGTCCGACACACGTCAATGACTGAAAGTTAAACGCTGAATTCATGAAGCGAACAGTTTTAATATACCAGCCTTGTAACAGACGAAAGGGATGGCTACTGCAGTAAAACTGGTTTAAATAATAAAGGTAAATAGAGGTGTATGGTGTAGTTTTACAAAGTGGCAGAGGGAGTGAGTAAAGTGAGAAAAAACGAATAGAAAGTACGAGAATGTATAAATGAAAAACATACAACATCCGATATTTCGGCGTGAGCCTTTTTCGAGGATTACATGCACAACGAGACAAAAACAAATAACTAAACGAAGAACTTATATTAATATGGCCTCCTCTAGAAGTAGGAAACAGAAGAATGCGTGGAGATAGTGGTCTCTATGCATCTTCTAATCGACACACATATATATATATATATATATATATAGTCAAGTGTCCATGCAAAGATCTGTATGATCTGAAGAGTTGTTTTGCTCTCTAGAACAGTTCCTGGTTGTTGTAATACACAAGACGAGGCAAAGTCTGCATACACACATCTTCAGGATCCGTTTCTCTCTCTAGCACAGTGTTCTTGGCTATGGTAAAACATAGGACTGTCAGATATCAAGCGGAAGGAAGGGGTAGTGGTGGTGGGGGGGGGGTGATGAAGACGCTGTCCGATGAGGCAGTCAGCAACCCACAGCTGATATGCTATCGTCAGGGTTAGCAACCCACAGCTGATATGCTATCGTCAGGGTTAGCAAACCATAGCCGACAAAGACCCTGTCCCACCTCTTCGTTGGTACACGTAGTAACAGGCCTACCTGGCCAACGGGGCAGGGATCGCCATAGTCCCCATGGGGGTGGAGTCTGTTAAAGAAGCATTGCACACCCCCTTGATTTTTAGCTGTACTCCAGGACTGAAAAAGTAGCTGCAATAACCCGCTCCCACTCCGATACGAAGTTGTATCTCAACACCTTCACAGCATCGGCTGCAAAGAACATCAGCTCGCAGTTACAAGGTGATAGAAGACAAGACATTACAAGATCAAGCGGAGTTGTCATTAACCACGAGTGTATCCGCGTCATCTGACTGGCAGGACCGTTGTACCCACTTTGTTAACGTCGTTAACATTCATGTTATGAGTAAGTCTAAGTTATACGAGAAATTGTGTGTCTGGAAACTTTTCCTCATCTTTGTAGATTAACGTGTCAAAAAAAAAATGAGGGGAAAAGAAAGAGGGATTGTTACTCTAGCTAAGTGGGAATATTATTCTATCCAAGTGGGAATGTTATTCTAGCCAAATGGAAATGTTATTCTAGTCAAGTGGAGGATGTCATTCTAGCCAAATGGGAATGTTATTTTAGCCTAGCCAAGGCACGTATCAACAGGAAAAGAAGAGAAAGTTTAACGGCTTTTCATTTTATCAACTCTCCCCCCCCCACCCCTTTTTTTAACTCGACCTGGTTGGCTGAGTGATTAGAAGGTCGGACTACTAATCCGGTCCTACCGGGTTCAAAGCCCAGGAGTGGAGTTTTTTTTCCGGTCCCATAACAGCAAAAAGGCCCGGGGTCCACCCAGCCTCTAAAAAATGATTACCAGAGAAATCTGGGAAGGTAAATGCGGCCACTGAGGGTAAAGCTTGGGCGACCACCCCCAACCCAGCGCGTCACAGGTAGCGGATGGTGAAAGTCCTCCAGATATGGATGATCCCTGTGAATAAGGGTTTACCCAAATGACCAGTAGCGGACCAACTGGCGGTAGTCTTAGAGACCTGGGTGGGGTGGTAGGTGGCACTACTACTCCTATAAAGTGCCTCGTGTGCTTAGTGAAAGGAATACCAGGCGGGTAAAAAGAAGCCTTAAAACCTCTCGCTACCGCTGCCTTGCGGGTAGGACAGGGATTCCAAAGAGAAAGTATGAGAAGAGCTGGAGAAACAACAAAAATGTTTTAAAAAAAATAAGAGAGAGACCATGTACTTTCAATAGGACATGCAAAGCAGAAGATGGAGCATTAAACAAAAAATAACAATACGGAAAAATAGAGGGAAGAAGAGCCAGGAGAAGACCAAGAGAAATGGTACTGGACAGTCTGACGAGATGGTATGAGAGGAGATCACCAACTCATCTAATGGCTTGCATGAAGGATCGGGTACTTTGGAGAAGCATAATAGCCGACGCCAGTCGGCACTGCACCTGATGATGATGATGATGATGGTGGTGATGATGATGATGATGATGATGATGATGAAATGCGACCAGGCGTGATACTGATCACATCAGACTTTCATGTTCCGAAAGTTGTGGAAATATGGGCCTAACACCGTATCCCTAATATGCCTCAATGGCATGGAAACGGGACTTAGTTCTTCACCTCTTTTATGTCACATGCAGTACCTGTCTGCTTGCATCTTCTGAGTTCAATGCCTCATCTTACCTGCGAATAGCTGTGCGTACTAGCACAGTCTTCGGACTTGAACATTCCCGCAAAACTTGGGCAAGGGTTTATGGGACTGGCGCCTAGAGATCTGAACAACCTGGTATAATTTTCCATATATTTAAAAATATTATCTATTTTTAATCACCAGCAATAAAATATCCAGCTAAAATGCCCCCAAGGCAGTGGCTGGTCGAGAACGCGCATTTTGTCAATGTTTCATCTGTGAAGTCGAAATATCGATGCAGAATTAGTCATCACAAATGAGCTTCCGGGAAAGCCAAGTAATGAACTGTGGGTAATGACCTTGATGTAGGAAATTTCTCAGAGGTCGTTCTTTTTATAGATTGTTCGGGCCTGTCAGCCGACGTCTTGGATCATCAGGTCAAGGTTAAGTTGGTCCACTGAGGGTCGCCCCCACCCCCGCTACCGCCCAAGCCTGAGGTCATTGACGTACTGAGGACAATGACCTTGTGTAGGAGCCGACTTCAGTTCAACTGTGAAAGTTGTACTTCAAATGAAACTTAAGAAACGTTTTCTGATTCTTTTGTTTTTATTCTTTCTTTCTTTCTTCGTCGTCGTCGTGGTCCGCTCTCACGAGGAACTTGGTTACGTTGTGACTTCCACTTACACCGCCTTTCTGCTTAACATATCCGCCTTCCTCTAGATACATTTTTTTGAGACTGTGCTCCTCTTCCATCTTTGATCAACATTCTCTTGGCCTGATAACCATCTTTCGCCGGGGGGAGGGGCACAGCTGGGAGATAGAACAGGGTCTTGGCCCCGGTATAGTTCGCCAAAACTAACACGGACAATCAGCCATGGATCGCTGCCTGATATCTCACCGAGTTTAAGTAGGGCGTCCTCCCTCCCCGTTCATATTCCAAATGACATGCAAATGATCACTTTTTTTCTTTTAACGACTGACGATGACGGCGGTGTTACTGGCGACGCAAGAAAGGCGTAGAAGATTATCAGAGGCATACCCGATCTTAAGGAAAAGACCATAGTGGGGAATCCCATTGAATCTCACTATCGCTCGCGAGTCTCTTGTGGTACGGCATCGGAATAAAACCGCATGCAAGAAAGTCGAAGCTGATCTTTCTACCCATCAGGCTCCTTGTTCTCATTTAAAACAACAGAAGATAGCTAGTATGAAATAATGGTAATGAGTCCAAATCATCGACAAGCACAAATATGCCATCAATAACTTGCAGCAAGCCAAGACAAAAACGATGACCGCACACTGGTCAAAGCGACCATCCTGCAGTAGAATGGGGCGACAGTTCCAGGCCCTGTTACGAGTTTTAGGTCAATCATCAATACTCGAAATACTTGCCAGTATATAGCAGAGATAAGACAAAATGAAGTAGTAGTATCACTAGTAGTAGTAGTAGAGGTAGTAGTAGTTGTAGTGGTAGTAGTAGTAGTAGTAGTACTAGTAGTAGTAGTAGTAGTAGTAGTAGCAGTTGTAATAGTTCTTGTAGTAGTACTAGTACTAGTAGTAGCAGTAGTGATAGTAGTACTAGTACAAGTATTAGTAGTAGCAGCAGTGGTAGTTATAGTAGTAGTAGTAGTAATAATAATAGTAGTAGTGATAGTTGTAGTAGTAGTAGTAGTAGTAGTAGTAGTAGTAGCAGCAGTGGTAGTTATAGTAGTAGTAGTAATAATAATAGTAGTAGTGATAGTTGTAGTAGTAATAGTAGTAGTAGTAGTAGTAGTAGTAGTAGTAGTAGTAGTAGTAGTAGTAGTAGTAGTAGTAGTAGTAGTAGTAGTAGTAGTAGTAGTAGTAATAGTAGTAGTAGTAATAGTAGTAGTAGTAGTAGTAGTAGTAGTAGTAGTAGTAATAGTAGTAGTAGTAGTAGTAGTAGTAGTAGTAGCAGTAGTAGTAGAACAATTGTATACATTTCATAGGCATGAAAGTAATGAGTAGTTGAAGTAATAATAGTAATAGTAGTTGTAGAAATAGTAGTAGTAGTAGTAGTAATAGTAGTATTACTAGTATTAGTGGTAGTAGTGGTGGTGGTGAGGGAGGGGGTAGTAGTAGTAATAGTAGTAGTGGTAGTAGTGCTAATAGTGGTGGTGGAGGTAGTAGTAGTAACAGTACTCTTAGTAGTACTAGTAGTAATAGTAGTAGTAATAGTAGTAGTAGTAGTATTACTAGTAGTAGTTGTTATAGTATAACTATACTGATTTCATAGACATGAATAGTAGTAGTAGTAGTAGGTAGTAGTAGTAGTAGTAACAGTAGTAGTAGTAGTAATAGTAGTAGTAATAGTAGTAGTTGTTGTTATAGTATAACTATACTGATTTCATAGACATGAATAATAGTAGTAGTAGTAGTAGTAGTAGTAATAGTAGTAGTTGTTATAGTATAACTATACTGATTTCATAGACATGAATAGTAGTAGTAGTAGTAGTAGTAGTAGTAGTAGTAGTAGTAGTAGTAGTAGTATAGCTGTATTAATGTGACGCACATGAAAGCAATGATTAACAAAGACAACACACTGGCCATATGCCAGAATAACAGCGTGACAATGCAATCCCTTTATGAACAGAAATGGGAGAACATTTTATACCAGAACGTCAAACCAATGTCTTGCGGGCTTCCTGGTTATAAAAGTATCTACTTGACCTCACTTACATGTGCTTTTATAAAGTCCATATTGATCTCTTAGGGAAAATGGGTCCTTCCATCTAGAGGGATTAAAAAAAAACCGCTAAGTTTTTCATTTATTTCCATGTTTTTGTATGTGTTATGTTGTTTTTGCATGTAGCCCTCGAAAAAGGTTGACGCCGAAATAGTGTATGTTCTATGTTCTTCATTTATACGTTCTCTTCTTACTTTCTTACTTGCTGCCACTAGTGTTTCTGCTATTACTCCCTCCGCCGTTTCGTGAAACTGGACGTTACATCTCTGTCTACCGGGAAAATGATTCCTTCGGTTTGGTCCAAAATTCCTGCATAGTTACTTTTTTTTTTTCTACGAGTGCTACTCTCCCTGTACAAGTGGGACACGGTCCACAATACGGGACTACGTGACAGAAGAGGTCACGTAGACCGCTATGGATAGACGCTGATGGCAAGATTCTCATCAAAGTACACCGCAGGATCCTTCTTCTCGGTTTCACGGATGTTCTTGAACTTTACACTTTTAAAGTGTACACTTTCTAAATTTAAATTTCCTGTAGACAAGTTTACTTTTCTCCATGGTCTTCCCCCTTTCCACTTCTATTTCGCTTCTGCCCTTTGTATTTCCCCTCCCCCCCCCCCCCCAAAGTAAAAAAATGTTTGAAAGCATATTTAAACATTAAGCAGGTAAGTCAAGTGAGCGTTTTCAGTTCGTTTACCTTTCGATCCTCCGTCAATGTTGAGCTTATTAAGATGTTATCGTGGAGGGCGTTGATCCATCAACTTAAATGTATCCATTATATATATATATATATATATATACACACACACATATATATATACACATATATATATACACATATATATACATATATATACATACATATATATCAAACACCCTTTGGCAGAATGATATTCCAAAGATTATCATCATCTTTATTGGACGTGGAAGAAAAAAAAAAGCTCTGAACTGCCAAAGGATTTGAAAAAGAACACAAGAGAAACATTCAGGCCGAAGCTGTTCTTTATGCACGCTGTAACAAAGTAGATGGAGGTGTATGGTTCAGTTTTACAGAACAAAAAAAAAAAAGATTAGAAAGAGTGAGGAAAGTGGGCGGAAACAAGAACGGCAGAAAGTAAGATGAGCATGAGTAAGACAGGTACCTACGCTGATGCCTCTTTCAGGCTACGAAGGCAGTTAGTACTTCCGCAGGTTCTGAAAGTGTCCTGCTTTCAGTTCCGACATTTGTTCGAACTGAAGCTTTTTCAAAGTGTGATCTTTACTACTAGTCTTACTTCCTAATGAGTTGTATAGCGCCCTGTTTGAATCTTTCCAGATTGTGTTCACTATTCTGAAGATATTCTTCTAGTTTTTATTTCATTTAAAGGTTTATCAGCAGAAGTCGTATGGGTCTCTGTCCGCAAGAAGTCGCTCCGAATCTCTGGAATCCACCGAATCTCTAGAGTACACTGAATCTCTGCAGTTCACCGAATCTCTGGAGTCCAATAATCAAAGATGTAAATAATGTTTATTTATTTATTTATTGTAACGGTGCTGGAAGGGAGCACAGAAAAAGAAACTGAGAAGCCTTGGTAAAAATCTGTCTTGAAAAACTCCACATCAGAGCTTTCTTGCTATTGTTTTGTGATTTTTCTGTGGTTATGGCCTTTTTGTCGTTTGTTCTCGGATATTACGTTATCTTAACCACAGATAAAACGGGAATTTCATATAGCACCATATACTTGACGCATAAATAGTTTATAACTCAAATTTGAGAACTTGGGTTACGCAGATGATAAAGCACTCTCAGCACACACTCTTCAACACATAAATATAAAAAAAAAAAACACTCACCATCTCATACAGAAGAAAACGAGCACTCTAGATACAATCAACAGACAAACTGCGCTGAGCATCAACATAAAGAAACCAAAAATAACAAAAGTTAAGATAGAAAAACCAAATAGCAATTAAAATTAATGACCAGAATCCAACAGAAACAGATACCTTCACGTGGCAGTATACTGACACTGGATGAAGGAAGCACAAACAAACAAACAAAAAGTCATAAAGAGAAGAGTAAAGGACTCAAGACCAACTTCCATTAATCTTAGGGACATCTGAAAGTCCTCCCAGTGCAGTACTAGAACCAAAATAAAACTGTACAAAAGCTGCGTGTTATCCAAACTCCTCTATGGCGCGGAGATGCTGGAGAACAACCGACAAGGAAAGGGAGAAATCATTCTCATTTCACGCACTCTGCCTCGGGAAGATTTTAAATATTTACTGGCCACATTCAATACATAATAGAGATCTATTTGCTGAATAGTAAAGATCTATTTGCTAAATAGTAAAGATCTATTTGCTAAATAGTAGAAATCTGTTTGCTAAATAGTAGAGATATATTTGCCCATCGTAAAGAAGAAGATATGCATGTTGTAACGGCAAAAAAAAAAAGCAACAAAGGTCTGGGATTGGATTAGTTTTGCGCTCCGAAGAAACCTCAGTAAGATCGCTAAAACAGCCATGAGATGGACACCCGAGGGAAAAAGAAAGAGAGGCCAACCAGAGGCAACCTGACAGACAACTATAGGAGCAGAAATGGTGAGAGATAAGAGAAAAGACGACTGCGGTAAAACTGGTTCCAGTAATAAAGTTAAACTAAGGTGCATGGTTCAGTTTTACAAAGAGATGTAAAGAGTGTGAATTATAAAACTGAAGAGTGTGAATTATAAAACTAAACCATATATTTCACACTACCCGCACTTCTCTTTATGGAGAAAAGAGTAGCCTACAGCACCGCTGGGCACAATACACAATAGAAGGGCTGGCCACAGACCGTGAAAAGTGGAGAGAATTTGTTGCTTCCGTGCAAGACGCTACTGAGCGGTGATTGCGTAGCCGATCACCGACCAAAGTGATGGATAGATGGATGGATGGATGGACGGATGGATGGATGGATGGATGGATGGATGGATGGATGGATGGATGGATGGATGGATGGATGGACGGATGGATGGATGGATGGACGGATGGATGGATGGATAGATGGATGGAACGAAGTGGAATGTGCACTAGTCTCCCACGGGGAAGGTCGGTCTTTCGAATCTGGCCGGAAGCACCCAGGAAACCCAGCTGTAGAAATGGGTACCTGACTCCTTCTGAAACTAGTGAAGGACTGGTGGTCAGGCGTGATTCTATCACCCTCTAGTCTGCCAACAGACCAAGGAAAACATGGACAATAACGCCATATCTAATATCACAATAGGGCTACCTTTACTTACCATTTTTTTGTACTTAAAATATACATAATCAAATCCTTTTATGCTTGAAATATACTTGATCAAACTTTTCCATATTTGAAATATGCTTGATGAAACCTTTTTTTAGACTTCAAATATGTTTCATCAAACCTTTTCTTTAAACTTGAAATATACTTGATCAATTTTTTTTTATTAGAAATAAACTTGGCCAAACCTTTTTTTTTTTTTTTGTTCTTGAAATATACTTGGTGAAACTTTTTTGTATTTGAAATATTCTTGATAAAACCTTTTAATCTTACATCCTTCCCGTGTCGTTAAAAGTCACATAGGGCTCGCATGGTGGTTCGCCAAGTTTTCTTGTTTTCGGCGAGCTTTTCAACATTATCAAGAGATTTTATGCCTATTAATTTGGCCCCTCTAAATGTCCTCTTTAGAGTTTCACATGGTCGACCTCTTTTTCTTCAGCCTGTTGTGTTCCATTTGACAGCTTGTTTTGGGATTCTCTGAACTGCTTCTTATTACGTGACAGACATGTGTCCATTTTCTTTTTCTGATCACCAGTGAGACAGTTTGTTGTTCACTCATCTGTCTTATCTCTGCGTTGTTCTTGAATTCATTCCATTTTATACTGAGTATTTTCCTTAAGCATTTGTTTTCAAAGAGTCTAATTTGTTGTCTCTTTCTTTAGTTATTTTCCAGCGTTTGCATGCATAAATGAGGGTGGATATTACATCTGAATTGAATAATCTTAACTTGGTTGTTGTTCTTATAACTTAATAATTCCATATGTTCTCAAGATTTTTGAAGGACAATGGTGCTTTCGCAATTCTAATTCAAACTTCCTTTCTGGTGTCACCGTCCTGGTCTATGTAGCTGCCGAGCTATGCAGATTGGTTTACTTCCTCAACAGCTGTTCCTTCCAGGTATATTTTCCTTCCTGATTAATGAGTAGTTTAATTATTTTTGTTTTTTTTCCCTTCTTAATTTCAAATCAATGTAAGAAGTATGTATGAGGGAAAATATCAAGTAATAAGTGACGAGATGAAAAGAACGCGGATACACATTTTGGGAATCTGCGAACATCGATGGAAAGGATCAGGACACTTTAAGAGCGAGAATGATAATATATTTATATATTCTGGCGGAGAAGTAGGAGGAAAGAATGGAGTGGCTTTTTATTTGGACAAATCAACATCAAAAGCATTACTAGGCTACAATCCAGTAAGTGATAGAATCCTAACAATCAGACTTAAGGGCATTCCTAGAAATGTAACAGTCATCCAGGTATATGCACCTACATCAGCAGCAGAAGAAGATGAAGTAGAACATTTTTATAACACACTGCAGACGACAATGGACCAGGTACGGAAAAATGATATTGTATTTATAATGGGTGATTTTAATGCAAAAATTGGTACAGAAAGAGCAGAAGATGAAGGACATGTTGTAGGGAAATTTAGCATAGGACACAGAAATGAGGCAGGTGACAATCTAATGGCGTTTTGTATGGAAAATGAGCTAATGATCGCTAACACACTTTTTAAACAACATCCAAGAAGACTTTACACATGGACATCACCTGATGGGAAAACCAGGAATCAAATAGATTACATTTTAGTGCAGAGAAGGTGGAGGTCAAGCATAACATCAGCAAAAACTTTACCAAGTGCTTATTGTGACACGGACCATGAGTTATTAATAGCAGACATGAAGATAAAGATAAAAAAGATAGTTATGGGATCAAGACCACTCCGCTTTGACCTTACAAATATACCAGAACAATACGGTATAGAAGTGAAGAACCGTTTCGAAATCCTGATGGCTGTACAGGAAGAGATGACACCAGATGAACTGGCTACGCAGGCCAAAGATATCTTAGTAACAACAGCTAAAGACATGGTTCCAGTAAAGAAAACACATAAGAATAGATGGATCACAGCAGGTACACTAGAACTGATAAAACATTGTAGAGAAATGAAGACGCAATGGAGAGTGACAAACAACAACAAAGATAAATATCAAACTTTAACAAAAGAAGTACGAAGAAACATAAGAAAAGACAAAAAACAATACATACAAGATTGTTGTGAAAGAATAGAAGAACATCAGAGGTGTGGAAGAGATAGTGAAATGTTTAAAGAAATGAAGACATTGACGAGAAATGTCACACCTAAGCTAAATGTAATTTGTGATGAGATGGGGAATACCCTGACAGAGACAGAGGAAATTCTGGAAAGATGGAAGGAATATTGCAAAAGAATGTATGAAACAACCGACTGTGGAAGCAGAAATCAACAGTGTGAATTATTATTGGAGGAGAAAGAACCCGAGCCGACAATGGAAGAAGTTTTATGGGCAATAAAGAGTCTGAAAAATGGTAAATCACCAGGATGTGATGAGATAACCGCTGAATTTATTAAAGCAGGAGGAAAGGAGTGTGCAACAATCTATCATGCACTATGTAAAAAGATATGGCATTCAGGTATTTGGCCAAAAGAATGGAAAAGAACTGTATTCATACCACTGCCAAAAAAGGGTAACCTGAAATTATGCACCAACTACAGAACTGTTGCCCTGATTAGTCATGCCAGTAAAATTCTGTTAAAAATCATAATGGGTAGACTTCGAAAGAAAATAGAAGAAGAAGTCAATATGGTCCAAGCTGGCTTCAGGCAAGGAAGAGGATCAAGAGATCATATATTCAATCTAAGATTAATAATAGAGAAATGCAGGGAGTTTAATGTGAATCTATATTTATCCTTTATAGACTACTCAAAGGCATTTGATTGTGTACAACACCAGAAACTTTGGGAAATAATGGAAAAAATGGGATTTCCAACACATTTGATACAATTAACATCACTGCTGTATTTAGACCAACAAGCAGCAGTAAGAATAAATGGTGAAACAACAACTTGGTTTGACATAAAACAAGGGGTCCGTCAGGGGTGCATATTGTCACCCTACTTATTTAACTTGTATACTGAAAATATAATGAGGAATGTTAGAGAAGATGTAGACAAAGAATATTACGATGCCATAACAGTTGGAGGTTATGAAATACCAGAGATTAGATATGCTGATGACACAGTATTGCTGTCCACAACACAAGAAGGAATGGAAAAACTAATTATGTCAGTCCGCAAGAACAGCGAAGAGCAGAACCTCTATCTTAATGCAAAGAAAACTAAAGTGATGACAACTGACAAAACAAACAAGGCAACTGAAATATGTATCAGTGAGGAAAAACTGGAAGAAGTGGAGAGTTTTGAATATCTTGGATCACTACTAACTAATAATGGAGATACAGTGAGGGAAATTAAAAGGAGGACATCTATTGCTCTTCAGAAAGTAAAACAAATAAAGAATCTGTGGAGAGGTGCAGACAGAACCACAAAAATAAGATTTTTAAGGGCATGCATCTTTCCCATCGCAACATATGCCTGTGAGACCTGGACACTTAACAAAACAGCTGAGAAGCACATAAATGCCTTTGAATGTAAATGCTATAGAAGAGTTCTCCAAATATCGTGGACACAAAAAAGAACAAATATATCTATACTACAAGAGCTTAATATTGAAGAAGGCTGGCTAGTAAAGAGGATTAAAGAGAGAAAACTTAAATATTTTGGCCACATTAAACGTCATGATAATTTAGAGAAGACCGTATTGGAAGGATACATAATGGGAAAAAGAAAAAGAGGAAGACCGAAACGAAGATGGCTGCAAGACATCGTTGATGATCTGGAAATGGATGCAGCAGCAGCAGGCCATCTTGCTCACAACCGAGAGGCCTACAGGAGTGCTGTTTGGGAGGCAAAGTTCCGCAAGGGACATGCAAAGGAATGAATGAATGAATTTCAAATCCTATTTTACTAGCCAGTGAAGACAGGGTATCTATTTTTTTCTTGCATCGAATTCACATTGTCACTGTCAATTGCAAAATCAAGATCTTCTAGTTGGGTCCCATGTACCCAATCAATGCCCGTTTTACCTCTGCCATATTTTTTCTTTATGGAGTCTATGGCAATTCCAAAAAGCAAGGGAGATAATATATATATCCTTGTTTCACGCCTGATTCAATCTGGAACCATTCGCTCATTTCTTCTTCTGTGTTGACTGTATAAACACATTCGTTGTAGAGATCCTTAATGATGTTGACAATCTTAGATGGTTTTCCATACAGTATTTAAATTCTCCAAGATTGAATCTCTGTGTATGACATCAAATGCCTTTTTTAAAGTCTATGAAATTCAGGATTTATGGTTTTTGCTTTTCAATAATTTCGTCAAGTATTATTCTTAGAATAAAGATCTGGTCAAGACAGCTTCTCCACTTTCGAAATCCTGCTTGTTCTTTTCTCATTGCAGTATCCACAATATCTTTAATTATTTTATATATGGGAAACAACAAGGCTTTCGTACGGTAAAGTAAGAGAACACAGTTTTGTAGGATTAGATCTCGAGAAAATCGTAGATAAAGCACTTTAGTGAGACGTGAGAGAACGAAACATCACAAGAGAATAACCTGGGATTCGAACCACGGACTCTGGTAGGACGAGCAGCCACCTAGCCACGAGAGAACAGCGTACTTTTTTTTTAATGCCCGCATGGGCTTGCTAGATAACTTTACCACGTGTGTGGTGAGGGTTGTTGATTAAATTAGCCAAAAGGCCGAGAAGTCACCAGACTAACCGGAAGACCTCGCTGTAGTGAGGATGTCAGTCTAGAGAACAGCGTACTAACCAACTGCGCTAAACCTATTCAGAATAACTTTGCAAAATACTTTTGACACAACTGAAAGTAAGGTATACTTCTCTCCAGTTATTGCAGTCACTGAGGTTGACTTTTGTGTGTGTGTGGGTATTTTAACAATGATTCGTTTTTACCACTTCTTATACCTGAAATATGTTTGATTAAATCATTTTATACTTGAAATATGTTTGATTAAATCATTTTATACTTGAAATATGTTTGATTAAATCATTTTATACCTGAAATATGTTTGATTAAATCATTTTATACCTGAAATATGTTTGATTAAATCATTTTATACTTGAAATATGTTTGATTAAATCATTTTATACTTGAAATATGTTTGATTAAATCATTTTATACTTGAAATATGTTTGATTAAATCATTTTATACTTGAAATATATGTAAACAAATAAAAGCGAAGAAAACATAAAGGGGAGAAAACTGTCATGGAAGGGATTAAACTGTTGCAGAGAAATGCATGGGCCAGGAATGTGAAAGAAAAACATATAAAAAGTAGCCTCTGGAAGAAAGGTTTTTTTTTTAATCAACGACTCTCTCTCTGTCTCTCTGAACCTTAAGTGCCCAGGGCACATGGGGCTTACGCAAGGGTTTTCCACAAATGCCTGTCCTTTGACTTTTTTTCTGCTCTTGCCCAGGTAAGCCCTCTATTGCTCAACATCCTCTCTGTTGTTCTTCTCCATGTCTCTTTTGGTCTACCCTTACTTCTGTTCCCCTGTGGTGTCCATCTTAGTGCTATTTTTGGTAGTGAGTTGTCAGTCATTCGGAGCACATGTCCCAACCATCGCCAGCGTCTTTCCTCGATAATAACAACCAACGACTATAGCGGAGAAATGTAGGAGAATGAAAGTAAATAAACATTTCACCGGCGCATCTGGAGTAAATGCAGTGTCATTCACGCAGTTTGGGGTATCCCATCTTGGTCAGGACCGACTGGAGAACCTCTGCTGATGCGTTATGATCCACTGAGAGTACGGAGTACTGATGATGATATCACGCATAATGAACTTATTTATTCTCTTGTTGTTTTGTTTGGGGGGGGGGGGGTGGGGTGCGGGGGTGCAAGACTGTCAGCCAACCTATAACAGTCATGTTATCCGTTCGGGTTGGCGAAGCATAGCTAACCAAGACCATGTCCTGCCTCTCCATGGATGCCCTTACCTAACTTAACAAGACAGAGATCGCTACAGTCCCTATAGTGCTGGACTATGCTAAAGAAGTATTCGACACCTCCCTGCCCTGTTTTTTTTTTCAGCTCCATTCAGACACTTAATGACATTGTCCATGTGAAAGGCATACACATAAAAATGTAGACCGGCTCCGGTGGCGCTCCTGAAAAGCCGGCACCTTACTTATGTTTAGAATATTTCTCCGAGGCATGTGAACGCCCACAGAATGAGACGCACGATCGCAGCTCCAAGTAGAGGAAGCGCAGTTGTGCCACACAGGCAGCGAAGTGATGCGGTGCTAGTGCCCGTACTTTCTTTGCCCCGTCGGCGCTTTAAAGGGTCACGTCTTCAGCATCATACCTGCCTCCCACCCCCCCCCACCCCTTTCATTCTTAAATCTACATCAGCCTTTCTCGACTCGCGCATTTATGCCCATGACCCCCCCCCCCCCCGCAATCAAATATATACTGCCTCTCATTTTGAGCTTCATATGTTACTCTTCCCCCGTCCGCATCCCATCTGTCACCGTCATGGCGGCCACCCCACGCGCCATAAAATATACCGATTTTAATCAAATCACTAGTGTAAGCAGAAAAACAATTTTTTTTTTTGTTTTCCTTTATCCGGCAGATCGCAGAAGCCATTTTGAATAATAATAAAGGTATAGTTTACACAATGTTAAATCAGATATGGCAGTGGTTCCCAGTCCTGTTCGGGCTGCCACCCCCTTTTCTCCCATGCCACATCCTGAACGACTCCCCCCCCCCCCCCGCCACTTCGTTATTTACTACTCGTACACTGACCTGTTAGACTTGGACATGCATTACACAGCTAAAAACTTCAGCAAGCAAACCAGTTTATTTAACAACATGAAGCTGTATTATTTTCTCAGACTTTTAACGTGATGGATGAGTTTCATGTAGGGACAAAGATTTCTCATTATCAGGTTTAAAAGTGCTAAGAAGGAAGGTATTACAGCCCCCTGTCTGCTGTTTTGTTTTCCATCAACGTCCCCTATAGCCCCCTTTTTTTAACCAACTGACTCTTTTTCCTTCATCGCCCCCCCCCCCCCCGGGTCCTTTCCAACGCCCACTTTGGGAAACACTAAGGTATGGCCTGCGATATGTGGGATGTACAAAACTACGTTTGTTTTTTCTTGTGTAGAACTAAACTGATTGTTTAACCAGCCTGTCTCGGACAAAAAACACAAGAATTGATTTTGCGAGAAGTGCCCGGGAGGGTTTTTCAGTCACAGTCTCTGACGGAACTCATTGAGATCCGGGGCGAAACACTAGGGTTCCGCGGAACACTCCTTTAAAAAACTGCTCTGACACCTTCAGGGGCTGGGTATTCATTTTTCATCCTAAAGACCATCAGCTTCGTCATGGACAACGTAGCGTGTCAAGCCACTGCACAGTACTTTTACGTTACTTTTATTCTATCTGTCCTCTTGTACTGTGAAGTGTCGATGGGGGATGTAGATGGCATCTTCGGGCCATGTGGTAATGTTCATGCCATGATTCGTGAGTGTTTCTATAACTCCATCTATCCTGGTGTTTTCCAAAGTAGGCGATAACCCCCCCCCCCCAAATAGGACGTTGGAAAGAACCAGGGGCCGATGAAAGAAAAAGGTTCGGGGTGAGGGGGCTTCGTGTAACAAAAGGAGACAGTGAGGGGGGGGAGGAAGAGGTTGATGATGAGGAAAACCGAAGCACCAGATGGGGCCGTAGTCCCTTCCTTCTTAGCACTTTTCAACCTGATATTGAGAAACTTGTGTCCTTACATGAAACTCATCCATCACATTCAAAGCGGAGATAATAAAACTGTCGGTGAGTTTTAAATGCGTTCCTTCATATTGTTAAATAAACTTGGTTTCCTAGCAGAAGTTTTGAGTTGTGTAATGCATATCCTGGTTTAGTAGGTCATTGCATGGGTAGAAGAACACAAGACGGGGGCGCTGAGGGTGTAGCCTGGGAGAAAAGGGGGCGGCAGCCCGAACAAGCCTGGGGCAGTGCTGTCTTTACGCATGGACCCACCTGGGAACTGACTAGGGGCCTCAAGTGCATGGGGCCAAACCAGCCCATGGAAATCTATGTACATGAGTGTGCATGATTAATGTGCTGTGCGTGGGTAGAGAGGAATGGCGGGGGGGGGGGGGTCAGTGCATTACTCTGCCAAAGGAGGGGGGACCCTGATGGTGTCAGGACGGCCCCTGGTATGAGAACCTCTGATCTATCCATTCCTGCACGGCGCACGGACATTTAAAATAGAAACATAAAACTTTATAGGGCAAGGCAGTCTACCAGCTGGTAACAGGTTGTAAAAAGCGAATAAAAGTTTACTCCTACACCAGGGCGAAGAAGAACTCCAACAAGTTTCCAATATTCAAATGAAGGACACACCCCCCCACCTCTCCGCCCTGCCCCCTGCTCTATCTCTTCGTCTCTCTCTCTCTATCTCTCTCCACTTGATTTTTATTGCTTGTTTTAGCTGTCGTGCCGTGTGTGAGCGGTTTTCGAAGGTTTGAGGAGGGGGTGGGGGTGGGGGAGACAGACGGCTGACTAAGCACATTTCTGCAACATCAATACAATCTGCACGCGCAACACCTCCGTACACACTTGTACTGTGCTGTACAAAGAGAATTAACGACGAATATTGACATGCCACAGGAAGAGAGTTTGGAATTTCCACTTCTCTGTACACGCTTTGCATGAGTGTTATAACATAGTGCTATATATAATGTAAATTAGTGTGGGCAATTTCAGTGCAGTCTCAGCTACTGCAAGCAACGGTTTTGACTCTTCCATTCTTTGCTTTGTGAAGACCGTGATATCATTTCTAAGCTGTCGTAAACCTGAGGGTTCTTCTAAAACCAGCGAGAAGAGATTTAGCGGTGTGGGACTATCAGTATTTGTATTTTAGCTATTTCCCTTTCCTTGTTCATATAGGAGTTTTCTCTGTATGCTAAGCTATCATCATGTACCTTCTTCAGAACGAAGGTTGGCGGTGATGAATTTCCAGCATCCTCCCTTGCCTAGATGGTACACTCAGCCAAAGCTGTGTCCTCTCCACTCTCGTATGTTTATCTTCCCATTTACATCTCTGTCTGCCCCTTGCTCTCTTTTTCTTCTTTTTTCTTTCTTTACATCTGTGAATGAAACAGTTTCAATCTGCATTATTAGATATATTACATTCCTTTCCAGGCAGTTTATATACGTGTGCTAAATCGAGTGTGCGGTACGAATGTGTGTTCGTAAGAATGAAAGATGGAGTGATGAAGGGCAGAATGTAAGACAGGCCTGCGTCCTCAATAAATCATCTTTTGGAAATAAAGATCATTCATTCATTCATTTCACCTTTCCTTGTAGTATGGTCTTCAGTATGTTGTTATGTCTTTTGATATGGCCAAAGTATTTTGTTTTCTTCATCCTTATTTCTTTGAGAAGTTCATATTGCACTTGGAGCTGATCTAAAAGTTGTGCATTTGTTCTTTTCATTCCCCATTTTATATGATCTAGTTTTCTATAGAACTACTTTTCTGTCGCATTAATCTCTCTCTCTCTCTCTCTCTCTCTCTCTCTCTCTCCAGCTGTTTGCTTAGAGTCCAGGCTTCTACTCTATGCAGTACAAAACAGAGCAGACATAGGATTGTACAAATCTTAATTTTGTTTTTACGGGTAGATTCCTGGGTAGCACACAGGACCGTCCTCATGGTGCTGAATGTACGTTTTGCCCTTCCTGTTCTGTTTCGTTATCTCCATCTCACATCTCCCATCTTCGGTTACACTGGGCTGCTACACTCTTTCTCTCTCTCTGAACCTTAAGTGCCCAGGGCATATGGGGCTTCCGCAAGGGTTTTCCACAAATGCCTGTCCTTCGCCTTTTTTTCTGCTCTTGCCCAGGTGAGCTCTCTATTGCTCAACATCCTTTCTGTTGTTCTTCTCCATGTCTCTTTTGGTCTACCTTTACTTCTGTTCCCCTGTGGTGTCCATCGCTGCTACACTGCATTGTACTGTATTATGCTGTACTGTAGTGGACTGCACTGCGACTTCACGGTACTGTATTAGACAATTTTTTTTAACTGAACTTTACTGTACTATGCTAAGCCTTGCTGTGTTAGATTATATCAACGTGTATGCATTTTCCCATACAACAGTCAGCTGTATGTGTGCAAAGACAATGCCTATAAACTTTACCTAGCCTAAACCACCAACACACGTGGAACCAGGTATTTGACCTTGTTTCTTTCAACTTTCCGGTGGAAACCAATGAGGTTTGCAAAGTAGGTATCTGTTGCACGAAGTATTGCCTTCTGCTCATCCCACTGTGTGTGTGTATGTATGTGTGTGTTTGTTGAGTCCGTAATGGTTTTTTTGTGTGTGCTATAAACAGACAGACAAACAGGCAAGTAGACAGATAGATAGATAGATAGATAGATAGATAGATAGATAGATAGATAGATAGATAGATAGATAGATAGATAGATAGATAGATAGATAGATAGATAGATAGATAGATAGATAGATACCTGACATTCCGCCCTTTATCATGCAACTTTCTCTATATTCCAGACATTCAACATTCAGTCAGTCAGTCAGTCAGTCCGTCCGTCAGTCATTCATTTGCATGTCCCTTGAGGAATTTTGCCTCCCTAACAGCTCTCCTGTAGGCCTCTCGGTTGTAAGCAAGTTGCCCTGTTGCTGATGCATCAATCTACAGATTATCAACTATGTCTTGCACCTTGGTCTTCCTCTCTTTCTTTTTCCCATTATGTACCCTTCCAAGACGGCCTTCTCTATATTATCATGACGTCTAATGTGTCCAAAATATTTAAGTTTCCTCTGTTTAATCCTCTTTACTAGCCAACTTTTTTCAATATTAAGTTCTTGTAGAATGGATATATTTACATTCAACATTAGACAGTACAAATATGCTATTCATTAACCATTCATGAATAAGCTGGAAAAGCCAAAAAAAAAAAAAACAAAACACAGAAATAACAAAGTTACGTTTCACTCTTGCCCAAAAGCTCAATACAGGAAACAACTATATACACACAA
This sequence comes from Achatina immaculata, assembly GCA_009760885.1. Classification (NCBI taxonomy): domain Eukaryota; kingdom Metazoa; phylum Mollusca; class Gastropoda; order Stylommatophora; family Achatinidae; genus Lissachatina; species Lissachatina immaculata. The sequence continues at coordinate 1,795,091 of CM019720.1, forward strand.
AGACATGCAGCAATGTACCCCCTAGAGCTGGGCAGAAACCGAATTAGGAACCGGTTGTGTCGATAAAGGCGAGCACCCGGTTCCTACAAACCAGTTCCTGACACCAAGTAGTACCAACATGGAACCGCTTTAGAAAACAAACCAAGGCAGTAGAACCGTTTGCTGACGAGCGCGTTTCACAAAGTGGGCGTTAACGCCCCTTGTGGGCGTTGGAAAAGATCAGGGGAGTGGTGAAGGAAAACGGGCCAGTAAGTAGGGGCAGAGAATAACAGCATTTGAAATGAAATGTTACAGAAGGGCAATTAGAATATCAATGGACAGAAAAAAAATCAGATAAAGAGATACTGATGGGATTAGTTAAGTAAGAGAACACAATTTTGTAGGATTAGATCTCGAAAAAAACGTAGACAAAGCACTTTAGTGAGACGTGATAGAAAGAAAAATCACAAGAGAATTACCTGGGATTCGAACACGGACTCCGGTAGGACGAGCAGCCACCTAGCCACGAGAGAACAGCGTACTATCGACTTAGCCAACTAGCACCCCAAGAAAATTGGGTATGGAAGTGAAGAAAGGTGTAAATGGGGTTGCCGCGCGGCACCACTGCGAAGAAGGTGGTAGAAAGGATAAAGTGAAGCAAACAGTCAAATCACGGCACCTCTGGTCTTGAGGTCGGCCACGTCCTAAGTGCACTCATATCGGATGAAATGCCTGAACCGGCTTAACCTAGAGGTTAAGACACTGCTGGCGAGATTCTTCGGATGCCGCGCGTGGAATGAAGCTCCTCCTGGTCAAGGAAGAAACTGCGGAAAAGAAATAAGGGTTGCTGTGCGGCGCCGATGAGAAGAGGTGAAGGAAAGGATCAAGTGAAGTTTAATCGGTATGTCCAGTAGTATCGCTGCGAGAGCTGCACAAACCACGGCGCCTCTGCTCTAGAGGTCGGCCACGTCCGAAATACACCTACACTGGTGAAATATGCCTAAACCGACTCCCACCAGGGGTGAAACATGAAGGCTATGCATGCCACGGTACCTCCACTCTAGAGTTCGATCACGTCCTAAACACGGCCATACTGGGATAATACGCCTAAACCGGCTTAACCCAGGGGTGAGAGTCACTAGTGGCGAAGATTCGTCCTCCTGGCCAAAAGCTCCATCCTGGTCACAACTAGGAAGGGTAGCGGCCACGACCACAAAATGCTGAAGTCGGAGACACTGGACCAGGGAAGTCTAGATAGGCAACCACCTCTCACCCGGCGGGGATGTATGCGTATCCTAATCACGCTGAGGTTTTCCGGTGAGAGAGTCCAACACTGGACTGGATGGGCAACAACCTCTCACCCGGCGGTGATACACGGGTATCTCAAAACACGTTGAGGTTTTCAGGTGAGAAAGTCCAACTCTACACTAAACTAGTGCAATGAAAACCACGGTGTAATGCAATCCCGCTTCTGAGACCCACCAAGAATACAGACTCAAGCCTTGCGATACTCTGAACCTTGTGTGGTCCTCCCGGGAATCTCGTGTGGTCCTTTAGGGGACCACACGGGGGATCACGGGACTTAACGAGGACCACAGGCGTAAATTCAGTAGGATCTCAGGGCGGTCTTGGTGGTATAAGCGAACGAAGAAGAAGAAGAAGAACTTTTCAACCTACAGATGGGGGCAGTAATATCTTCCTTCTTAGCACTTTTCAACCTGCTATAGAGAAACTTGTGTCCCTACATGAAACTCACCCATCACATTAAGCGTTGAGAAAATAATGCAGTAGGTGAGTTATAAATGTACACCTTCATATTGTTAAATAAAGTTACTTTGCTTGCTAAGTTTTTAGTTGTGTAATGCATATCCTAGTTTAATATGTCATTGTAGGCTAGTACGGGGGAGGAGGCGGGGCGAGGGGGAATGTGGCGTGGGGGCGTTGAGGATGCAGCCTGTGGGGGAGGGGAGGGGGTGGCGGCGGGGTAGCCGGAACCAGCCTGGGAAACACTGGTGTAGACAGAATGGTGGCTGATGGCTTGTTTGAAAGTGGCGGCAGGAAAACAAACAAAATGGCGTCATCGCGCCGTGTCACTCCATAGCCCCCCCCCCCCTCTTCCCCGTGATCTCCTTCGTCCGGCATTAACATTCGAGCCATTGTTCATTCAGTGTTAACTGATCAGCCATTTTAACTATAGCAACGGTATGTTGGAGTACTGCCCTGTCTTGTCTTGTTTTGTCTCCTACCTCATTTACCTTTCAGTGTTGAGGGGACAAATAGACGTCTTGATAGGGCTCGACGATTTGCTTCATATAATGTGATATTTAATGCTTCTGTAATTTCCTCTCTCCATCTCCTGCGTGGGCGGCCTCTTCCTCTGTTACCTACAAATCTTAGTGTGAATGTTGTCTGTGATATACTTCCTGGTTGTAACCGTGTAACATGGCCAAAATATTTGACTTGCTGTTAGAGAGATAACGAAATACTGGTGTTACTCCAAGCTTTGCCCTGATGGTGTCATTTCTTATTTATTCTCTTCTTGTCACATTTAGTATTCTCCTTAAACATCTCATTTCTGTCGTGATGATTTTTCTTTTTGTTCTTGGCAAGTCGTGTCCATGTTTGACATTGACAGCATAGTGTTGAGAGGAAAATTGTGTTGTACAGTGTCCTTTTTGTTTATTTATTTTTTCGATAAAGGAATCATTTGTCCAATGGCCTCATTTGCTTTATTGCATCTGTTCTCAGTCTCAGCGCCAGCTGTCCCTGAGAATGATATTATTTGAAATGTCTGACTTGTTTCAAGGGCTGGTTGTCTAGGAAGATCTTTGTTTGGGTTACTGCACAGTCATTAATTATGCCGATTTTATTTATTAACATCACTGAACATGTTGTCTTCCCTTCATAAAACTGTCGTCGTTATAAGCCTGTAATTACTGTCTCTAGATTTACTTCATTCACTGGGGTTCGATGTGTTTTGGGTGAACCTTATAAATAATGGCGCAAGGATTTACTATGAATTCTTTGTGAAGGCATGGAAATGATATAGGGGAATCTGTCACGTATCTTGCACGCAGCTCACCACTCACATTTACTAAGGGCAATAACCCGAGGAATCGTTTCCAGGAACCGGTTCCATGGTGTAATTACTAAAAGAATGCCCAAAGATTCGGTTCCCATAAAAATACAAAAACCGAGTACTACCCAGTGTTAGTACCGCCTAAGGTTTTCCTATCAGAGCTCAAAATCTTAAACCCCTTTGATACATGGCAAGATCTACATGTCATCTAGCAGATGACATCATGTGAGGAGTAATCTCAAAATCTAGCAGATGACATCATGTGAGGAGTAATCTCAAAATCTAGCAGATGGCATCATGTGAGGAGTAATCTCAAAATCTAGCAGATGACATCATGTAAGAAGTAATCTCAAAATCTAGCAGATGACACCATGTAAGAAGTAATCTCAAAATCTAACAGATGACATCTTGTGAGGAGTAAATCTCAAAATCTAACAGATAACATCTTGTGAGGAGTAAATCTCAAAATCTAGCAGATGACATCATGTGAGTAGTAATCTCAAAATCTAACAGATGACACCATGTAAGAAGTAATCTCAAAATCTAACAGATGACATCTTGTGAGGAGTAAATCTCAAAATCTAACAGATAACATCTTGTGAGGAGTAAATATCAAAATCTAGCAGATGACATCTTCTTATCTTATATCTTATATCCTTCCCGTGCCGTTAGACGTCACATAGGGCTCGCAAAGTAGTTCGCCAATATTTCCTGTCTTCGGCGAGTCTTTCAACCTCAACAAAGGATTTTATGCCTGTTAACTTGGCCTCTCTTAATAATGTTCTCTTCAGAGTTTCACGCGGTCTGCCCCTTTTTCTTCGGCCTGTTGTGTTCCACTTGATAGCTTGTTTTGGGATTCTCTGCTCATTTCTTCTCATCAAGTGGCCAACATATGTCCATCTCCTTTTTCTGATCACCCGTGAGACTGGTTGTTGTTCAGTCATCTGTCTTATCTCTGCATTGTTCTTGAATTCATTCCACTTGATGCCGAGTATTTTCCTTAGGCATTTGTTTTCAAAAGAGTCTAATTTCTTTTCTATTTCTTTAGTTGTTTTCCAGCTTTCGCATGCATAAATGAGGGTGGATATTACATTTGAATTGAATAGTCTTAACTTGGTTTTTGTGCTTATAACTTTTGAATTCCATATGTTCTCAAGATTCTTGAAGATTGATGCTGCTTTTGCAATTCTGATCCTAACTTCCTGTCTAGTGTCACCACCCTGGTCCATGTAGCTGCCAAGGTATGCAAATTGATTGACTTCTTCAATATCTGTCCCTTCTATGTGTATTTTTCCATTTTGATTGATGGGAATTTTCATCATTTTTGTTTTGTCCTTGTTAATTTCAAGTCCTATTTTGCTAGCCAATGAAGACAGGCTATCTGTTTTTTCTTGCATGTAATTCACATTGTTACTAATAAGTGTTATGTCATCAGCAAAATCAAGATCTTCTAGTTGGGTCCCATGTACCCAGTCAATACCTGTGTTACCTGAGCAGCATTTTTTCATTATGAAGTCTATTGTAATCCCAAAAAGTAAAGGAGACAGTATACATCCTTGTTTCACGCCTGTTTCAATCTGAAACCATTCACTCATCCCTTCTTCTGTCTTGACGGCACAACCATATCCATTGTATAAGTCCTTAATGATGTTGACAATTTTAGATGGTATTCCATATAGACATAGAATTCTCCATAATGAATCTCTGTGTATGCTATCAAATGCCTTCTTAAAATCTATGAAATTCAGTATTAATGGTTTCTGCTTTTCAATATGTTCTTCAAGTATTATTCTGAGAGTAAAGATCTGGTCGAGACAGCTTCTCCCTTTTCGAAATCCTGCTTGTTCTTCTCTCATTGCAGCATCCACTATATCTTTGAGTCTATTCAAAATGACCTTGCAAAATACTTTTGACACAACTGATAGTAAGGTTACTCCTCTCCAGTTGTTACAGTCACTAAGGTTGCCCTTTTTTGGTATTTTAACAATGATTCCTTTCTTCCACTTAGAAGGGACCTTTTCTTCTTTCCAAATCTTGTTAAACATTCTCTGTAGTTGTCTCATGTTGTCACTACTGATAGCTTTTAGCATCTCGGCAGTTATTTCATCTTCACCTGCAGCTTTGTTGTTAGCCATTAAATTCACTGCTGTTTCAATTTCATGCAATTTAATTTCATCGAGGTTGACATTTAGCTGTGGGGCTGGTAAGTCAGTTTCAAGGTTTAACAATTCTTTTGGGTGTGGTCGATTGAGTATTTCTTGGAAGTGTTCAGCCCATCTTTGCTTTTGACATCATGTGAGAAGTAATCTCAAAATCTAGCAGATGGCATAATGTGAGAACTAATCTCAAAATCTAGCAGATGACATCATGTGAGTAGTAAATCTCAAAGCCCCAGGAATAGAAGTGTCTTATATCTTTTATCCTTCCCGTGCCGTTAAACGTCACATAGGACTCCCATGGCAGTTTGCCAAGTTTTCCTGTTTCCAGCGAGTTTTTCAACATCATCAAGGAATTTTATTCCCACTAAACTGGCCTCTCTTAACAATGTCTTCTTTAAAGTTTCACATGGTCGACCTCTTTTTCTTCGGCCTGTTATGCTCCACCTGATAGCTTGTTTATGGATTCTCCAATCCTTCCTTCTCATCACATGACCGACATATGTCCATCTTCTTTTTCTGAGCATCCACGAGACTGGTTGTTGTTTGCTCATCTGTCTTATCTCTGCGTTGTTCTTGAATTCGTTCCACTTTATACCGAGTACTTTCCTTGGGCATCTGTTTTCAAATGCCTGCGGAAAATACTCGGTGTATAAATTCGCAACAAAACCAACCGCGCATCAGGAATAGAAGGGCAGCCAAGGGAAGTAAGCGCGGAACATCATGCATGGGGACATGAAGAAATAAAATGGCGAGATAAAACGTAAGGATTCCTAATACGTGTGGTGGATTTTAGGACCTCCGTCAGGTTAGATTCTGATCGAACTGAATCCACACAAAAGAGCTCGAACATCCACGTAAACAACCCCGGACATCCACGTAAACAATCCCGGACATCCACGTAAACAATCCCGGACATCCACACAAACGACCCCAGGGCTTTCGCCCAAACGATCTCAGGCATTCACAAAAACTACCTCGAAAAATAAACAACGCCGCATATCCACACAACCGACCCCGTACATCCATACAAACAACCCCGTACATCCACACAACCGACCTCGTACATCCACATAAACGACCCCGTACATCCACACAACTGATCCCGTACATCCACACAACCGACCCCGTACATCCACACAACCGACCCCGTATATCCACACAACCGACTCATTACATCCACACAGCCGACCCCGTACATCCACATAAACAACCCCGTACATCCACATAAACAACCATGAACACCAACATAAACAACCCCGTACATTCACACACACACAACCCCGTACATCCACACAAACGACCATGAACACCAACATAAACAACCAAGTACATCCACACAAACAACAATGAACATCCACATAAACAACCCCCTACATCCACATAAACAACAATGAACATCCACATAAACAACCCCCTACATCCACATAAACAACCCCCTACATCCACACAAACAACAATGAACATCCACATAAACAACCCCGTACATCCACACAAAAAACAATGAACATCCACATAAACAACCACGTACATCCACACAAACAACAGTTAACATCCACATAAACAACCCCGGACATCCACATAAACGACCATGAATACCCACATAAACAACCCCAAACATCCACACAAACGATTATGAATATCTACATAAACAACCCCGGACATCCACACAAATGACTATGAATACCCACATAAACAACCCGGAACATACACACAAACGACCATGAACATCCATATAAACAACGCCGGTCATCCACACAAACGACCATGAACATCCATATAAACAACGCCGGTCATCCACACAAACGACCATGAACATCCACATAAACAACCCCAAACATCCACACAAACGATCATGAACATCCACATAAACAACCCCAGACATCCACACAAAACGACCTCAAACGTTCACACACACGACCCCAGACATCCACACAAACGACTATGAATATCCACATAAACAACCCTGGACATCCACACAAAACGACCTCAAACATCCACACACACGACCCCGGACATCCACACAAAACGACCCCAAACATCCACACACACGACCCCGGACACCCAGACTTATTTCAGACGTGATGTATTATGACATATGTGTCAGCTGACCGAAGCAGGAATTGAGTCAGATTATCTTTCCCGTCTTGAGGTGTGTACGTTATTGCGAAGAAGCTTTGTTCTTGTCCCGGTACAACAATGTTTCTTCTCATCTTGAGGTCAGCTCGTAGCGACTAGCAAAAGCTCGGATGTGCTCGTTCGCCACTGAAATTTTGTTTTGATGTGTATTCCCACGGTCACAGCATGTTCCATTTTGGTTGAGATTTCTTGAGTTGAGACTGCCTTTTGCAGATACCAGCGCCACGTATGATAAATGTTTGAGTTGAGTTGAGAGTTGAGTGTCGCGAATATCAAGTACCAACATGAAGCACACTGCCAGACTATGTGCAGAGATGTCTCCAAAAACAATTTTGAGCGTAAATGTGCCTCGTAACGTGAAATATCAGAGTATAATTTAAATTTCTCGATGCAGAGAAAATCATGAAAACAAACTCATGCATCGCTGTTATATGTTTCTTCAGGCTACTATAACACAGGAAATTGAAAAATTATTTTCAATAATTGTGGTTTATTTATTTTGCGTGCGGCATAAAATTTCGTGCGTGGCATTGTTTCTTTATGTGTAGGGCAGTGATCCCGCGCAGCTTAGAGGTAACATTGATATAGAACAAAGTTAATGTCATACACAGACAGACAACTCCTTGCAAGAGAAACTATTTGGTGAGCTGAAAAAACATAAGTGAACTGTCTAATGTTATGTATGCGGGTTGCTTTCTTATTTCTGGAGTAATGTTATGTCCTTAAAGTTATAAACTCATGTCCCTAGAGCTATAAACTCATGTCCTTAGAGCTATAAACTCATGTCCTTAGAGCTATAAACGTCCTTAAAGCTTCAAACTTATGTCTCAAGGGCTCTAAACTTATGTCCTCCTCCTCCTCCTCCTCCTCTTCTTCTTCTTCTTCAGCTTTCTGAGCCATGAAAGCTCATTGCTGCAGATAAAGTTCGCCTCTATTCCTCTCTATTCCTAATCTCTCTCCAACTAATGACACCAATTTATTTTATATCCTCTTCTATGTTGTCTTTCCATCTCTGTCTTGGTCTACCCCTCGGCCCTGTGTCCATCATCTCTTGTACATACATAATTTTCATTTGTCTATTCTTTTCCATTCTTTCTACATGGCACAACCAGCGTAGCCTGTTCATTTCAAGACATTTATAATTCATTGGAATTTAAATAAGCTGTTCAGTTCAGTGTTCTTTCTAGCTCTCCATTATCCACTACTGTTATTCCTTATGGGCCCAAAGATTCTTCTTAGGATCTTGTTCTCAAATATCTGCACTTGTTGCTCATCTTTCTTTGTTGAATCATAGATGATGGCTGGTCTTATTATAGTTTTGTAGATTGTCATTTTTTGGTGTTTTTGGGACAAGATTTAGGATTTTAACATGTGTTGCAAGACAAACTACGAGTATATTGTATTCTCTATCCGTACTCTCATCATCATCATCATCATCAGGTGCCGTGCCGACTGGCGTTGGTTATTATGCTTCTCCAGAGTACACGATCCTTCATGCAGGCCATCAGTTCAGTTGGTGATCTCCTCTCACACCATCCCGTCAGACTATCCAGTATCATTTCTCTTGGTCTTCCTCTTGATCTTCTTTCTTCTATTTTTCCTGTTGTTATAATATTTTCAATGCCCCCTCTCCTCATTGCATGTCCTATGAAAGTACATTGTCTCTCTCTCTTATCTTTTTGACAAGGTTTTTTGTCTCTCCAGCTCTTCTCATACATTCTTCATTAGTTATTGTTGCTGTCCAGGGGATTCGCAACATTCTTCTAATAAACCACATCTCTGCTGCTTCCAATGACTTTTGTGCAGACTTGCCTATTGTCTATGACTCACTTCCATATAACAAGATAGTTTCAATATAGCATTTTAGGACTCGTTTTCTAACATTCATTGATAAAGATGTGTTAGCTAATATGTTTCTCATTCTCTGAAATGCAATCTTTGCTTGGCCTATTCTGTTTCTAATTTCTGTTCTGCATTTCCCATCTGAAGTTATTACTGCTCCAAGGTATTTGAATTTCTGCACCTGCTTTAGAATGGTTCCGTTTAATTTAATACTGCATGCTGGTGGATTCTGTTTCTTAGATATAACCATAGTCTCTGTCTTTTTTATGTTCAAAGTAAGGCTTTTCTGTTCACTTTCTTTGGCGACTTTATCCAAGAGATTTTGCAGGTCTTGTTGGTTCTCAGCTATCAGTACTGTGTCGTCAGCATACCGAAGGTTGTTAATATTGTATCCTCCAATTTTTATGCCTGGTTCTGTGATGATTGTTCTTAGAATATTCTCGCTATACAGAGAAAAAGGTCTGGAGATAGTACACATCCTTGTCGCACCCCTTGTTTTATAGGTTGATATTTTCTAATCCTATTTTCAACTCGAACTGCTGTTTCTTGCTGCCAGTATAGATGTTTTACAATCCTTAGGTCTTTGCCGTCTATATTGATGTCTTCAAACATTTTAATAATTTCATTATGTTTCACCTTGTCAAATGCCTTGGTGTAATCAATGAAGCATAAGTAGAGATCTTTCTGTACTTCTAAAGCTCTTTCTGTTAGTGTTCGTAAAGCATAAATGGCATTGTGTGTTCCCTTTCCTTCAACAAATCCAAACTGTTCATCTGCTGTTTCCATTTTTATCTTTCTCCTTGTTCTTCTCATAATTATTCTCAGAAGTAGCTTCGTTGTGTGACATGAGAGGCTGATAGTCCGGTGGTCGTCACATTCCTTTGCACCTGGTTTCTTTGGTAGTGCTATAAACGTACTCTGCTTTTAAATTTCTCGCTTACTGTGTTGCTTCTGATGAAGGTTAGGCCTAGATATTTGTATGTTTTTGCTTTCCTAATTATCAAACGTATGTCCTTACAGCTCTAAATCAATGTCCTGAGAGCTCTAAACTTATGTCCTTAGAGCTCTAAACTTGTGTACTTAGAGCTCTAAACTTGTGTACTTAGAGCTCTAAATTTGTGTTCTTAGAGCTCTAAACTTGTGTTCTTGGAGTTCTAAACTTGTGTTCTTGGAGCTCTAAACTTGTGTTCTTAGAGTTCTAAACTTGTGTTCTTGGAGCTCTAAACTTGTGTTCTTAGAGCTCTAAACTTGTGTTCTTGGAGCTCTAAACTTGTGTTCTTAGTGCTCTAAACTTGTGTTCTTGGAGCTCTAAACTTGTGTTCTTAGAGCTCTAAACTTGTGTTACTTGGAGCTCTAAACTTGTGTTCTTGGAGCTCTAAACTTGTGTTCTTAGAGTTCTAAACTTGTGTTCTTAGAGCTCTAAACTTGTGTTCTTAGAGCTCTAAACTTGTGTTCTTAGAGCTCTAAACTTACGTGCAGTAGATGGCTTAGCACCTTAGCCCTCTTGTCAGATCATTTGCTATGTTTCAATTTAGTTCTCTAGTTCTGTATGTCTGTTTATCTCTCTAGTTTTTGTGTCAGTTTAGTTCGCAATTTTCTACGCCAGTTTAGTTTATTCGTTTTCTAGTTCAGTTTAGTTCCTTACTTCTCTACCTCAGTTTAGTTCTCTACTTTTGCTTTAGTTTAGTTCCCCAGTTCTCTACCTCAATTTAGTTCCTTAGTTCTCTACCTCGATTTAGTTCACAAGTTATCTACGCCATTTGATTCCCTACATCCGTTGATTTCCTTAGATCTCTCTGTCAGGTTACTTGCTTCTCTCTCTGTCAGTTCACTTCCCTAGTTTCCCTGTCAGATTATTTCCCAATTCTCTACAGCAATATAGTTTCTTTATTTTATATACCAGCTCAGTTTTCTTTGGCAGTGTTATTTCTTTAGTTCTATTTGCCAGTTTAGTTCATTAGTTCTGTTTTCCACTTTAGGTTCTTGGGTCCTTTATTTTTTTTTACTTTAGTTCCCTTGCTCTCTATTCATGTTAATGATCTCTCTTCTATCAGTTCCTTGGGAACATCATATTTTCTCTTGCAGATATTTTTTGCACATTTCTTTCTCTATTAAGGAAAAAAAAACAGTTTCCTGGTCGAGCGAAATGTAACGAACTTCGTGGTATGCCCTGGCCAATAAAGTCAGTGTTAAAATCATAACACCGTTTTTTTTTTTTTTTTGGTACTACCTGGATATGGTCCTGGGGCTTCACTGTCTTAACGTTGGATGTAAAGGTCATCGACCCGGTACTGCTTGGCGCCAGGCCACGCTACCCCCCACCCTCCTCCTCAATCCATGCCCAGAAGGCCGACCATTCAGTGAGACGCCATCTCCGGGAAGGAGTGATCCCGGCGTTACTGCATCCCGCGCAGGTTGGTAACCTCGAGGGTTTTGGTGTGGACGCGGGTTAGTGATTGCCATAAATTTAAGATGGACCTCTGTTCTTTTCTCGTCCCAAGTCATAAATTTAGAATGATGTTTTAGCAATGATTTCTGAGTGATGGCTTAGGGCAGGAGTTGCGCCAAACCATGCGCAACTGAAGAAGTAGATACAAACGGAGAAAAAATATAGGCACTGTATTAAATTACTATGATGCTGGATAAAATGACAAGGAAGGAGAGAGAGGGGGATGGAGAGAGAGAGAGAGAGAGGATAGTTTTTAAAAAGAGAAACAAACGAATGTAAGAGAGCGTATTCAGTCAGTCATTCAGTCATTTGCATGTCCTTTGCGGAACTTTGCCTCCCTAACAGCTCTCCTGTAGGTCTCTCGGTTGTAAACAAGACGCCCTGCTGCTGATGCGCCCATTCGCAGATCATCAACAATGTCTTGCAGCCAACTTCGCCATGGTCTTCCTCGCTTTCTTTTTCCTATTATGGTGAAGGTCTGGGGTTCGAACCCGGCCGGAGGCACCCCACTCACCCAGCTGTAGAAATGGGTACCTGACTTCTTCTGGAGTTTGGGGAAGGAAAAGGCGGCCAGGCGTGATACTGACCTTATCACCCTCTAGTGTGCTGACAGGTCAAGGAAAATATGGGCACTAACACCATATCCCTATGTGCCTCTAAGGTATGACAGGATTACCTTTATCTTTACCTTACCATAAAGATAAAATTGCCTTGTTTTGTTCTTGTTTCCAGGGGCGTCACTGGGAGGTAGAGCAGGGTCATGGCCGGGTATGGTCAGTCAACCGTAACAATAAGCAATCACTTATGGGTGGCTGACTGCCTTCTCATTCAGTTTTGGGTGCGCCTTGCTGGGAATCAAAGGGTCACTTACATGGCCACACGCACGTCAAGTCACAGAAGTTCACATGTATGCTGGGGGCCTGTGTTACACATGGTGCTCTTCTTTTTCTTCTTCTCCTCCTCCTCGTTCTTCTTCTTCTTCCTCCTCTCCTCCTTCTTCTTCTTCTTCTTCTCCTCGTTCTTCTTCTTCTTCTTCTTTTTCCTCCTCTCCTCCTTCTACTACTCCTTCTTTCTTCTTCTTTTCGTTCTTCTTCTTCTCCTCCTCCTCGTTGTTGTTGTTGTTCTTCTTCTTCTTCTCCTCCTCCTCGTTGTTGTTGTTGTTCTTCTTCTTCTTCTTCTTCTCCTCCTCCTCCTTCTTCTTCTTCTCTTTCTCCTCCTCCTCCTCCTTCTTCTTCTTCTTCTTCTTCTCCTCTTTCTCCTTCTTCTTCTCCTCCTCCTCCTAGTTCTTCTTCTTCTTCTTCTTCTTCTCCTCGTTCATCATCTTCTTCTTCTTCTCCTCCTCGTTCATCATCATCTTCTTCTCCTCCTCTTTCTTCTTCTTCTTCTTCTTCTCCTCCTTCTCCTTCTTCTTCTTCTTCTTCTCCTCCTCCTCCTTCTTCTTCTCTTCCTCCTCATCCTCCTTCTTCTTCTCTTCCTCTTTCTCCTCATCCTCCTTCTTCTCTTCCTCCTCATCCTCCTCCTTCTTCTTCTTCCTCTCCTCCTCCTCCTTCTTCTTCTTCCTCCTCATCCTCCTCCTCCTTCTTCTTCTCTTCCTCCTCCTCTTCTTCTTCTTCTTCTCCTCCTCCGTCTTCTTCTTCCTCTTCTTCTTTTCTTCATCTCCTCCTTCTTCTTCTTCTCCTCCTCCTCCTTCTTCTTCAGTCAATTTAAAAGAAAGCTTTGTCTACTTTTGACGTAATCAGTGTTCAGACAGAATTGCTCCACAATTAAGCTTCTGAACTATAATATTATTGAAGAAGAGTAAAGAAGGTATTTGATAAATCCGGACATTATCTCCGCACATAATACAGATTTCCGTGGTCCAGAATGGCTTTCACGAACATCACAACATTAGCTAGACCAAGTCTGAGGAAAACTGAACAGAATTCATTTAATTCTGACAATTCAGGTATCATATTTATTGTTCACAACATCACTTGAAATAAGATGTAATATGACATAACATTCGTTAGTTTCGTCGTTGAAGCACATAATCATTGTTCACAGTATCAAACTAGCATATTCTACATGCAGCACTTCAGCAATGTTCTCAACTTCAAAATACTCTACACGCGAGGAGAATTCTAAACTCTGTACTATATTAGATCCGCAACACGTGGTCAACTAATTCCTCGTCTGATTCACTTTACACAAAGTTTCGAAAGTAGCAAATCTTCATAATCACTCAGATCACTTGAAACACATCTTCCGTCTCTGCTAAAACTACTCGTTCTAAATCGCTTTTCCTGAGTATCTATTTTGTCCATAATAAAGGTAGATAGAGGCGTATGGTGGCAGAGGGAGTGAGTAAAGTGAGAGAAAAAAAACGAATAGAAAATATGAGAATGTATAAATAAAATGGTACCGTAAAAAGTGTCATCTGTCTTAAGGCGACTACGAACTAAAGGGTCCCCAAGGTCCCTGTCCCATATGTAGGCCACCAATGGGAGTTCCCCAAAAAAGTTCACTTATATCAGACTCGGTCTGGAGGAGATGGAGATGGCGAAACAGTATGTTTTTAACAGATGACACTTTTTTATGGTACCAGACGTTGCGGACGCCGTAGATGCAACACTTGTCCGTTTTGTTGTCGAGGCTAGCCAGATCTCCTTCCCTAAGTCTGCATTATCAGTTCAGGAGGGTTTCACCTGCACTTCACGCAATGTTATTTATGCTATTATGTGCAAATGTTGTATGAAGTATATAGGGGAGACCTATTTACGCTTAGGAGATCGTTTTCGCTAACATCTTAACGATATTTCTAAGAGAGCCTAGACACGTGTGGCTAAACATTTTTGCCTTAGTAACTACAGGGGAAAACAGGACATTTCTGTTAGTGCGATCCGCTCTTGTTCTGTGATGTACAATCTCGGAGGGTCCTATAACGGCGCCTTATTTTCCAGGCTGGCTGTCTCCACCCAGCTGGAATTAACAATGTCTTCACCTTTCTGTACCTTCTTTAGTTTTCCACTCCCCCCCCCCTTTTTCACTCTACTTTCTTTCTCCTAGCTACCCCTCCCTATCACCACCCTCTTTTCTTCTATGGCAACATATTGGTGTTTATAGGGTCTTGTCCTATTCACCAGTTTCACATTTTCTCCCTGCAGGTGTTTATGTTCTTCATTCATTATATCTCCGCTACCTCACCCCCCCCCCCCCAAACACACACCTTCTCTTCTAGCGACTATCATGTTTCTATTGCCCCTCCCTCAAACATATGTTTTCTTCCTCTCTCTCCACCTCTTCTTTACGGTTGGCTCTATCAGCTTATCCTTCGTGTGGCCCCGCGTGGTCTCTATGCATCTTCTAGTGGACATGCATTTCTCTGTTTCCTACTTCTGGAGGAGGCCATATTAATATAAGTTCCTCGTTTAATTATATGTTTTTATCTCGTTTGTGCATATAATCCTCGAAAAAGGCTCACGCCGAAGTATCGGATGTTGTAGGTTTTTCATTTATACATTCTCATACTTTCTATTCGTTTTTTTTTAAAACTTTACTCACTCCCTCTGCCACTTTGTAAAACTGCACTACACGCCTCTATCTACCTTTATTATTTAAACCAGTTTTACTGCAGTAGCCATCCCTTATATCTATTTTGTCCAGTGTGTCCTTTCTCTCTCATTGTCTTCTACTTCCTGTCCTCCTGTTCTGGTTTTCTACTTCCTATCCTCCTGTTCTGGTCTTCTACTTCCTGTCCTCCTGTTCTGATGCTCTACTTCATGCCCTCTTCTTCTGGTGCTCTACTTCATGTCCTCTTGTTCTGGTGTTCTACTTCATGTCCTCCTGTTCTGGTGTTCTACTTCCTGTTCCCCTGTTCTGGTCTTCTACTTCATGTCCTGTTCTGGTATTCTGCTGCCTGTCCTCGTGTCCTGATGTTCTACTTCCTATCCTCCTGTTCTGATCTTTTACTTCCTATCCTCTTGTTCTGATCTTTTACTTCCTGTCCTCTTGTTCTGATCTTCTACTTCCTGTCATCCTGTTCTGATCTTCTACTTCCTGTCCTCTTGCTCTAGTATTCTACTTCTTGTCCTCTTGTTCTGATCTTCTACTTCCTGTCCTCTTGTTCTAGTATTCTACTTCCTGTCATCCTGTTCTGATCTTCTACTTCCTATCCTCCTGTTCTGATCTTCCACTTCATGTCCTCCTGTTCTGATCTTCTACTTCCTGTCCTCCTGTTCTGATCTTCCACGTCATGTCCTCCTGTTCTGATCTTCTACTTCCTATCCTCCTGTTCTGATCTTCCACTTCATGTCCTCCTGTTCTGATCTTCCACTTCATGTCCTCCTGTTCTGATCTTCTACTTCCTGTCCTCCTGTTCTGATCTTCTACTTCCTGTCCTCTTGTTCTAGTATTCTACTTCCTGTCATCCTGTTCTGATCTTCTACTTCCTATCCTCCTGTTCTGATCTTCCACTTCATGTCCTCCTGTTCTGATCTTCTACTTCCTATCCTCCTGTTCTGATCTTCTACTTCCTGTCCTCCTGTTCTGATCTTCTACTTCCTATCCTCCTGTTCTGATCTTCCACTTCATGTCCTCCTGTTCTGATCTTCTACTTCCTGTCCTCTTGTTCTGATCTTCTACTTCATGTCCTCCTGTCCTTGTCTTTTACTTCCTGTCCTCTTGTTCTGATCTTCTACTTCATGTCCTCCTGTTCTGATCTTCTACTTCATGTCCTCCTGTCCTTGTCTTTTACTTCCTGTCCTCTTGTTCTGATCTTCTACATCTCCATGGGTGTTTTCTCTGTTTGTTTTCTTCTTTCCTGTCGCCCCCATTCTTCTGTTCCTGTCTCCCTCACTCTACTGTTCTTCTATTCGTGTCTGCCCCCCCCCCCAAAACTGCATGTCTGGCTTATATGTCGTAAGTCAGTTGTCCAACAGGACACATCCCTTAATCTTTCTAGTTGGTTAAACTTAGTGATTGGGCCTTGACTGGATTTCGGAATGAGTCAATCCACTCCCTTTTCTCAAAACTGTGTGCATATTGTGTCCTAAGCTTAACAAACATGCCTCACTTGTCAGTTGAGTCAAATCCGTCTAATTGTTATTATTATCTAAGTCCACTATCTCTCTCATGTCGTATGCTTCAGGAATTAGTCAGTTCTCTTCATTTATTGTGCCCTTGCTTCTCATTGTGTCTGTCTCCCCTTTACTACTGTTATCTGAGGAAATCCTCTTTATCTGATGAAATCATCTTTGTCTGTATTCATTGTCAGCGTCTAGTATTTCTAAGTATCTACTCTTCTGAATACTCTTCTGATTACTCTTCTAATTACTCTTCTGATTACTCTTCTGATTACTCTTCTGAGCGTCCTGTCATAATATAATGCCGTGGGTGTGTACCTCTCCCACCGGTTCTCAAATCTCCCATCGTTTCTGATCTATTTTCTACAGAAATGCTACACAGGCTTCACTTGAACTGATACAGATGTTGCCCACGTCTGTTTTCTCTGCACTTCGTATATCGGAGACTCCCTCCGAATACGTTCTGGCTCTGGCATTATCTTACCAGCGCAACATGTGCTACATGTCGGTTGGGTCGAGCCTGAGTTTGTTGAGAAGGTGGTAGCTCAGTCTATATGACCGGTAACAACGTTCTTCCAAGGAACAACATCTCAGTTGTCGTTTAGTGATCTTTGTAATGGTATAGTTATCTTGTTGTGTGTGTTGGGGGGGGGGGGGACAATCACTGTACGTTAATCGTGATTCTTATTAAAAGTTGTGGTTAAATGAGACATTTGCCGTTTACTCAGTCGGAATGAAATGATGATTGCTGTCATGTTTTTTTTCCCCTATTTTCCTAGTAGGGTCACCACAAAGAGATAGATCGACTTCTTAATAAAGCTCTGGACGCGATGAAGACTTCATCAAACCATATTACATTCATCACGCCCTTGTGACAGCTTTCCTTTTCAGCTATAGCGTTAGTTTCACTATAGCTTCCAAGTTCTGCTCCCTTTATGACAGTTCTGCCGAAGATGATTAATACACATATTCCTCTCTCTCTCTCTGTCTCTCTCTTCCTTTCAATGCCAAAGACCCATGGAGCAGCTGGTAGCAAGAGATTTCCACTACTTGTTGGCCCTTCACTATCGTCTTGGGTGTCTCCCATGTCAGTCCTTTATTTATCAGCATTTTCTCTGTTACCTGTCTCCCTGTTTCTTTAGGTCGTCGTATGCTTTACGTACCCTGTGGGGCTGTTAGTCGCAAGGGTTCATCAATGTACACATTTTAGACGAAAAACACTTTTTCCCTCCTAAAAGTTTTAGTTTTTCGCAGTATCTTATAGCACTCCCTTGGGGAACGAAGATATCGTACATTTTGGCAATCAACTCCCATAGCTGACATCTTGTGTCAGGATTGGCGAGCCATGGTCGACTAAGACCCAGCCGACTAAGACTCTGTCCCACATCTTCGCGGCCACCAAAGTAACAGGCATATTATGGCATGGGTCTGTAATAATTTGCCTTCACGTATCAAGGGTTTACATTTATTTAACTGTACATTTTAATGGGTTATATGTGTTTCTTACATGAGTGTTTCTTAAATGAGAGTGGTTGGTTATCTTTTAATATACTTCGCTATACTTTCTGCTACATGAAAGTAGTTCGTGATTTAGACATTGTGGTTCCAGATCTGGTGGTAGTACTTTGTACTGGATATGGTAGGGTTTTTGAGTTATTTTATTATATTTCTGTTACTTAATTTCTCCCCTTCTTCTCTCTTATTCTCTTTAATCTGCCCAGTACCAGTTTTTTTTGTTTTTGTTTGGAGGAACTTTAAAGGAGGGGGGGGGGGGGAAGAGTTTTAATGTAGGACAGTACGATAAACCCACTCTTTATTCTTTTCTCTTGCTGATTTTATCTTAATATATTAGTACGATAAAACCAATATAATTAATACTTATTCTTCTGAGGCCGTCTCCTTCGTGGACACCTTCCATAATCAATACTTCTCCTCTCAGCTCCATTTCCTCAATCCCATATTTCCAGTCAACCCAGGCTTTTCGAGTCTCTTAACCCACGTCCCACTTTCATTCTCTCTTTGGTAAACAAGCAGCTCCTCCAGGCGGTTCACCCACATAAATGCAATCATCTTTAATATGTAATAATCTCAACACACAACCAATCAAATGAATGATTCAACAAGTAACATTATTACGAGCATGCAGAGTACTTGTAAGAACTCCCTGTAACTGCGAGCTGTTGTTCTTTGCAGCCGATGCTGTAGAGATGTTGAGGCACAGCATCGTATCGGCGTGGGAGCGGGTTATGGCGGCTACTTTTTCAGTCCCGGAGTACAGCTAAAAACCAGGGGGTGTGTGCAATGCTTCTTTAGCAGACTCCACCACCATGTGGACTACGGCGATTCCTGCTATGCCTGTTACTGGGGGTACCACGGAGAGGAAAAACAGGGTCTTGGTCAGCTATGAGTCGCTAACCCTGACGCTGGCATATCAGCTATGAGTCGCTGATTACCTTATCGGGCATCTTCACCCCCCACGGGCATGCAGAGAACATTGTTACGAGATGTTCCATTCCTACACCAAACCTAAATCTGTTGTTTCCTTGACATTAAGGCGTTCTATACTTGGACAAGGTCGAGTGGTCATCGCGTGGAGTGACCCCCTCACCCTTGGCCTAGATTATTATAAGTTGAGCCATTGAAACTGTCTACGTGCAAACTATCATCATCTTCCTTACAGGTCGCTATAGTCCTCACGATGAATGAGCCTCCTAAAAAAAGTACTAACACGAATTTGCTTTTCAGCTCCACTAAATAGCCCCCTTCATAACATGGCTGCAGTTCCAACGAAGAAGAAGAACTCCCCCTCTCCTTTTTCTCGTAATCTCTTCCTAAAACAAACAAACAAACAAACAGTTTCCTTCGCTCTTCATATAAAATTTCACCACACAAACACTAATCCACCATCATTAACATCATCATCATGTGACGTGTACTTTCCTGAACTCTGTCCCTCACGCTGCCTCCTTGAATGCAGTGCGGTCTTGAGAAAGTTGACCAGCACCTGGCATTGACATATTCAGGTTTTCCATGATGTCCTGAGTCCACCTACGGCGAGGTCGCCCCTTCTTCCTTTTGCTGGGCACTTCGTCTTCTGCTAACTAGCTAATCCACTTTTACATAGTAGGATTTTTACTGCAACTATCTTTTCATTAGCTCCACGTCGATGCTGAAGATGGTGATACACGGTTAATCAAAGGCAGAATAAACAAATATAATAACAACCCTTTGTGTTTTTCTCCGAGCTCTAAGAAACAACAGAGGCAACTGATCTGCTGGACAACCAGTCGTCTCCGAGCTCTAAGAAACAACAGAGGCAACTGATCTGCTAGACAACCAATCGTCTCCGAGCTCTAAGAAACAACAGAGGCAACTGATCTGCTAGACAACCAATCGTCTCCGAGCTCTAAGAAACAACAGAGGCAACTGATCTGCTAGACAACCAATCGTCTCCGAGCTCTAAGAAACAACAGAGGCAACTGATCTGCTAGACAACCAATCGTCTCCGTCTATGATACTTTAGAACTGCGGATATGTTTTCTCTCGAAAATGATCCGGAAGCGGGCAAGCGAGGTGTTGGATAGGGAGTGGGCTACAGCAGCGTGTAGTACACCAGTCAAGTCCCGAAGATGACCTACAACGGAAGCTTCTCTGTGAATTGCTACGTCGCCATATATAGACCAGGTCGAGGCGCCATTAGCAAGATTACAATATAAGCAACAGTCTGTGATCGTGAACAGTTTTTGAGTATATATATATATATATATATATATATATATATATATATATATATATATAAATGGATGTATGTGTGTGTATGTTCCATCATAAGTCTGGAAAGCCTGGAGCAATTTGAACCAAACGTGGTACACACATGACTTACAGTCTGGAGAAAAGTACTGTGGCGTATGACACCCCTGTCACCCCTAGGTGTGAGGGTGGGATGGGGTGATATACTATCCACTAAATTCAAGAAGGAAAATAGATCGGTCTAAGGGAGATAATCGTGAAATATAGCGCTGCTGGTCTAAGAGAAGCATTTGTAGCTTCCCACGGCAAGTCCCGTGTGGTTACCGGAGCCCAGATCGAAGTCTGGGGAGAAAAGAATACGACCAATGCCACCTTCCACTTATGTCGTTAGAGGCGACTAAGGAGCTTGGGGGATAGGCCAGCGACCTCTGCCCTGTAAAAAACTGAAGTGTTACAGAAACACAGAGAGGAAAACCAGAGGATTGGCCACACTCTGAGGAAACCCGACACTAGCATAGCAAGACAGGCATTGTGGCATGGAATCCTCAACGACATCGAAACGAGGAAGACCTAGACTTACTTGGAGAAGAGACATTATGACAGTGCCCAGAGACAAGCGATGCACATGGAAACAGAGAATAATTCTATGAACCGGGATGACCCTCGGGTGAGTGAAAGGCGATGATGATGATGATGATGATGATGGGAATTCCAAATAATTTTGATGGTCTCTTAGTCAGCCTCCATCGGCATGGGAGTAAGGGAAGGGCGGGGTTGGAGTGACATGTAAAATTAATCGAAAAACGACCGATATTAGTGTCGAGTCCATAGTTTTCGGAGTCGCTGAGATGAATAGTGACACTTTCGATGCCGTTTACGTCCAAGTTCAGGCCCTTCGGCATGGGGGGGGGTGAGAGAGGTGGGGGTGGATAGGGGTGACATGTAAAAGTAATCAAAAACGATCAATATTAGTGTTAAGTCCATAGTTCTCGGGGTCGTTGAAATGAATAGTGACACTCCCGATGCCAATTACATCCATGTTCAGCTCCCATCTGCTGGGGGGGGGGGGGGGGAGAGATGGAGGTGACATATAAAATTAATCGAAAACGACCGATATTAGTATCGATTCTATAGTTTTTGGGGTCGCTGATTTGAGTAGTGACACTCCCGATGGCGTTTACGTCCAGTTTCTGCCTACAGGAGAGCTGTTATGGAAGAAAATTTCCGCAAGGGACATGCAAATGTCTGACTGAGTGTACCGAGAGGACTCTTAGAAGTTTTCAAGATTAATGAAAACCGTTCCTGCTTTATTTATTCTACTCTTTATATCCTGGAGACCGGCCAGCGTAGTGGTTAGAGCATTCGTCTAGCAATCGAATTGTCGGGGGTTCGAATCCCCAGCTGAGCGGGATTTTTTTCTCAGACCAATACAGCCCCGAGGTCGACCCAGCCTCGTAAAATGGGTACCAGAGAAAATCTGGGAAGGAAAGGCAGCGAGGAAAGGAACTGGCCACCCTACCTCATACGCTGATGGCCCAGCATAATGAGGTCTCTAACGCTTCATCCCCTATGGCATTTGCTACCAGGCTATATTTACCTTTACATCCTTACTCTTTCCTCTGTCTGGTGTTTGGTATGTTGCCAAGGCAACGTGAAAGTATCTGTTTCTTTTAGGTCTCGGTCATTAGATTTAACTGCTGTTTGGTTTTCCATATTTACTTTCATTATTTCTGACTGCTTTATATTGATATTCAGCTTCAGTTGTCTGGTCGTGGTATCTAGAGTGCTGTAAGTGTTAGCGAGTGGGCCTTCACTTCAGTCATATAGGATAAAGAAAGAGAAAATAAGAGAAAGACCATAAATTCACTTCAGTTATATACACACACTCTCCCTCTCTCTTCTTCCTCCTTCTCCTCCTTCCCCAGCTTCCTCTTCTTCTTCTCCATTCTCTCTGGAACTGCGAGCTGGTGTTCTTTGTAGTCAGTGTTGTGAAGATGTTGAGGCATATCATCGTGTCGGCTTGGAAGTGGGTTATGGTGGCTATTTATATTTTTTGCAGACCCTGACTGGAGAGGAAAACCAGGAGTGTGCAGTGCTTCTTTAGCAGTCTCCACTACCATGGACACAGTGGTGATCCCTGTCCCGTTAGCCAGACTAGGACTGTAAATGGGTGGGGGGGGGGGTTGCTAATGGAGAAGTGGTCATTATGTTTCTCCAACCTTCAAATACAGCCATATTTGCACCCAATAATCCACATGAACCGGACATATCACAGACTTGATTGACAGGTCAGCACAGTAACACAAGAAAACTGTAACAAATATCCTGGTCCCAAGTTTTCTGGTCTCACAATCCTCATAAGCGATCTACCAAACAAAAAAAAAACAAAAACAAAAAAAAAACAAAAACAAAAAAAAAACAGGAAGATAAGCTGAACTCAAGGAAAGATTACACTGTCCTTATTAGTAAAGTAATCCTACAGCTTTGTAGGATTAGGCCTAGAAAACAATCGTAGACAAAGCACTTTAGTAAGACGTGAGAGAAAGAAAAAAAAATCACAAGGGATTCGAACCACGGACGCCGCTAGGACGAGCAGCCGTCTAGCCACGAGAGAACGAACTACGCCATCTAGCACAGATAAAAAAACTATCATAGATGGTGTAGTTCGTTAGTAGGCTGTTCTCACGTGGCTAGACGGCCGCTCGTCCTACCGGCGTCCGTAGTTCGAATCCCGGGTAAGTTTCTTGTGATTTTGCTTTCTCTCGCGTCTAAAAGTGATTTCTTTTTCTAGGTCTAATCCTACGAAACTGTGTTCTATTATTTTGCGATACGAAAGCCTCGTTGCTTCCAGTTTATAGAAAATATGTTCCTGATACAATCCTTATTGCACTTTTCATCAAGGAAGGACCCAGCGGGGATACACTGATATCCAAAACACGTCGAAGTCTTCCAGTGAGAAAGTCCAACTCTAGATTAATCTGGTGCAACGAAAACCACGGTGCCACGCAATCCCGCTTCTGAGACCCACCAAGAATACAGGTTCAAGCCCTGCGATACTCTGAACCTTTTGTGGTCCTCTCGGGGATCTCATGTGGTCCTTTCGGGGACCAAACGGGGGACCACGAGACTTAACAAGGACCACAGACGTAAAATCAGTAGGATCACAGGGCGGTCTTGGCGGTAGAAGCGAACGAAGAAGAAGAAGAAGATCAAGGAAGACAGTTCAGATGCTGGCAGATGGCGGCTTTTCCAGGGTTTGCCAAGCATCGCCTTCCTGCAACTCAACCCACGGCTGACTCCATCAATGCTGGGTTTGCATGAAAAGTCACGGTAAAAGCAAACCAATATCTGTGCTGCAACGTCCTGTTTTACTTTCCCTTGCATCTTTTAATTTCAAAGTATGGCCCTCATTTCCGCCCCCCCCCCCTTTCATATGATGCTGTGATCTCGGTCTTTCGCAAGATCTTCCCAGACGTTGTAGATGTCATGGAGAAACCTCGCGCTGATTAACTTCAAGATGTCGTTGAATCTCATTTTAGATCTTGAAATCGCTGTGTTTACTGTGTTACTATTTGTTTGTTTGTTTGTCACTGAATAGAACGTTGGGGCACTATTTGAAGCCGTGTTTGCTGAGTGTTTCTGGAATAGTTATTCACTGTCTCCAGACATCCTTCACTTCCAGTCTTTTACAATCCTAAAGTTGGCAACACACTGATACAGAGGTCAAGCCAGTCCTGCGTTTTCGTTTGGCATGAGGTTTTATTGATGAATGGGATGACAATGTAGATGGTGATGACGATATTCTGACCGCCGGCAAGTTTGCCCTGCCACATGGCGAGTCCATTCACACTTCCACAAGTTCAGTAACAGATATAAACATCCATTTTCTCGACACAGACATCACAAAAGTCATCCTCCCAGGTGCGCATCCAAACGTAGACTGACTGCCCACTCACATTCACTCCCACAATCCTCTGTCACGGGTTTCCCAGCCCACGTAGCGTTCTAGAAGGATCGTGAAGTTCAAAAATAATCATAACAGTTACCCTTTCTCTAAAAACAACAGTTATCTCCCGTATACTACAATCTCCCTTGTGGCTCGCTTCTCTCCATACTTTCGCCATCCATTTCTGTTACATGTCCCCAGCCATCTACGCAGTTTTACAAAGCAGCAAAGTATATTCCAAACAAGGAAATGGGTTCCTTAATAAACTTTATTATTGACCCCCATAATGTCAGATGTGCTCCCATCAAAACAATTACAACAGAACAAATCAACCACCGGTAAAACAACAAGAACGGACACTTGACCGATTTTCTGTGCCACCGCGTCCTTGATTGTGCTCAATTATCTGCTATCAAGGTTAAACTGTTCTAGCTGAACAGTTCGCGTGGGGTCCTTGAAGTTTTGAATTACACATTCCGCATGGGTATGAATAACTGATGTCAATCAGGTCGTGAACACGCAGGCAGCGAGTGACTGACCGGAGGACGGGTGGGTGGTGGGGGGGGGGAGGGGAGGAGGGGAGGGGAGAACTTTAAACGTTCGAGCAAGCCGTCAATAAAAGTCGAACGAGGTCTCAAAGACCCACACGGTTGCCCTCACGCGCCAAGTTTCACGCGAAATGTACTCCACCACCCCTTCTACCACCAATCACTTGTTTCTGGTCACGTGCTGGGTTTTCCCCCTCAACCGCTCACCTTTTTTAACTGGGTCGTAGGCGTGCAGCCAGGCCTGGTAGCGAATGGCTACCTGCTGTGTACCTGGGAAGGAAGATGTCTCTGTAAAGATTTTCACCTCCATAGTCAGTGTTTTCTCGTACAGAATTTAATCTCCTCTTCTGTGTCAGAAAAGAGGCAGTGTGTTTCTTCCATCCAGCTCCATGAATTTTATGAAAGCCGCGATAACCCACTCCACATCCGAAATAGTGTTTCGAGATCATCACTGCGTCAGAAGAAAAGATTTTCATTTACAGAGAGATATTCTACCATCTTCAACTACCATCTTGACTATACAGTACTTCGAGATCACTAACTTCGTTTACTTTATCATACTCTAAACAGAAAGGAACAAGCCACCATATTCCGTCTCTTAATAGGATACAGCCGACTCTGAAATCATACGTATACAAAATTTAAGGTTGGTACTGCTACTCTTTGTACATGTGCCCATGTGCCCCAAACTGTGGAACATATCCTCCAAAACTGCACCAACTACGAGACGCAAAGAAGCAATTACTGGCCCAGTAAGAAGATATGATCCACGGTTCCATACATGAACTACAAAAAGACTGAAATGTATCCAAGAGACAGGACCACGGATATAGACAGAAAATGGGTACGAAGAAGTTTACTTTATCCTTCCTCTTGTACCGTGAAGTGTTGTCGGGGGGGGGGGGGGATGCAATTGGGGTTTTTGGGCCAAATGGATGACTTCAGTGACGGTCATGCCATAATTAGCGAGTGTCTTTCTGATACCATCTATCTACCCCCTTCTGTGTATTCCTCTTGATCTGTGTCCTGGTTGGAGGCTCTCGCAGGTGACTGTGAGTGTTATTCCACCGAACTGCTTGATTCTTTGCTTCTCTGTGTGTCGTAGGCATGATGTAGTTCCTACCATCTGTCTTATGGTGTCATTTCTTAGCTTGTCAAACCTGGTGATGTTTGCTGCTTTCTTAAGACATCTCCCTTCGCATGTGGTTATTTTATTCTCTTGTCCCTTATTAAGTGCCCATGTCTGGCAGTGGTAGCACAGCACTAGTAAATTATGCTATAGTTACTTTTCTCTTAGTTTCAGGTGGGATGTTGGGAGTGTGTGAGCTGTGGGGATGGCTGGTGTGTATCATTTGTTCTTTGAGAACATTAACAATTAATATTAGAAAAGTTAAGAAATCGTTGTCTTGTCTTGTCTTTCTTAGACATTGTTAGAAATTATTTTAATGTTTGTTAAAAAAAATATATATATGTTGGAAAATCTGTACTGACAATGTATTTTTGATTATGTGTATGTCTGTTTGTGCGCGTGTGAGTGCTATTTTATTAGGTTAATTACTTCTTCTCTTTTACTTTGAATGTAATGTCTTATACTCTTTTGATGTTTTTTTTTTCCTAATGTAATTTGTATACTTGTATTAAATCAAGTGTGTGGGAAGAATGAAAGATGGAGTGATGAAAGGCAAAATGTAAGATGGGCCTGCGTGCCCAGTTCGTTACCCTTTAAAAATAAAGAGTCATTCATTCATTCATTCATTCATGTCTTCTTTGTGTTCCTTCGTCTCCTTCCTCATATACCTTTCAGTGTTGATGGCGTCTTGAGAGGGCTCTGAGATTTGCTTTATATAATGGGATATTTAGAAAACTAAATTGATGACAACTGACAGAACAAACAAGGCAGCTGAAATATGTATCAATGAGGACAAATTGGAAGAAGTGGAGAGTTTTGAATATCTTGGATCACTACTAACAAGTAGTGGAAATGCAATGAGGGAAATTAAAAGGAGGACATCTATCGCTTTTCAGAAAGTAAAACAACTAAAGAATCTGTGGAGAGGAGCAGACAGAACTACAAAAATAAGATTTTTAAGGGCATGCATCTTTCCCATCGCAACA
The DNA here is from genome assembly GCA_009760885.1 of Achatina immaculata. Classification (NCBI taxonomy): domain Eukaryota; kingdom Metazoa; phylum Mollusca; class Gastropoda; order Stylommatophora; family Achatinidae; genus Lissachatina; species Lissachatina immaculata. The sequence continues at coordinate 1,822,154 of CM019720.1, forward strand.
TATGCCTGTGAGACCTGGACACTTAAAAAACAGCTGAGAAACGCATAAATGCCTTTGAATGTAAATGCTACAGAAGAGTTCTTCAAATATCACGGACACAAAAAAGAACAAATTTATCTATACTACAAGAACTTAATGTTGAAGAAGGCTGGCTAGTAAAGAGGATTAAAGAAAGAAAATTTAAATATTTTGGACACATTAAACGTCATGATAATTTAGAGAAGACCGTCTTGGAAGGGTACATAATGGGAAAAAGAAAGAGAGGAAGACCAAGGCGAAGATGGCTGCAAGACATCGTTGATGATCTGCAAATGGATGCATCAGCAGCAGGCCATCTTGCTCACAACCGAGAGGCCTACAGGAGTGCTGTTTGGGAGGCAAAGTTCCGTAGGGGACATGCAAATGAATGAATGAATGGGATATTTAAGGTTTCTGTAATTTCCTCTCTCCATCTCCTGCGTGGGCGGCCTCTCCCTCTGTTACCTGCAAATATTAGTGTGAGAGTTTTCTGTGGTATACTGCCTGATAAAAGACGTGTTATGAAGCCAAACCATTTGACTTGTTTCTGTTTATTGTGTATTACTGGCGTTACTCCAATCTTTGCCCTGGCGGTGTCGTTTCTTACTTGGTCTCTTCTTGTCACATCTGGTATTCTCCTTAAACATCTCATTTCTGTTGTGATGATTTTTCTTTTGTTTTTGGATGTCAGTGTCCATGTTTAACATTGATAGCATAGAGTTGGGAGGAAAATAGTGTTGAAAATAGTCTTTTTGTCTCACCTGTGATGTGTTTGTTTTTCAGTGAAGGAGACATTTGTCCAGTGGCCTGATTTGCTTTATTGCATCTGTTCTTTATCTCAGCACTAATCGTTCCTGAGGATGATATTATGCTACCTGGGTATTTGAAATGTTTGACTTGTTTCACGGGCTGGTTGTCTAGGAAGATCTTTGATTTTCTTCTCTCACTGTGGTCATGACTTCCGTTTGTGTCTATTTTTTCAGCACTGATCTTCACGTTGTGGCTCTTACATGTCCTTGCTAAGTTACCAATGTTCTGCTGCAGGTCTTCTCTGATGTGCCTATAAGTGCTTGGTCGTCAGCAAGAATAGGTTCATTTATACTCCATATATTGGGCACGTTTATTGAGAGCTGTTATGAGTTCGATGGCATTGTTTCTGGACATTGGCCGTTGGGCAGTTTTGTAGTGAATTGTTACTATGTACGTTAGCTTCTTTGTAGATGTTGTCAATGTAGGTTTACTATATATGGTATCTTCCTTGCACGTGTTGTCTATGTATATTATGAATAGTTACTTCAGATTTCATAATGAATAGTTTAGAGTGCCCTCATTCGTTCTAACTGTACATTGAATGTTTTCAAATAAGTTTTTGCATAACCTGATCAGACGTGTACTGACTCCATAATGCTGTAAGATTTGCCAGAGTTTATATCTACCTAACTCTATCAGTCGCTTTTTCTAGATCTATGTAAGCTGTCCGCAGTTTCTGATTGTGTTGGACTGATTTTCCTCTTAAGTGTATTAAGGAAAAGATGGCATCTGAAAGGCTCTTATTTTTCCCAAACCCCACGTGATTTTCATGTAACTGTGGTTCAGACGTTGGCCGCAGTGTATCCTTCAGGACTGTATGAGGTGACAGCAGTGCTGTAAGTGGCTTAAGTGTTTTGAAGAGGGCAGATAGGTCCTCGTAGGTGATGATCAAGGCCTGAACGATCATTTCGGGATAGTTCGTGCTGTGATTGGTGGAAATCGTCGTTTAACTGTCAAAGAAGTGAGTATCAGGGTAGGATCTTGCGGATTCTTGCCATTAAATTTTGAATGAAAAACTTCAGATTTCGTGCCGCTTTTGATGACTGAAGATCAGAAAGAGAGCCGTTCCGAAATCAGTCAGGAACTGTTTTGTCAATACCAATGTTAACTGAAACTTTATTAAGAACATCGTAACAGGAGATTATACGTGGGTTTTATGGCTGTGATGTTGAAGTCAAGATGCAGTCCTCGCAATGGGTAGGGAAAGGGTCTCCTCAACCAATACAGCACGGATAAATCGGTCAAAAGATGAAGATGTTGCTGGTTGTGTTTTTGCATGCAACGGCATTGTCCACAAGGAATTTTTATCACGTGCTCAGAGGTTATAGGCAGACATTTGCGCCAGGAAGTTTTAGCGCGTTTAAGGGATGCTGTGCGCCTGAAGAGGCCTGAACTGTGGAAAAACCAGACTCGGACGTTCCACCACGACAATGCCCCGGCTTATACGTCGCTCTTCCTCCGCAGTTATCTGGCATCAGACATGTGTTGTGCCTCATCCACTCTAGTCTCTGGACTTTAACCCCAGCAAACTTTTCCTGTTTCCAAAACTTAAAACCACTTTAAAAGGACGTCGTTTCAAAACCACAGATAAAGTTCAGGAAAATACGTTAAGAGAACTGTGCGCCGTCACCGAAAGTACATAGTAGGAAGCATTCCAACAATGGAAAAAAAAACTTTAGGAAGGGTGTATAGCCAGTAGAAGGGGACTTTGCTTAAAGCGTTGTCAAAAAACCACGTCTTTATAGCAAAAGCTAGCTCTTTTCTTTCTGGGGGGCGGGGGGGGAGTACATGTATGTATGTTCCAGCATAAGTCTGGAACGCCTGGAGCAATTTCAGCCAAACTTGGTACACATGACTTACAATCTGGAGAAAGGTACTTTGGGGGGGGGGGGTAATACATCCCTAGCACCCCTGGGCTGGGGTTGGGTGGGATAGGAGTGACATATAAAACTAATCGAAATCGACCGATATGTGTGTCGAGTCCACAGTTTTCGGTTTCCCTGAGATGAATAGTGACACTCATGATGCCGTTTACGTCAAAGTTCAGCTTCCATCGGCATGAGGGGGAGGGGAGGTGAGAGGGATGAAAATTAAGGTGAGATCTCCAGTTATTTTACTACGGAGCCTCGTAATGGCACAAGGCTGTGTGTAAAGAGAATACTGAGCAATGTAGTTGAAGCGACTATCTTAACAGGACAAGGAGAGGGTGAAGCAGACTTTATCCCACGGATACCATTCATTCTGAAGGATCTCCCTTTTAACTTTAAGAGATTGCAATTTCCAGTGAGACTTGCCTTCTCGATCACAATCAGCAAGTCACAGAGGCATTCAACACATTATACAATAAAGTCTTTTACAAACTCACTATAATATTAATTTAATTTGATTACATACACTATTTTTAGTTTCACCTCCAGGAGAAAACATAAATAATTTTGTGTGTGGACCCCCCCCCCTTTTTTTTTTTAAGCAAGCAACATAAGGTTGTCCGTGGGAGAAACATGGCGATCTCAAATTCACTCCGCAGTATTAATAATTAATACATTCCCGAGCAACGCCGGGTAATCAGCTACACACACCACACACACATATATATATATATATACATACATACATATATATAGTGATTTGAACACATCGTACACATACAGTGTGGCGTAGTTTGCTTTGGTAGAGAAATAGCCTATTTCACGTATTGAAAGACGATTTACAAGAAAAAAAAATTATTTACAATCATGACGATCCCCGTTATCCGTTACCTCCCCTTTCTTGTTTAAAGTCTCCGGAAACTTTTGATCGATCTCAGAAATAGCGTACGTAGAGTTGTTTATATCTCTATAACTAACACAAAGAAGCTCAAACAAGAATGAAGGATATACGGCACAATAAACTAACCAAAGCCAGCAGCACCTCATTCGAAATCATTTCTTGATAGTACTTTTTTTTGCCCTCTCAGCAGCTGTTACAAGCGCTTGAAACAAACTGCCTTTTCTTCTTAGGTGCATCTTTGTACTTTAAACGAACATTGCCACAAAACAGAGAGCATGAAAGTGAGCAGGAGTTTAGAGGCATTGAACATCTATAAAATCCAACAAGTTAAAGAAAAATAGCACGAATTTGAAACTACCGTCAATCTGCGAATAATAATATTAATATATTAATAATAATAAAATTTATAAGAAGAAGACGGAGGAGAAGAAGAGGAGAGGAGGAGGGGAGAAGAAGGAGGAGAAAGAAGAAGATGAAGACGGAGGAGGAGGAGAGGAAGAAGAAGAAGAAGATAAGATGGAAAAGGAGGAGGAGGAGAAGAAGGAGGAGGAGGGTAGAAGAAGAAGAAGAAGAAGGAGGAGGAGGGGAGGAGAAAGAAGAAGAAGGAGAAGAAGAAGGAGAAGAAGAAGAGGAGAAGAAGAAGAAGATGAAGAAGGAGGAGGAGAGGAAGAAGAAGAAGATGAGGAGGAGAAAGAAAAAGAACGAGGAGGAGGAGAAGAAGAAGAAGAAGGAGGAGGAGGAGGGGAGAAAAAGAAGAAGAAGAAGGAGGGGGAGAGGAAGAAGAAGAAGAAGGAAGAGGAGGAGGGGAGAAGAAGAAGGGAGAGGAGGAGGAGGGGAGAAGAAGGAGGAGAAAGAAGAAGATGAAGAAGGAGAAGAAGAAGAAGAAGAAGAAGACCAGTCTTACACTGAATATCCTGCTATGCCCCGGGATCTGCTCATCTGCTACTTGCTCTGCTATATGTACATACCTTTCATCACTCTTTTTTCTCCACCGTCGGTCTTGTCTTGTCTTCTGTCTCCTTGGAACTGCGAGATGGTGTTCTCTTTGCAGCCGTTGCTGTGAAGGTGTTGAGGCACACCATTGTGTCGTCGGGTTATGGCAGTTATTTTCTCCAGTCCCGTCGTGCAGCTAAAGAGTACGGGATGTGCAATATATTTTTAGCAGACTCCAATGCCATGGAGACTACATAGCGATCCCTTCTTCGTTAACCAGGCTAGGTCTGTTGGGGAGTGGGGTGGTGGGGGGGGGGCACCAACGGAGAAGTGAGACAGGGTCTTGGTAAGCTTTATTTCGCCAGCCATGTCGCCAGCATGTCAGCTATGGGTCGCTGATGGCCGGAACGGACAGCGTTTTCCTACTGTCAGTAGATAAAATGAACACGTATAGGTCCCGTTGTCTGACTGATTAAACTACTCTGTCTGTTTAGAGATCACTATCTCGTAATTTGAGTCTGCGGGTATCAAGTTCTTTCTCATTTTATCAGGTTATCTGCCCCTGTTATGAATCTCATCTCCTTCCACCCATCCCCTCTTTGGCCTCCAATTGTGGGGAGATTCAATCCTATCTTATCTTATCTTATCTTATATCTTATATCCTTCCCGTGCCGTTAAACGTCACATAGGGCTTGCAAGGTAGTTCGCCAATTTTTCCTGTCTTCGGCGAGTCTTTCAACCTCATCAAGGGATTTTATGCCTATTAATTTAGCCCCTCTTAACAATGTCTTCTTCGGAGTTTCACGCGGTCTGCCTTTTTTTCTTCGGCCTGTTGTGTTCCACTTGATAGCTTGTTTTGGGATTCTCTGATCATTTCTTCTCATCAAGTGACCAACATATGTCCATCTCCTTTTCCTGATCGCACATGAGACTGGTTGTTATTCAGTCATCTGTCTTATCTCTGCATTGTTCTTGAATTCGTTCCACTTGATGCCGAGTATTTTCCTTAGGCATTTGTTTTCAAAAGAGTCTAATTTCTTTTCTATTTCTTTAGTTGTTTTCCAGCTTTCACATGCATAAATGAGGGTGGATATTACATTTGAATTGAATAGTCTTAACTTGGTTTTTGTGCTTATAACTTTTGAGTTCCATATGTTCTCAAGATTCTTGAAGATTGATGCTGCTTTTGCAATTCTGATCCTAACTTCCTTTCTAGTATCATCATCCTGGTCTATGTAGCTGCCAAGGTATGCAAATTGATTGACTTCTTCAATATCTGTCCCTTCTATGTGTATTTTTCCATTTTGATTAATGGGAATTTTCATTATTTTTGTTTTGTCCTTGTTAATTTCGAGTCCTATTTGGCTAGCCATTGAAGACAGGATATCTGTATATTCAATACAATACTTAAATCATTATTTTTTTGGTATGACTGACTGACTGACATTTTATAAAATAGTATTTATAGTAAATTCTGGCGTAAAAGGTTAAAAAAAAGAGGGAAGGGGAGGGGGTAAAATCCCCATTTCCATGCCATTAAGACATTGGGGGTCGGAGTTAGGCCTTGTATTTCCAAAGACCATCGGCACATGAAAGTGTGATATGGTCCCATTTATCTTTCCCAGATTTCTCTGGTACCCATTTTTAGAGGTTGGGTGGACCCCCGGGAAGCCTTTTTAGTGTGGCGGTACCCTAAAAAATCCCCACTGCTGGAACCTGAACCCGGCACCACCGGATTAGTAGGCGGAGCGCCAACCTACTGAGCCACCCAGGCCGCCATTCTGGTGTTTCGTAGCTGTTGTAACATTCAACTGATCGAGAGGGAGGGAGGGAGGAAGGTGGCAAAAAAAGCATCAGAGGATGGGGCTCTAACCGCTCGGCCACGAGGTTCCCCCCCCCCCCCCCAACTATTATCAAGGCCTGGTTGGAAGGTTTTATCTTCATGAGTTTGGGTCTAGCCCGTCAGCCAAGTGTGGCCTGGTGGGTAGCGCACAGTTTCTCTCGAGTCTTGAAATTTGTTCATTGTCTTAGTTTTATTTTATTTTCACTTGCCTTTCCTGATCACGATCTCGTCCTTCCCTTGCACACCCGCCTGTGCCATCTAAGGTTTTGCGGTTCGTGTGCAAAATGTTCAAATAGTATAAGGAAAACGAAATATTTCTCTCTCTCACTCACTCTCTCTCTCTCTCTCTCTCACACACACACACACGCACGCACGCACGCACGCACGCACGCACACACACACATAGAGAGTTCTCGTAATAAAAAAAAAATCACAGTTTCTTGTTCAGGAGCAGAAAAAAAAAACCATCATGAAATTGAAAAAAAAAAAAAAGCAAAGTATCAATTTTATTTATTTACTTATTTGTTTATTGCGCAACATTTAAGATTTTGTGTTCAACATAATTTTTTCTTCGTGTATGTGTGTGCGTGGCCGCGCAGCTTAGAGGGAACATTGTTCCCCCCCCCCCCTTTTTTCCCACCTCTCCACCTCCCACAGATACAAGAAGAATAAAAGGATGCAGAACAACTGAGTGTATATGAGTACTGGGTCCTAGTTCCGCCCAAATATCTACATGTCCTTTGGTCGAGTTTAACTACAAGATGGCCTGTCTTGAGAGAGCAGGAATGTAAGATTTGGTTCAGGGAGAACCGACGAGACGAAAGGTTCCGGATGCTACTGACATTCAAAACACCACACTCACTGAACCCTCATCCTGCCAAGAGAACCAGGTGCTTTTAGATAGGGTAGAAATGTTCTGTGAAGATTTTAAGATTAGCTATCGGCATAGGAATGTTCTGTGAATATTTTTAGATTGGCTATCAGTATAGAAAAGGTCTGTGAATATTTTTAGATCGGCTACCAGCATAGAAATGGTATGTGAAGATATTTAGATCGGTTACCAGCATAGAAATGGTATGTGAGGATATTTAGATCGGTTACCAGCATAGAAATGGTATGTGAAGATATTTAGATCGGTTACCAGCATAGAAATGGTATGTGAAGATATTTAGATCGGTTACCAGCATAGAAATGGTATGTGAAGATATTTAGATCGGTTACCAGCATAGAAATGGTATGTGAAGATTCTTAGATTGGCTATCAGAATAGAAACGGTCTGGGAAGATTCTTAGATTGGCTGTCGTCATATAAGGCCGTGTGGTTACCGGGGCCCCAGGAGAGAAAAGAATAGGACCACTACCACCTTCCACGCATGTCGCAAGAGGCGATTAAGCAGATTGGGGGATAGGCCAACAAACAAACAAACAAACCTGAGGTTTACAGAAACACGGAAAGGGAAGACCAGGAAACTTTGTCTTGGAAAAGGAAGGGACTCTGATAACAGAACGCATGACGTTGTGCAGTCAAATCCGAAAGGAAGCTGCAGAACCGACATCCCAGCTGAGCACCAGGATACCTTTTACAACTGCATATTGGAATGTTAGAACAATGTATGAAAGTGGAAAGGTTGCCATGATAGCCAGAGAAATGAATAGATATAATATAAAGATACTGGGGCTGAGCTAAACACACTGGACAGGAACAGGTAAGTTTAGACTACCAACAGTGGAGGCAATCCTGTTTTCGGGTCACCAAAACCCAGATACACCACCCTCAGAGGACGTGGTGCTAATCCTATCCAGAGAGTCCCAGAGAGTATTGATGAGCTGGGAGGCAGTTAGCTCAAGGATAATTACAGCCTGCTTCTCAATAAGGAAGAAGAATATTAAGTTGAATATCATCCAGCTATACTCGCCAACAAATGATGCAGAAGAAATAGTAACGGACGAATTCTACAACATATGGCAGGAAATCCTAGACCAACAAGGCAACAAACACATAACAATTCTAATGCGGGACATCAATGCAAAGGTAGGTAAGATCAACATAGGTTATGAGAAAGTAATGGGTCAAAATGGATTAGGAGTAATGAACGAAAATAGAGAAAGGCTAGCAGATTTATGCATGCTCAACCACTTTGTCATTGGAGGAAGTATATTTCCGCATAAAACTATACACAAAGCCACGTGGGTATCACCGGATCATGTCACTGAGAACCAGATAGACCATATTTGTATCAGTAGAAGCTTTCTCAAAACATTACAAGATGTCAGAGTAAAACAAGGTGCATATGCAGCTTCTGACCACCACCTACTGATAGCTAAACTGAGAATGAAATTGAATAAGCACCACAACATAAACATGGCAGGGAAAAGATATAAATCCCACTGTCTCTTCACATGATGTGCTCCACACTTCTTTAACACTTTTCCACACAATGTTCACATTTGATGTATCTTCTTCATATAACTCCTGCAGAACCCGAAATCTGTTGCTCAGTTTCAGTTTCAAGTTCTTTGCGATTTCTTAGTCTTCCAACAGCGCCATATTATGAAACCTCAGCACAAGAAGTAGATTACACTGGAAATACTGAAGAAGATAGACAGAATGACAGAAATGAAAGCAAAAATAAATGACAGTAAAACAATAGCAGCGAAGGCCTCAGCTCAGACAGAATACAATTTGCCCCATAAAGAAAGACAGACAGGCCTATTTTGATAATATGGCGAGACAAGCAGAAGAGGCAGCTGGTAAAAACAATATGAGAGTTCTGTATGACATCACCAAGAAGTTAGCAAATAGACCTGTAGGATAGAAAAGCCCATCACAAACAAGGAAGGTAAGGTAGTAGCATCAGAAGAAGAGCAGATGCAAAGATTGGTGGAATACTTCAGCGGAATCCTAAATAAGCCAGCACCAACAGAAATAGAGGAGATGCCAAGAGCAGAGAATACTCTAGACATCAATGTAGAACCACCCAGCAAGGCCAAAATTGAACACGCTGTCTCAGAGTTAAAGAGAAATAAGGCACTGGGTCCAGATGGAATTGTAGCAGAAGTGCTCTTAGCGAACAAAGAAATAACAACAGAAATACTACTCTTACTATTTAACATGATTTGAGAAGAAGAGAAGGTCACAGAGGACTGAAAGGAAGCCAATCTTATAAAACTCCCCAAGAAGGAAGACCTATTAGAATGTAAGAACTATGGAGGCATCTCCCTGCTCTCAATACCCAGGAAGGTCTTCAGTAGGATTTTGGTCAATAGAATTAAAACATCAGTAGATAATAAACTAAGAGAAAAGCAAGCATGTTTCAGGCAAGGAAGATCCTGTACTGACCACATTGCTACAATGTGAATAATAGTAGAACAGTCAATAGAGTGGAATTCTTCACTATTAGTTACATTCATTGATTTTGAGAAGGCATTTGATAGTTTAGATCGTAGAATGCTATGGAAACTACTAGAACACTATGGTATCCCAGCCAAGATAACAAAGTTATAAAGACCATATATGAAGGAATAACTTGTAGAATTGTGTATGGAAGAACTCTCACATAAAGTTTTAATTTTAACTTCATCAGTTTTGTTAAGCAGTACAATCCTGTCATTTCTTTCACCTCCCATATCTCTGCTACTTCCGCTAACTTCCTTGACATTGCAGTTACTATCGGCCCTACCGGGCTTACTATTTCTGTCCACTATAAATCTACAAACTCTCACAGCTACCTCCTGTACTCTTCCTCCCATCCCGGATCGTGTAAGGACTCTATTCCTTTTCCCCCAGCTTCTTAGGTTGAGACGTTTGTGTACTGAGGATGTTGGTTGTTATGATCAAATCCACAAAATGCTAGATTTCTTCGGGCAAAGCGGCTATCCAGAACATGTTCTCTCGTCGTCTTGGAACCGCATCAGACATACATCGCCGCAACAAGCCTTCACTCCTAAACCACACTGTAGTTCGGACAGAGTTAAACTGGTATTCATGCACCACCCTCATAGTTTGGCAGTTAAGAACATACTATTTCGCCATCTCCATCTCCTCCAGACCGAGCCTGATACACGTGAACTTTTTGAGGAACCGCCATTGGTGGCCTACAGACGGGCCAAGAACCTTAGGGACTTTCTAGTTCAAAGTCGACATAAGACAATGATAATTTTTTATGGTACCAGACGTTGCGGACGACGTAGATGCAACACTTGCCCGATAGTTGACGAGGCTAGCCAGATCTCATTCCTTAAGTCCACGTTATCAGTTCAGGAGGGCTTCACCTGCACTTCACTCATTGTTATTTATGCTATTATGTGCAAATGTTGTGGTATGAAGTATATAGGGAGACCGGTTTACGCTTAGGAGACCGTTTTCTCCAACATCTTAACGACGTTTTTAAGAAGGCTTGGACGCCTATGGCTAAACATTTTTACCTTAGCAACCACAGAGGAAAACAGGACATTTCTGTTAGTACGATCAGCTCTTGTTCAACTGATATACGATCTCAGAAGGTCCTAGAACAGCGACTTATTTTCCAGGCTGGCTGTCTCCGCCCAGCTGAAATTAACAATGTCTTCAGCTTCCTTTAACTTCTTTATAGTTTTCCACTTTTTTTTCCATACGATTTTTACTCTACTTTCTCCTTTCTTTCTCCTGGCTCCCCCCCCCCCCCCCAACCGCCACCTTCTCTTCTTCTCTGGCGGTTTATAAGTGTTTTTGCCCCTCCGGGTCTTGTTCTTTTCACCAGTTTCATATTATCTCCCTGCTTCCCTGCCCCTCTCCACAACACCCCCCCCCCTTTACACCTGCTTCTCTAGCTGGTTACAGGTGTCTATGGCCCTTCCCCTCCCCCACCTGTTTTTATCTGCCTCTTCTTTCCGATTAGCCTCATCTGCTTTCCTGTGTGGCCCCTCGTGATCTCTATGCCTCGTCTATGTGTTTCCTATTTTCTGGAGGATACCACTAAGATACGTTTTTCGTTTAGTTATATGTTTTGTCTTCTTTGTGTATGTAATCCTCGAAAAAGGCTCACTCCGAAATATTGGATGTTGTATGTTTTTCATGTATGCATTCTCATCTTACTCTCATACTTTCAATTCGTTTTTTCTCACTTACTCACTCTTTCTGCCGCCATATAAAACTGCACCATACACCTCTATATACCTTTATTAAAGTGAAACAGGCGTACGGCAGGGTTGTTTGCTATCACCATTCCTATTTCTTCTAGCAATTGACTGGATCATGAAAACTTCCATACAAGGGAAAAGAAATGGGATACAATGGATATTGTAGAACCAATTGGAAGTCTTTGACTTCGCGATGATGTGGCAATTCTGGCACACAGCCACACACAAATGCAAGAGAAACGTCAGATCTTAAGCAAGAATTCATCTAAACTGAGACTATATGTTAAGAGACAAAAAACAAAGATAATGAAAAGTAACAGTGTAAGCAATAGCCTCTTGATAACTGAGGCAGTGCCAATTGAGGAAGTAGAGTGTTTCACATATTTAGGCAGCATAGTGGATAAATATGGGGGAACGGAAAAGGATGTCAAAGCTAGAATAACCAAGGCCAGGGCAGCCTTTATCCAACTTAGAAAAATTATCATCTAAGAACATCAAACCGAGAACCAAACTTAGACTTTTAAATGCAAACGTAAAAACTGCCCTACTATATGGTTCAGAGATGGTTCTAAGGACTGTTATTGCCGGAGGTGGGGTAGAGAATTCGATCTCCACTCCAACGGCGTGCGTCTCAAACAGCCTCTGGCAGTCAAGTCCAGCTCCTGGCCTTCCCATGGCAGAACTGTTTAAACTAACAGGAGAAGGGGCGAGGGCGAATATCTGGCGCCTGAAAACCAGATGCTTAGGGTAGATGAGTGGCACGTTTGGTAGCTCATCTGCCGCTGTTGGCGAGATTCTTCAGCTACCGTGCGTGGAGCGGTGCTCCTCCCGGCCAATGAAGAAAGGTGCAAATGCGGTTGCCGCGCAGCACCACTGCGGAAAAGTCAAATCATGGCACCTCTGGTATAGAGGTCGGCCACGTCTTGAGTGCAGTCATATTGGGTGAAAAGCATGAACCGGCTTGTCCTAGAGGTTAAGACACTGCTGGTGAGACTCTTCGAATGCTGCGCGTGGAGTGAAGCTCCTCCCGGTCAAGGAAGAAAATGAGGAAAAGAAATAAAGGTTGCTGTGCGGTGCCGATGTGAAAAGGTGGTGGAAAGGATAATGTGAAATTTAATCGGTATGTCCAGTAGTATTGCTGCGAGAGCTGTACATACCACGGCACCTCTGCTCTATAGGCCGGCCACGTCCGAAATACACCTACACTGGTGAAATATGCCTAAACCGGCACACACCAGGGGTGGAATTTGATGGCTAGACATGTCATGCCACCTCCGCTCTAGAGGTCGGTCACGCCTGATATACACCCATACAAGTGAATTATGCCTAAACCGGCTCACACCAGGGGTGAATCTTGAAGGCTACGCATGTCACAGTACCTCTGCTCTAGAGGTCGGTCACGTCCCAAACACGCCCATACTGGGTTAATTTGCCTAAACCGGCTCAACCTAGGGGTGGAAGTCACTAGTGGCGAGGATTCGTCCTCCTGGACAAAAGCTCCATCCTGGTCACAACTAGGAAGGGTAGCGGCCACGACTACAAAATGCTGAAGTCGGAGACATTGGACCAGGGCAGTCTAGATAGGCAACCACCTCTCACCCGGCGGGGATGTTGGCGTATCCTAATCACGCTGAGGTTTTCCGGTGAGAAAGTCCAACTCTGGACTGGATGGGCAACTACCTCTCACACGACGGTGATACACGGGTATCTCAAAACACGTCGAGGTTTTCCGGTGAGAAGGTCCAACTCTGGCCTGGGTGGGCTACCACCTCTCACCCAGCGGGGATGCACTGATATCCTAAACACGTGGAGGTCTTCCGGTGAGAAAGTCCAACTCTAGACTAAACTGGTGCAACGAAAACCACGGTGTCACGCAATTCGCTTCAGAGACCCACCAAGAATACAGGCTAAAGCCCTGCGATACTCTGAACCTCTTGTGGTCCTCTCGGGGATCTCGTGTGGTCCTTTCGGGGACCACACAGGAGACCATGGGACCTAACGATGACCACAGGCGTAAATTCAGTAGGATCACAGTGCGGTCTTGGTGGTAGAAGCGAACGAAGAAGAAGAAGAGGAGGAGGTTCAGAGACATGGGTTATGACCAAGACAATACTACAGAGAATACAAACATTCATAAACTACTTGAGGAGGATTTTAAACATTAAATGGCAGGACAAGATCAGGAAGGAGGAGGTCTGGGAAAAGGCAGGACAAGAACCTATGAACCTACAAATCATGTATAGGAAGTGGAGGTGGATTGGCCACACTCTGAGGAAACACGACACCAGTATAGCAAGACAGGCACTGACATGGAATCCTCAAGGGAATAGAAAATGAGGAAGACCTAGACTTACTTGGAGAAGACAAAGTATGACAGTGCTCACAGACAAGGGATGCACATGGAAGAAAGCAGAGAATAATTCCAATAACAGGGATGACTGGGGAGCCTTTATTCATGGCCTATGCTCTCAAATGAGTGAAAGGCGATGATGATGATGATGATCGTAATAGAAACGGTCTGGGAAGATTCTTAGATTTTCTATCAGGATAGAAACGGTCTGGGAAGATTCTTAGATTTTCTATCAGAATAGAAACGGTCTGTGAAGATTCTTAGATTTTCTATCAGGATAGAAACGGTCTGGGAAGATTCTTAGATTTTCTATCAGGATAGAAACGGTCTGGGAAGATTCTTAGATTTTCTATCAGGATAGAAACGGTCTGTGAAGATTCTTAGATTTTCTATCAGGATAGAAACGGTCTGGGAAGATTCTTAGATTTTCTATCAGGATAGAAACGGTCTGGGAAGATTCTTAGATTTTCTATCAGGATAGAAACGGTCTGGGAAGATTCTTAGATTTTCTATCAGGATAGAAACGGTCTGGGAAGATTCTTAGATTTTCTATCAGGATAGAAACGGTCTGGGAAGATTCTTAGATTTTCTATCAGGATAGAAACGGTCTGGGAAGATTCTTAGATTTTCTATCAGGATAGAAACGGTCTGGGAAGATTCTTAGATTTTCTATCAGGATAGAACTGTCTGGGAAGATTCTTAGATTTTCTATCAGGATAGAAACGGTCTGGGAAGATTCTTAGATTTTCTATCAGGATAGAAACGGTCTGGGAAGATTCTTAGATTTTCTATCAGGATAGAAACGGTCTGGGAAGATTCTTAGATTTTCTATCAGGATAGAAACGGTCTGGGAAGATTCTTAGATTTTCTATCAGGATAGAAACGGTCTGGGAAGATTCTTAGATTTTCTATCAGGATAGAAACGGTCTGGGAAGATTCAGATTTTCTATCAGGATAGAAACGGTCTGGGAAGATTCTTAGATTTTCTATCAGGATAGAAACGGTCTGGGAAGATTCTTAGATTTTCTATCAGGATAGAAACTGTCTGGGAAGATTCTTAGATTTTCTATCAGGATAGAAACGGTCTGGGAAGATTCTTAGATTTTCTATCAGGATAGAAACGGTCTGGGAAGATTCTTAGATTTTCTATCAGGATAGAAACTGTCTGGGAAGATTCTTAGATTTTCTATCAGGATAGAAATGGTCTGGGAAGATTCTTAGATTTTCTATCAGGATAGAAACGGTCTGGGAAGATTCTTAGATAGGGTATCGTGATAGAACATGGATGGTCTGTTTTCCTTGTACGGCTTGGTCAGGCGCTGCTTTATTCTTCTTGTGTGGGTTCTAGATCATGGTTAGTTTCTGGCGCCAGTTCTTATCATGCTCTCTTTCTGCTCCTGGAGAAAGGACATGGCGTGTGAAGAAGCTGTTAATCTTTAAAATGGCCCTGCAGTGGATACTTTCCCACTGTCGTACAGCGGGAAGTTAGAGAGAAGAAACTCTCTCCACACAACACCAACAACAAAACGGCAGTACAACGAAACAACACAGACACCAGATCACTTACAAAAAATCGTAGACAAAGCACTTTAGTGAGACGTGAGAGAAAGAAAAATCACAAGAGAATTACCTGGGATTCGAACACGGACTCCGGTAGGACGAGCAGCCGTCTAGCCACGAGAGAACAGCGTACTATCGACTTAGCCAACTAGCACCCCAAAAAAGGTGTTTTGTTGACATAGTCTTTAGTAACTGGTCAGCAGACATGAGAGATCGTGACACCCGGAAAGAAACGAGGTCGTGACACACAGAAATTCCGTAGCTTAGATTCATTCTCTCTAGCAGGTACCAACTAGACAAACATACACACGGTCTCCTGCCATGTCTGATGCAAACTTAAACTATACCTGAAACTAACTTCATGTAATAAGTATTCGTTCGTTTGTTATTGTTGTTCAAGTTTGCACCAGACATGGCAGGAGACCGTGTGTATATTTGTCTAGTTGGTACCTGCTAGAGAGAATGAATCTAAGCTACGGAATTTCTGTGTGTCACGACCTCGTTTCTTTCCGGGTGTCACGATCTCTCATGTCTGCTGACCAGTTACTAAAGACTATGTCAACAAAACACCTTTTTTGGGGTGCTAGCTGGCTAAGTCGATAGTACGCTGTTCTCTCGTGGCTAGACGGCTGCTCGTCCTACCGGAGTCCGTGTTCGAATCCCAGGTAATTCTCTTGTGATTTTTCTTTCTCTCACGTCTCACTAAAGTGCTTTGTCTACGATTTTTTCGAGGTTTAATCCTACAATATTTGTTATCTTACTTTACCGTACCAAAACCTCGTAGTTTCCTATTTATAAAAAATTGTTTCAGATCACTTACAAAGCGGGTGAGACCATTATAAAAATCCAATAAAAACATTTGGACAATGAGGATAAACATAGACGGCGCTCCTGATCCCGATCCAATCTATCAGCTTCAGAGACACCAACGAACCATACTGCTCCGTTGAAGAAGGGATCACTACAGACATCTGAGCCACCTGCACCGATTCAAGATCTCTCATAAGGACGCATGCCACTATGGGGAAGGAGAACAAACTCCAGAACATGTTGCTCCAAGAATGCCCTGAGTTCACCGGTATACGAAGCCAGACTTGGCCAAAGAGGATGGATGGACCCGAGGGAGAAGCCGCTGGGCTGCCGCGACGACCTGGAGAGAACTGGGGACTTAATCCTATCGACCCGGCTTCCAATTTGTCATGACCCGACACTTAAAACACAGAAGCTTGCATCTGCTCAATACCGGATGTTTACAGCATTATGTTCCAGGAAGACTTATACTGCGTCTTGTACAATCTCCAGCCATCGCGAAACAACAGGGCACCGACTGAATCTAATGAGACCTACACCTGCCTGCGTTGCTAACGCCGTCTGAAAGTTTAACCTGCCACTTTCGGTGTAGAATGACCTGGAAGCGACGTAACCCGCGCCAACGTGGGCTGATTTCATTTAGAATCTTAATGGATCTAATTCCTGTTTTGGTTACCACGACCCTGACCTCGAGGTTAGTAAGTCCTGCACAAGCAACAGAACACAGTGTGTCTAAAAAGTCCATATGCAGTTTTAAATATTGTTTTAAAAAAATATCATGGATCAATGAGAAGTATCACTGAGAGAGAAAAAACTGGAAGAGGTGGAGAGGTTTGAATATCTTGGATCACTGCTAACTAATATGGAGATACAATGAAGGAAATTAAAAGGAGGACATCTATCGCTCTTCAGAAAGTAAAACATAAAGAATCTGCGGAGATGAACAGACAAAACTACAAAAATAAGATTTTTAAGGCCATGCATCTTTCCCATCGTAACATATGCCTGTGAGACCTGGACACTTAACAAAACAGCTGGGAAACACATAAATGCCTTTGGATATAAATGCTACAGAAGAGTTCTTCAAATATCATGGGCACAAAAAAGAACATACATATACTACAAAAGCTTAATATTGAAGAAGGCTGGCTAGTAAAGAGGATTAAATAGAGAAAACTTAAATATTTTGGACACATTAAACGTCATGAGAATTTAAAGAAGACCGTCTTGGAAGGATACATAATGGGAAAAAGAAAGAGAGGAAGACCAAGGCGGAGATGGCTGCAAGACATCGTTGACGATCTGCAAATGGATGCATCAGCAACAGGCCATCTTGCTCACAACCGAGAGGCCTACAGGAGTGTTGTTAGGGAGACGAAAGTTCCGCAAGGGACATGCAAATGAATGAATGAATGGTACACCTATAAGATCCCCACTTGTGAGATATGAACCCTATGCCAGTGGATTATTAGACCAGCGCCTACCCACTAAGCCAACCATGCCGTCAATAATAATAATAATAATTTGTTTTTCGGAAAACAAAAAACAAAAAAACTAGACATATCAGGCTTAGAAGTGTTTTTTTTTAAACGGGTTCATTTTGTCACGTATAGAGCCAAAGTTATAAATATTTTAAAA